>CM055079.1:4260637-4291863 GCA_029204045.2 Tillandsia leiboldiana
TGATAGATTGTTACGGAATTTGAGTTGGCGTAGTTTCGTGAAAGTCTCAAGTCTTGAAGATTGAAGGTGAAGAAAGTTGGATCATTTAACTCAATCTCAAGAAAGAAGAATTCAAAAGGATCAGGTATGTTTAACTAAAGATTTTGTGTGATCCGAATACTTCTTGTAGTGTAGAAACACTTGGAAGAATCTTTCATTGCATAAAAATCAAAAACTGGACTTGGGACATGTTCAGGATCCGGATCAGGTTGTTCGATCCGGATCCCGAAGGTGGTTCGTTCATACACCAGTTCAATCCGGATCGTAGTCTCTTGATCCGGATCCCGAACACTGAGTTTACCATCTTCCTTGAACGATCCGGATCAGGCTTCGCAATCCGGATCCCGAACGTTGATGTTTGGTGAACTGTATGAACGATCCGGATCAAGCACTTCGATCCGGATCCCGAACCTTCGTTTTTCTGGAATGGCTGACTCGTTACGACGATCCGGATCACAGCTATCCGATCCGGATCGCCGTCCGTAAAATTTCCAGAAATGTTAGGTTTTTGATTCTTATCTCCTTCCTAGGGTTTCTAACCTATAAATAGACCCTATGACTCTTTTTCTAGGGTGAATCCACATACAATAGCCGTCATTTTCATATATCATTTTATACGGCTATAGATCCACATATAGAGAAGAAAGGAAATCATTAGAGAATACTCTATGTTTCTTCATCTATATTGATTAGTTTGATTCTAGGTTTTCATACTCACATCTTGAGTTGAATCAAACTAATGAATACTTAGATGGTATTTCCGATCTATCTTTGATCTAAGTATTCGGCGGATCATCACCACCCAAAAACAACGATTTACCCCAAAAATCGGCGCGTGGATTCGCGTGTCCTTGTGGATTCAAGGTTCAACCGCTCTCGTGGATTCGGAGCGAGGCACGTTCGTGGATTCGAAGGGTGCTATTGGGTGAAGACCGTGGATTCGGTCGGACGTCGTGGATTCGACGTTGGACGCCGTGGATTCGGCGTTGGGCGCAGATCGTGGATTCGAGAAGCGTCGCGGAGCGAGCGGAGAAGATCCTCTAGGAGCGTATGGAAAAGGTTGAGTCGTAAGTGTGTACGGTAAATCACCTTGTACGTGTTTTAATTCTAGTGGATTTCTGCCGTGTTATCGGTCCCGTGGTTTTTTACTCCGGTGATGGAGTTTTCCACGTAAAAATCTTGCGTATTATTTTTATTTCCGCATTGGGTTTTTATCGCAACGATTTTTGAGTGTTTATACGTTTACACCTATTCACCCCCCTCTAGGTGTTTTTTCCCCTATTTAGATCCGTATTACATATAACCCAACAAGTGGTATCAGAGCGGGAATAGGGTTGTAAACAATGGTTGAAGGTGGAAACATCAACCGACCCCCGTTCTTCGATGGAACAAATTATGCGTACTGGAAAGTACGGATGAAAGCCTTTTTAATTTCCATCGACGAACGGGTGTGGCAATCAATTGAATTAGGATGGTCTAATCCAACTGAATTTATTGGTGATGTTCGCACCTTAAAACCTAGGTCGAAATGGACCAAGGAAGAGTTAGATTCATCTTCTTACAATGGCAAGGGAATTAATGCTATTTTTAATGCCTTATCTCAAACTGAATTCTCTCGCGTCTCGGCATGTGAGACTGCGAAAGAAATCTGGGATGTTCTTCAGGTTACACATGAGGGAACTAACCTCGTGAAGATTCAGAAACTGCAAATGCTTACGAGCAAGTTTGACTCTATCTTGATGGCAGAAAATGAATCTTTCACGGACTACTATACACGATTGCAAGACATCGTAAACTCATGTGCTAATCTGGGAGAGAAGATTCCAGAATTTAAGATTGTAAGAAAAATCTTAAGAACTCTTCCTGAACGATTTCGCCCAAAGGTTACTGCCATTGAAACTATTAAACACCCGGACGAAATACGTGTAGAAGAATTAGTTGGTTCATTACAAACTTATGAAATGACATTTACTACTAACAATTCTTCTGGAAAGGCATCCACTTCTAAGTCTTCAGGTTATGCGTTGAAAACAACTAAGGAAGAAGACGCGGATACATCCTCCTCAGACGATGACGAGAACCTTTCTATGGAGGAATTTGAGAAGCAGCTCGCTCTCTTGACAAGGAAGTTTCGCCGCAACTTTCGAAGGGGTAATTCAAGCAAATCTCCATCCTTCGGAAAGTCGAACAAAGGCAAGGGTACTTCAAGTTACAAGTCAAGAAAGCAAGAGAACTTCTCAAAGGATAAGAAAAGTTCAGAAGGACAACTACAATGCTTCAAATGTCGAGGCTACGGCCACATTGCAACGGAGTGTCCTAACAAGTATCCGGCAAAGAAGAAGGCGATGCAAGTCGTCACTTGGGATGACAACTCAACGTCAAATGAGTCGTCTTCGAGTGATGAAGAAAAGAGCTCCACCGCATTCCACGCGTCCGTATCTTCACCCTTCATGTGCTTTATGGCAAGTACATCTGAGTCGTTGTCCAACTCCACTGTTGAAAAGAATGCAACGGACAACGAATCGGATGATTCGGAAGGTGAAGATTTTGCTCTAGCCTACCACAGACTTTTGAGGGACTCAAAGAAAGTGGCTAAGCAAAACAAGAGTTTGAGAGGGAGAGTGCATGATCTCGAAGAAGAAGCAAAAAGAGCGACTTCTCTCTCAAACGCTCTTGAAGTGGAAAGGGAAAACCTGATAAAAAAATGCTTCCCTTCAAGAGTCCAATGAGCAACTTGAGAAGGAACATACAAATCTGGTGGATAACGCGAATCACTTCTCAAAGCTCTACAACGAGGCTCGACAGGATAACCTGGAAATGACAAAGACCATTTTCCAACTCAAGAATGACTTACAGCGATTCTCTTCAGGAAGGAGTAAGTTGGATAGACTTCTTGGTCTTGGTCAATCAAATAGGTTCGGCCTCGGATACACTCAAACTGGAAACAGTCCAAGTTCGAGTGAGACAGTTTTTGTGCCTCAGTCGGTATCTCCTCCTCCGACACCGGAATTCAAGACAAACAACGACAACAAACCTACTTCATCCTCTTTGGGATCGTCAAGATCTAAGGTATGTTTTCGTTGTGGTGTTTCAGGGCACATAAGAAGATATTGCAAGACGGGAGTCGAACGCTCATCTCAAGACCTCTTGCAACAACTACCAAAAAGGCTCCTCCCCGAAAATCAAAGCAAAACTTTTCAAATGAAAAGAGACTTGGTAGTTCATCGCGCAAGACGATTTCATCAAGGAACAACAATCGCTATAACAAGACGCCTTCACCTAGGCATATAACTTCACGACCATTACCGACGCACTCCAAAAGGGTTTGGGTGCGCAAAGGTGAAATTTTCCCTTGTCTTGTTTCCAATGTTTCCTTGCATGCATATGATAGTTCGTCTTGGTATCTGGATAGCGGGTGTTCCCGTCACATGACCGGTGACAAAAATAGTTTTCAAAATCTTGAGAAAATCTCCGGAGGACACGTTGTTTTCGGAGACGGTCGATCTTCCAAAATTGTTGGAAAAGGGACGGTAGCTATTCCAGATGGCCCGATTTTGAAAAACGTCTTATTTGTTGATGGCCTTAAGACTAACCTCATAAGCATAAGTCAACTTTGCGACAATGGTTTTTCAGTTAACTTTTCATCTGTTGAATGCGTTGTAACTGATAAGGACCATGTCTTCTTTTTAAAAGGGGTTAGATCTGAAAACAATTGTTATGTTGTTCCTAATAAATTTTCTGAAAATTGTAACTTAGCCGCTTTGAATAATGAAACTCTTTGGCATGAAAGGCTAGGTCACTTAAATTTTAAGGAACTTACTAGAATTTCAAACAAGGACGTGGTCAAGGGGGGTTCCAAAGCTTTTATTTAAACAAAACGTTGTGGTGTGGTGGTTGCCAAAAGGGAAAACAGTCTAGGACTGCACACAAGAACTTGAACCACGTTGGTACAAATGGCCCTTGGAACTTTTGCACATGGACCTAATGGGGCCGACCCGTCAACCATCTTTGGGAGGTAAATGGTACATCTTTTTATTGGTTGATGATTTCTCTCGGTTTTCTTGGGTAGCATTTTTAAAAGAGAAAGCTGATACGTTTGACTCTTTTCATGAGATTTGCCATCGTATTATGATTGAAAAGAATGAAAAGATCATTCGTGTTAGAAGTGATAGAGGTGGAGAATTCATAAATTCAAAATTCATTAATTTTTGCACTTCAAATGGAATTAAACATGAATTCTCGGCACCCTATACACCTCAGCAGAATGGTGTTGTTGAGCGCAAGAACAGGGTTGTTCAAGAGATGGCGCGTGTGATGCTTCATAGCCGGAATTCTCCGCTACATTTTTGGGCTGAAGCTGTGAACACCGCTGTCTATGTCATAAATAGAGTTTACTTGTGCCCAGGAACTTTAAATACACCATATGAGCTGTGGTTTAGTAGAAAATCCAATATCAAATATTTTCGTGTCTTCGGGAGTCGATGTTACATTTTACGTGACCGTGAAAATCTTGGAAAGTTCGACTCTCGAAGTGATGAAGGGATCTTTTTGGGTTATTCTACGAATAGCAGAGCATATCGAGTATTTAACATTGAATCTAAGACGATCGTAGAATCTATAAATGTTAAAGTAGATGAAGCTTTTCACTTTGAAACTGGAAAATCTACCCTCGATATCTCTCTAGATGATGATTCACCTGCTAGTGCATCTTCTCATAATAATACTTCCAATATTAATGATGCATCTAATGGTTCTTCTAGTTTATCTGATGTGCAGGAATCATCTCATATATCTCCGAGTACTCCGTTTCAACAAACGTTACGAATCTCCAAGGATCATCCGGAATCGAATATTATTGGAGATCCACAAGAAGGAGTCAGAACTCGGAGGCAGTTGGTTTGTGGATTCGCTTGCTACGTATCTTTAATCGAACCAAAGAACATAGATGAAGCTCTTCAGGATGACTACTGGATTAAAGCAATGCAGGAAGAGCTCCATCAATTTGAGCGAAACAAAGTCTGGGAATTAACGAAGCCTCCAAAGCAACACAATGTGATAGGTACCAAATGGATCTTCAAGAACAAGAAAAATGAGGATGGTACTATCATCAGGAACAAGGCACGATTAGTTGCTCAAGGCTACTCTCAAGTAGAAGGTATAGACTTTGATGAAACCTTCGCCCCTGTAGCTAGACTCGAGTCCATTCGTATACTATTCGCTATTGCTTGTCATTTTAAAATCAAATTATTTCAAATGGACGTTAAGAGCGCATTTCTAAATGGGTTTTTAAATGAGAAAGTTTATGTGGCTCAACCGAAAGGTTTTGTAGATCATAAACAACCTAACCATATTTTTCGTTTGAAAAAGGCTCTTTACGGTCTGAAACAAGCACCGCGAGCATGGTACGAAAGGTTAACAAAGCACATTTTGGAGAAGGGCTATACTCGAGGGGGAGCTGATAGGACTCTCTTTGTGAAGCATTATCAAAGCAATTTCATTGTAGCACAAATCTATGTCGATGACATTGTATTTGGCGCAACAAGAGATAACGATGCTTCTAAATTCGCGGAGACCATGGAAAGCGAATTTGAGATGTCCATGATGGGCGAATTGACTTATTTCCTTGGATTGTAAATTAAACAAAATGATGAAGGTATTCACTTGAGTCAATCCAAGTATGCAATGGAGTTGGTCAAAAAGTTTGATCTAGAAAATTGTAAAGATTTTCCGACTCCAATGGGAACTAGCCACAAGGGACTTGGAAGTGAATCACATAGTGAGAATGTAGACGAGAAACTGTATCGAAGTATGATTGGAAGTCTACTTTACCTCACGGCTAGTCGCCCGGATATATCTTTTGGTGTTGGGATTTGCGCGAGATATCAATCAGCACCAAAGGAGGTTCACCTGAAAGCGGTGAAAAGGATCATCCGGTATATCAAAGGATCAATTAATTTCGGAATTTGGTATCCTATGGGAACAAGTTTGGATATTGTTGGATACTCAGATGCCGATTGGGCAGGATCAGTGGATGATCGGAAAAGCACGAGTGGTGCATGCTTCTATCTTGGCCATTGCCTTGTTGCATGGCACAGTAAAAAGCAGAACTGCATAGCACTCTCGACTGCCGAAGCGGAATACACTTCAGCTGGAAGTTGCTCAACTCAACTCATTTGGATGAAAAGCGTATTGAGCGACTTCCACATTTCAGCATCTTCGGTAACAATACTTTGTGACAACACTAGTGCTATTAACATTTCTAAAAACCCTGTGTTGCACTCTAGAACAAAACATATTGAACTTAGATATCATTTTCTTAGAGAGCTAGTTGAATCAAATACTCTTCAACTTTCATATATTTCAACTGAGGATCAATTAGCTGACATTCTAACAAAACCTTTGGATCAAAAACGTTTTATTCATTTACGAAAAGCAATTGGGATGCTTTCCTTGAAATAATCTTCTTTTTGAAATCTTTGCTTAGGATAGGTTTTGTAATTGTTTTTGTTTTGTTCATTATCTATGTTTGTACATAGGACATTAATTGAGCATAGATCATAATTGACTTTAATTGCATCTTTTCGCACATTTAGAAATTTATTATGCTTTTGCCATCATAATATTTCACTGTTGCAATGATCATTTATGTTAATTAAATCATCTTCTAAAGTGATCAAAGTCAATTTCACTCTCTCTATGATCTCTTGGTATAGTCATTATCTTATTTGACTGCTTAGTCGAGTATGAAATCGAGATCAATATTTGGTTGAATACTTTATATCTTAAATAATTGATAGCCAATTGAGGGGGAGTCTTAGAAAAGGTAAAATGCTCAAAAGATGTGGAAAGAGTTACATCCCAATGAGGAGTGTGAAAACTACCACCACATGGAGGAAAGAGCTACCAACTCGGTCGTCCGAGTATTGTGTGCAGCTACCACATGTATACCAAGCATGGTTGTTCAAATTTTTGATTAAGTAAAATGCATGTTGAAATACTTGACTCTGTCAAATTTCAAGGTTGGTATAAGGTGGGTTTTTAAAGAAAGATGCTCAAAGAGCCACTCTCTTCAACAGATTGTCTAGATACATTATCTATTATATTTGGGATTTCAAACATCTATTGATCTTTGTATTTCATTTTCTTTACTGAATTGATGATTTGATAAAGGCATTACTCATAAGATCAAGTTAGATGTAATTGAAGGTGTTCAACTTTAAGGGATTTAATTTTTGTAAATTTTCGTTTCATTTTTGGATATTATTGATAGATTTGGCATAATCTAATTCTTGTTGTATGAAACGATGATTTTTGTTTAAAGTTGATACACATTTGTGCTTACAATCTTTTTCTGGTTTTTCTTGAATTTCTCTGAAATTTTCTAAAGAAAAAAGTTGGGGCCGATCCGGATCGGGCTAGATGATCCGGATCCCGAACGCAGGAATTCTTCTGCGGGCTGACGATCCGGATTGTATCTGCCGATCCGGATCCCGAACGCAGTTTCTCACTGCGGGCAGCCGATCCGGATCGCAGTTATGAACTGATCCGGATCGCGGCTAGGTTTTATAAAGAACGAAAGGGGTTTTTGATTTCCTTTACTCCAATCTTTTGTTCCAAAGTTTCCAGAGCCTCTCTCTCTAGATTTCATCCTTCCTGGAAGCTTTCAAACTCAAGTTCTTCAACTCCAAGTAAGTTTTATTGATCAAAATCTCGGTTTTTCACCGTTTTTCTCTTTTCCTCCTCAAACGTGATGAATTTCTTGGATCAACTTTGTTTGTGGATGGTTTTTGATCAAATTTCTTTTGAAATAAGAACTCTGGGTAGATTAGTTTTGTTTATATGCTAGGTATTCTCCTGATTAACGGATTTTTAGGCTTCGATTTCTAAAATTTCGGTTTTAGGATTTTCGAAAATCATGCAATTGATCTATTTTTAAAAGTCCTTTTGCAAAACTAATTTGATTCTTAGTCTCTCTACATGATTATGATTGTTTGGGTACAATTTCTCAAATTTTTGAAAATTAACAATTTTTCATGTGTTCTTGAGTTGGTCTTCACAGGATATATTTTTCACTAGCAATCAAAATGGTGATCACTTGGATTGTTTTTCTACTTGCGGCTATGGTTCATACAAGAGACACCGTCAAGCCCAAGAGGGCTAAGAAGGCTAAGAAAGCGAAGAAAGCTAAAGATGATTCCGATACAGAATCTGAAACCGAATCAATTAATTGGGATGAACTGCAAGTTGAAGCAACGACTGTTCCGACTGCTTCAAAGGGAAAAGCACCTGCAGAAACATCAAAGGCTCCGCCCACTGCTGCTGAGAAAGGCAAAGCTCCAATGGAAGAAACTTCTGGGAAGACAAGAAGAAAAAGTATTGCTCGCAAAAGAGAGAGTGCACAAGGAATCTCCATTGAGCAACCAGCTGATAGGCAAGCACCTCCTCAAGACTTTGTCAGCTCGGCAAGAATAAAGGATTTTGAAAACAGAGAATGCATTGGAGAAAGGCATGTTGATGTAAAAGCCTTAAAGCAGCGTTCTCAGACGTTTGGGACTTTGTTTGACCAGAGAGGTCTTGCTTCCATTTGCGAGTTCCCGGAGACCACTGGGTATTGTCTTCACTCAGTGAGGATGTTTTATCAGAATGCCTGCTATCTAGTTGATCAGGAAAGCGGGCGTCGGGATTTTCAAACATTAGTCAAGAATGTCAGAATCAAAGTAACGCCTCAGCTAATTGGTGAAGTACTAGGGATGGACGCCCGAGCCGATGGCACTCATTACCTGAAGAATCAAGCCTTCAACACCTTCTCCTGGAGAGTGGTAGTTGATGGAATCTGTGTTCCAAATACTCGGTCGACATGAAACTCCGTTTTATCGAAAGAACTTCAGCAAATTTCCTCTGAACACAAGAAGATCAAGAAGAAGTGTTCAACTATTTCGACAATGCTTAAAGGGATTTTGAGCAAGCTGAGTTGTACCAGCTCAGACTCCTCCGACTGAACTGCACCTTCCTTTTCTTTTTGTGCAGGATTTTGATTTTAGGATTTAGTTTTATACTTACTTTAGCTTAGTTCTCAGGTTTTACATTTTATTGGAACTTTTCCCTCTCCTAACATTTCGTAGTCTTAACTACATTTTGGCTTTGTTTTGTGACAAAAAGGGGGAGAGAGTTAGAGAGAACTTAACAATGAATGATGAAATATCAAGGTAAGTATGATCTCTACAATGAATGATGAAATATCAAGGTAAGTATGATCTCAACTTCAACTTTTGGTTTTCATCTTGTGATTGTTTGCATGTCTCGACTAACTATTCGACTAACTATTTGGGCATGTAATATAACTAACAAGTTGATGTTGGACTAACATTGTGTGACATTTGGTTTTTAGTTGCATAGAAGATATGTTGGTTTTTGACTATGATTCTCTTACATATCTGAATTCTCAAATGTCATGATGATTAGATAAACTCTATCTCTGTACTAGGTTTTGTATGCTAAATATTCTTGAGGTATCTAACGATCTCTTTTTGTCAAGAATGATTTCTTTGTGCAGAGAGTACAGATGTCTAAGTCTAGAGTCTGTTTTAGGAGTTTATCTCATGTTTTTAAATTTTTGGATCTCCATTGTAAATTTTTTTTGTATGGTGATAGCAACAAAAATATCTTTTTGAATTTTCTTTAGTGGATCTATGTTTTGTCACGAAACCGCCAAAGGGGGAGATTGTTACGGAATTTGAGTTGGCGTAGTTTCGTGAATGTCTCAAGTCTTGAAGATTGAAGGTGAAGAAAGTTGGATCAGTTAACTCAATCTCAAGAAAGAAGAATTCAAAAGGATCAGGTATGTTTTAACTAAAGATTTTGTGTGATCCGAATACTTCTTGTATGGTAGAAACACTTGGAAGAATCTTTCATTGCATAAAAATCAAAAACTGGACTTGGAACATGTTCAGGATCCGGATCAGGTTGTTCGATCCGGATCCCGAAGGTGGTTCGTTCATACACCAGTTCAATCCGGATCGTAGCCTCTTGATCCGGATCCCGAACACTGAGTTTACCATCTTCCTTGAACGATCCGGATCAGGCTTCGCAATCCGGATCCCGAACGTTGATGTTTGGTGAACTGTATGAACGATCCGGATCATGCACTTCGATCCGGATCCCGAACCTTCGTTTTTCTGGAACTGGGTGACTCGTTACGACGATCCGGATCACAGCTAGTCCGATCCGGATCGCCGTCCGTAAAATTTCCAGAAATGTTAGGTTTTTGATTCTTATCTCCTTCCTAGGGTTTCTAACCTATAAATAGACCCTATGACTCTTTTTCTAGGGTCAATCCACATAGTCAATAGCCGTCATTTTCATATATCATTTTATACGGCTATAGATCCACATATAGAGAAGAAAGGAAATCATTAGAGAATACTCTATGTTTCTTCATCTATATTGATTAGTTTGATTCTAGGTTTTCATACTCACATCTTGAGTTGAATCAAACTAATGAATACTTAGATGGTATTTCCGATCTATCTTTGATCTAAGTATTCGGCGGATCATCACCACCCAAAACAACGATTTACCCCAAAAATCGGCGCGTGGATTCGCGTGTCCTTGTGGATTCAAGGTTCAACCGCTCTCGTGGATTCAGAGCGAGGCACGTTCGTGGATTCGAAGGGTGCTATTGGGTGAAGACCGTGGATTCGGTCGGACGTCGTGGATTCGACGTTGGACGCCGTGGATTCGGCGTTGGGCGCAGATCGTGGATTCGAGAAGCGTCGTGGAGCGAGCGGAGAAGATCCTCTAGGAGCGTATGGAAAAGGTTGAGTCGTAAGTGTGTACGGTAAATCACCTTGTACGTGTTTTAATTCTAGTGGATTTCTGCCGTGTTATCGGTCCCGTGGTTTTTTACTCCGGTGATGGAGTTTTCCACGTAAAAATCTTGCGTATTATTTTTATTTCCGCATTGGGTTTTTATCGCAACGATTTTTTGAGTGTTTATGCGTTTACACCTATTCACCCCCCTCTAGGTGTTTTTTCCCCTATTTAGATCCGTATTACATATAACCCAACACCCAGTATTGGAAAACGCCGAGGATCACGCTCTGGCGCGATAATAAGGGGATGAACTTTGACGAAAAACGACTAGTATCCTATTTGAGGAAGTTTGACTCAAAAGGAAGTGGTTACCAAATCTACGATAACTCTCCCTAGATCGCGCTGTAATTCGAATCGGTGCCTATAAGCATGGTTCGGGAAGTGTATAAATACCCGAACCATCGAAGGAAAAGTGGTCCTGCAACCTCGTAAGCCAGGACCACACCTGCATTTTCATATCTTTACTGCTTTCCTAGATTAAATTTACTACTTTCCTAGGAGTAGATTAATTGTAATTTGTCTACCTGTTACTCTTGTAACCCTACTCCACTCAATACAATTTCCACCCCACAATCGGCTCCTTAGCCATTTGTGTTTATCATATCTTTGCTTCTTTCTCTATCTCCATATCTCGATTCGGCTATTCTAAGATGGACGGTCGCAACAGTTACTGAGAAGAACTCGGCCGAGCAGATCCTTCCTCGGCCCGATCGCTTGATCCTTTTGGCACGCGGCGCATCACATCTCAAAGGGTCAACAACCGACCACGGGGCCGACCGACGACCGGCATTTTCAACCCCAACAACTTTCTTGGTACGCCCGGTGGGACACTCAGGTAACTTTTACCTTCTCCTACAGTGAATATGTCGAACGACAACAGTCCAACTTTCAAAAGTGAGAACAGTGAGAGGTTGGCACCACCAGAGCCTACCCTATCGAAAATGTACGGGCGAATGACCTGATTAATGAGGTCACTCGAAAAGAGCACCCGAGCCTTGGACACAGCGTCGGTCGCCCCCACGACCTTGGAGGGCAGTGTCCTCCGACTCTAGCAGCTTTTGGCCCGGAATGAACCGTGCCATGAAGGCTTGCCGGTACCTCCATTCACCCTGCTATAGCCACGACCGACGCAGTTGAGCCGATGTGGTGTTGGGTGCTGAGGCCGTCCAGTGTGCTAGGGAAGTCTGCTCTGGGGCACGACGCCTGGAATTGGCCAGTCTGCCCGCAACGGAAACATCGGCCCTGCCTCTGAGTACACTGGCTCGGTGGGTGCGGTCCTCCACAGATAACACATCTGTCCTGGCGCGGCTGTCGCTGGGACTGCTGCTGCTGCTAAGACTGCTGCAGCCGAGGCGGTCGGCGCTGCTGCTGCTGCTGAGAGTGACGAGGTGCACCTGACCTCTGGCGCTCCTGAAACCCACGACCCTGAGGATGGAATCGTGGAGGTCTCGGAGGTCCCTGCCGACTCGTCTGTCCCTCATCAACCGGTGCTGGGTGCTTCGCCCCCGGAATCACTGCGGGAGCTGGAGCCACCTCGTCCATCACTGCCTCCCCGCGCTATACATAAAGTGCCTGCTCCATCGAGGCATCCAGCGTCTGCAGTCTGCGCGAACGGACGAACTGATAAATGTCTCGGCGCAAACCTCGCTCGAATATGTAGATCCGATGCGCCTCGTCCCTGGCCGCGTGTGGTACACTGGCCAACAACCGGTTGAAGTCTGCGACGTACGCCTGCACGGGACGGTCTCCCTGTCGGAGATTCTTCAACTCCTCCTCCAACCTCTGCCTAACACTTTCCGGGAAGAAGGCTCCAAGAAGTAAGCTGCGGAACTCCGCCCAGGTAAGAAGCTGGGTCCCCGGCGGACCAACAGGTCGAACACGCCGCCACCAGGCCTCGGCATTGTGCTCCAAAAAGTTCGTCGCCAACAGAACCTGAAACCACTCCTCGATAAACAAACTCTCAAAATGTCGCTCCATCGCCGTGATCCACGACTCCGCCTCCCACGGCTCCAAACTCTGACCCGAGAAACTAGGCGGGTCAAACTGGCGGAATCTCATCAAACAATCTACCACCTCTCGCTACTCTGCAGGGGTCAACTGTCTCACCGACCCAGACGGCTGTCTGCTAGTAACCGACGATATAGGGGCTGCCGGTGCCGCTAGTACAACCGGGGGTGCCACAACCGGCGAAGAAGGTGCAGGGGAACTCTCAGGGGGTGCTGCAATAGGCTGCTCCCTCTGCTCAAACATGTGCATCATCCGGTCCATGGCCTCCTCCTGGCGCCGAGAAGCCTCCTCCTGACGTCGAACAGCCTCCGACATCTGGGCCATTTGAGCCCGAAGCTCCTGTACCTCACTCTGCTGGCCCTGCTCTGACTCCTCCTACTCGAACTCAGAGGAAGAAGGCTGTGAATGCGTCAGCATCCTGCGCCGCGGATGCTTCGCTCACACCTGAGACAAAAGAAGACGGTCAGAACCAAAACAACACGCGACTCAATCTAGCGAAAGTCAAAGGCATGTCCCCCTTCCTGTAGCACTATGTTGTCTGCAGCCAACATAGCCGCTTACCGAGAGAAGACATGTCAATCACTCATCCCATCCCATAGGCGAGTTAAGAAACTCAATCAGGACTCTCGCTAAAAATCACGGCTCTCACGTGAGTCATCCTAGGGTCCAACCACAAGCATAGGGTTTCTAAGTCCATAATGACCTACATTCTCGGCTCTGATACCACTCTAATCTGTCACGCCCCGGCATCGAAACTGCGACCCGGGCCCGCCAACAGATCCGCCGCCCATACAGGAAGCCCCGTATAGACGAAGCGACTAACCTGCAAAAGATCAAACTACACTATACAGATATCAGAGCGAAAAAGTAAACTGCTAAAATAAATATATACAACTCTTCAAATAGTGCATGCCAGGTCCTCACAATACATAAGTCTCTCCAAAATAATAAAACTCTCAAAATATAAAAAGTACATGATACATCCCAAAATCAGTAACAGTACTAATACATCACCAAAATGGGGTACAACTACTCTCTCTGGAAGAAGACTGGTAGGGATCTAGCTCGCGACTCCCTTACCTCGGTCAGCAGGATCAGCAACAGAAGCAGCAGGAACTGGAGAATAGGTCCCTGGAAAAAAGTCACCACAGCGGGTGTGAGAACTACATCCCACAGTAGTTCTCAGTGGGTACCGCCAACAAGCCCGACGGTCTGCCCACTAAGTCTACTAGAGGCATAAAGTAACAAATACAATACTGAAAGAAAAAGGGGTGGAAAATAACTCTACAGCTACTATACCTCAATCTAAATGCTCAAGCAGTGATACAGATGGAAACATGATGCATCTACTAACTCTCAAAATACAGTCACCCAATCTACATTGACTGCCACATGGGGTCCAGTCAAACCTGCGCCTACCTACTGCCATTACATCCACAGAGGACTGGACTTACGTAGGGCGTCCGTGACTGCCAAAACTGGCCCAGCCAGAGGGACTGCGTCGACAAGTTGCGATAACAAAGTAACAGGCCTAGTTCCAGAGTGGCACTCGAGGGGCGCGACCCCACCGAGGAAAGTATCCGCACATCTCTGTCGAGCTCAATGCGGCTCATACAGGCTATAGTCCAAATCCACGATCAACAAGATCGACAGTAACCAACAATACCATCTCTCACTCACATGCTAGAAAACCACACAGCCGGGACCCACCGTCGACTCAGACGGCTCCCAGAATAAAATACTGATCTAAACACTGCTACCAGACTCCACTCGGCCCACTACCCGGGCGTGGAAACTCTAAGTCCATGTGAAAGAATAGATAAAAATGTGGGAGTGTCTAAAGCATAAATAACTAGCCCATGTTGGAGTTTTCTACTAGTCTGGTTGACATGCATCATATGACAGAGTGCTAGGTCAAGTTCCAACAATAGCATATTACTAACATAATTAGGAAGCAATAATCAAAATCATAATAACAACATAAAGGGATCACCATCTACTTTTATAACATGCATCCTAACCACATCTCGCAATCATACATGAGTATAATCAAATTGAGTTAATGAACCGTCCACCGGTTTTGAAGACGAAGCAACTCACCTGGAAGTGAAAATCGATCCAAAGTCCAAAAAGGTTGAAACTACACGGGGATAATCCTCGGATTCCCACGATTCCAACGGGCCCAAAAACACCCAAAAACTCCTCCTGGTTACAAAGATATGGTCCAAACTTTGCAATAAGTCAAAAAACTCCCACAAACACATGCTGCTGTACAAACAGTCCAGAAAATGCTTAAATACCATCTACGAGATAATCTCCAAAAATTCCAATAAAAATACGACGGTGATCCTCGCGAAGCGTAGATGTCGATCGAGTCCTCACATGTCGAAATCCGATACTCGAGAGTAGAGATAAAAATTCGACAAGGCTCTGTTATCCAAGAAAACCACCAGCAAAATAGGGGCTTAAAGATGTACCAGGAACCCCTAAAAAAACTCAAATCTGGGAGGAGTGGAAAACATGAAAAACGTAGATGTACCTCTTGTGAAACCGACGCCATGAAAATCGTCCAAAAATTCCTTTGGAGTAGCTCTGTTGACCTCGTGGACCAAAACGCGATGGAAATGGGCCACCGAAGAAAAAACGTCGCACTGCGCTAACTCGCCGAAGATGTCGATGCCGCGGCCTCCAAAAATTCCGAGACTCTTTCGTAAGATGCAGCACAAGGTGATCAACAAGGTTGCTTGAGGGCTCAGTCGCAAAAGGGCTAGGGAAAAAGGTACAAAGGCTCAAGAAAGGGGGCTATTTATAGCTCAAGCCCACCAAAAGGAGGCCTCGGATTCGGGCGCAAGAATCGGGGGCCCGAATCCAGCCCGGCCCACGCACTGTGCGCGCCTGAAACACCCACATTGCGACACGTGTCCCGCCCGCGCCCCGCGCCCCACGCGCCCGCCAATCACGGCACGCCGCGTGGCAGCGCGGTCCACGGCGGGGACCGTGGGCCGCGGTTCACGGCGTCCCAGCAGGGTCGTTGCGCCCGCCAATGGGCGGGCGACACGTGGCCCGGCAGGGTCCACCGTGCGCCGTGCCCGGCGAGAGACGCGCTTTGTCGCGCGTGCGTTGACCCGCCAATCCTCGCGCCCCACGTGGCAGCGCCCTCCGTTGGCTGCTCCCGGCGCACGCCAAGTGGGCCGTGGACCGGCCCACCCGAGAAATCGGCCCGTTTGGCCCGTTTCGCCCGAAAATTGCTGATTTTCAACGTTTTCGCGCGCTGAGTCCGTTTTTGGCATCCGTTTGACACACAACAGGCTCGATACACCAATAATAGGTGTTTTCTCACCGCCGACCACCCAGACAGGTCGAACGGAAAAATTGGGACACCACAGCGTCCCAACGGACTAGTATAACCATCGCGCAAAACTGCCTCAACAGGCCCAATCATTGCATCCGGAGCGGCAACTCAAGGGGAGCGACCCTACTGAGGAAAACAGCGCGGAACCAAGTATCATATCTGTAGCACATGCAGACTATAATCAAAACCACGATCGAACAGATCAGAGAACTCACAAATCCAAAAGAACTAACCCCACCGGCCGGAACACTCATCGGCCCAACACCGAATCCAAACAACTAACTACACCGGCTGGAAATACCCCACGGCCCAACACCGAACCCAACCGACTAACAACACTGGGACCGAGAATTCCGAAGGACTAACGCTTACAACCCCAATCAAACAAGAACAGGTTCCAGGCACAGCCCTCCTGTAGCTCTCGACCCAAAAGGAGGCAGCCCTTTAAAACCCAGATCATCCCAATCCTTGCCGAGGTGGGGAGGTTTGTATAAAAAGGTGATATTTGTTTTTGAAAGTCATTTTCTCTCAAACGCTCTCTGGGTGAGGATAAAAGTAACTTCCTTTTTAGAAAACCACTTTAGTTGAAGGAAACCCAATTTTAATAAAGTTTAGTTCTTAATAAAAAAATTTGAAAATGATATTATTTTTCCAACTCTCGAAGGACTAGTGCCTTTGCCCTAATCAAATGAGAACGGGTTCCGACGCCCCTCGAAACTTGGAAAGAAACATTAGTTTACTAAAATCATGAGTGTCTAAAAGCTTATCTGGGTTGAAGGTCCTACTATCAGAAGATCAACACTGCCACAACTCAGTGGCCACAACCAATCAGAGGAAAACCCAACAACCTAGGATCACCGTCATCCCAAACGGCTCCCGACACTCGCACCCAACTAACCTCAACCACCAGACTCCGCTCGGCCCTCCGGCACGAGCGCAATATGTGTGGTGTCCCAGATTTTTCGCGGGACTTGACCGTGTGGTTCGCGGTGCAAAGCACCTAGTTTTGGTGTATTGAGTATATTGAGTACGTTGTATGTCAAATGGATGCCAAAAACGGACTCAGCGCGCGAAAACAGTCAAAATTAACTATTTCTGGGCAATTTTGGGCTAACGGGTTGATTTTACGGGCGGGCCAGTCCACGGCCTACCGCGTGTGCTCCAGGTGCAGCGAGCCCGTGCACCCACCACGTGGCCGCGCCTCATTGGACGCGGCAACCGAGGCGGGCATGCGGGCCGGGGCGTGGGCGGCGCCACACGGCAGCCCGCGTGAGGGCGCGCTGCCCGAGGGCGCGTTGGTGCGCGCGGCCCGCGTTGACGCGGGCCGTTGGGGCAGCGTGGGTACCACCACGTGGCGGGGCCCCGTTGGTGATGCGGGGGCGCCAACCGGCAACCCCCGGTTGGCCGGGCTACTGTAGCAAGCCCAATTTCGGGCTATTTAAGCCCTAAACTCCCCTCTTTTTCACCCTTTCTTCTCCTAGCTCCGCTCAAAAAAATTGTGAGCATGAGGAAAAATCATGGGGAAATTCGTGGGGGATTTTGGTGTGTCTTTTCATATCTCAGTAGTTTACTTGTGAGCTCTGATATCTGTATAGCTGTAGTATTATCTTTTGCAGGTTAGACGCTTCGTCTATACTGGGTTTCCCGTATGAGCGGCGGATCTGTTGGCGGGCCCGAGTTGCAGTTTCGACCCCGAGGCGTGACACCTAGACTGGTGGTGGGGCCGATGTGACGACAGCAGCCGCCTGCTGCTGAACCAACTGCTGGACAAGGCCAGCCAAAGCGGTGAGCTGATCCTCCAAATGATGCAAGCGCTGAGAGCCCTCTGGCTCCTCTGTATCGTGTCTGTCATGGTCTGCACGACGGCCACAGCCAGCACTGTGCCCACGACCACCACCACGCCCTGTGCGTGTGCGATCCATAGTTTGTAATACAAACATCATGGTTAGGACATAACTCATCAGTAAAGTAAACCAATACTTGTGTTCCTAACTGTAGAATCTAGTAAATTTTAATTTGAATTTAATTAAATTTAGATTTTAGGAATTTTGAATTACGGTGCTTAAGTCGGATTTTGACTAATGTGGTAAAATAGAGATGAAATTCGATGAAACAAGAACATCACTTAAATGATTTGGCAATAACAAATCAAATGGTAAAGTTAGTTATTAAATTTGGATACCGTTAGCATGTAGTTAGAGGAATTTAAATGTTGGTTAGCATTCTTATCATTAGGAATGTAAATGTTAGTTAAGTTAGTTAAAATTCTTATTAACGAAAATTTAAATGTTAGTTAAGTTAGTTAAGTTAGTTAAAATTCTTATCAATGAAAATTTAAATGTTAGTTAAGTTAGTTAAGATTCTTATCAATGAAAATTTAAATGTTAGTTAAGTTAGTTGAGATTCTTATTAATGAAAATTTAAATGTTAGTTAAGTTAGTTAAGATTTTTATCAACAAAAATTTAAATATTAGTTAAGTTAGTTAAGATTCTTATCAATAGGAATTTAAATATTAGTTTAGTTAGTTAAGAATCTTATCAATGGAAATTTAAATGTTAGCTCAGATTCTTATATTTTATATATGGAATTAAGAGAAAATTGGGGATTTATGTGCAATTATACATATTTGAGGCTTATAAATACGCGTTAGAGGTTAGTAAATTATAGAAAATTTAGATCTAGAGAATTCTAATTTTCTTCTAAAAGTTCTTGCGATCTTCCCCAATGATCTAAACAATTCTAGGGACTCTCCGACGAAAGAATCCGACAGCATATTATTCTTTCTCTCTTTTCTCTCTCGTATCTCAACCGATTTATGATTCGTTTGGTCTTGGAGTTAGATGGAGAGGAGAGGAACGTTCTTGGTCCCATCTCATCGTCAAGGAGGGACCCAGAAGGCTGCACGGCGGCACACAAAGAGCTTCAGCCCGGGCCGTACGAACTGGACTGTAGTGTTGCTTGCGGTTTGGGATTCCAAGGCCGCAACTTGCATATTTCTTCTCCTGCAGCTCCAGCAGCAAGAGGGGTTCATGGGGAGTCTTCTTTAGGTCGATTCTCATCCATTCTTGATTGGTAGAAGGCCTTGCGCTGATCCGAATCAACAATCATGAAATTGGAACCCGTTCGATCAAGAAATTCAAGAAACAGTTTATTTTTTAGGATCTTTCTTCCGGCGATCTTCCGAACAGTAAGAACGTGTTCCAGAGCATTATACACGATAATATAATATGGTTTGATCAATTAAATGTGTGACACCCCCGAAATTTGGATTAGTCCTATATATAAATGATATAATATGACTAAATTTCTTAATCCGACTATAGCATTTTGGGTGGTAGCAAGGCCCAAGAGATTAAGAGAGTTAAGCGTGCTAGAGCTAGAGTAGTTCTAGGATGGGTGACCCCCTAGGAAGTTGGGGCATCATAGTTGGTATCAGAGCCAATCACCAGCCGAAAATATGAGATAAGTCTCGGCTGAGTTAAGGTTATATAGCGGATAGAGCGCGGCTCCCCGGCTAATGCCGTTGTGGGTGGAGTGCAGCTACCCACAAGGTCGACTAAGGCTAACGAAACGAGTCTCACATCGTCTGGTACTTGTGAGTGTGGGGAAAGAATATGACACCCCCGAACTTTGGATTAGTTCTATATATAAATAATATAATAGGACTAAATTTCTTAACCCGGCTATAGCATTTTGGGTGGTAGCAAGACCCAAGAGATTAATAGGGTTAAGCGTGCTAGAATTAAAATAGTTCTAGGATGGGTGACCCCCGGAAAGTTGGGGCGTCGGAGCTTAAAGGGGGGAAGAATGTGACACCCCCGGAATTTGGATTAGTCCTATATATAAATGATATAATATGACTAAATTTCTTATCTCGGCTATAGCATTTTGGGTGGTAGCAAGACCCAAGAGGTTAAGAGAGTTAAGCATGCTAGAGCTAGAGTAGTTCTAAGATGGGTGACCCCATGGGAAGTTGGGGCGTCACAGTTGGTATCAGAGCCAATCACCAGCCGGAAATGTGAGATAAGTCTCGGCTGAGCCATGGTTATATAGCGGGTAGACCGCGACTCCCCGGCTAATGACCGTTGTAGGTGGAGTGCAGCTCCCCACAAGGTCAACTAAGGCTAGCGAGACGAGTCTCACATCGCCTGATACTTGTGAGTGTGGGGAAAGAATGTGACACCCCCAGAATTTGGATTAGTCCTATATATAAATGATATAATATGACTAAATTTTTTAACTCGGCTATAACATTTTGGATGGTAGTAAGACCCAAGAGATTAAGAGTGTTAAGCGTACTAAAGTTAGAGTAGTTCTAGGATGGGTGACCTCCTGGGAAGTTAGGGCATCACAAAAAGAGTCGCAAAATCGGTACGTTCCTGATATTCTTGATTTTGGAGTTTTTGGGTTGGAAAGTTTTAGTTATCTGATTCTAGTTGGTGTTTCCGGATTGGGTTGGTGTTTTGGGATTTAGACAAAAATATTCTTGATTAGTCACCGTTGTTTAAGGTCTACGAACTAGTTGTCCAAGATCTAAGCACTTTATGGAACGTGAAACGAATTCTGGGGCAATTTCCAGTAAAAACCGTCGAGCGGGTAATTCAGGTCTTGGTAGAGTCTTATGGTTTTTAACTTTCGGATACTTGGGGGCTATCCCAAAGCCTTGTTAGACTGGATTTGAGATTGTTCCGTGGAGTTGGTGATGGGTGTTGGACTTCGGAAACTTTCAAGGATTAAACCGGGTGTTTTAGGAGATCCGATGGATATAGTTTTTGGATTTTTCAGTTTTGTTGCGCAAATATTAGAGCATGGCTATTCCTATACCCAAAGGAGAGTGTTCCAGGACAGCAAAAGAAAGCCGGTAGGTTTCGGGTGTGTTTCGGGACGCTTTTGAGCAAAACCATGTCATAAAACTCGAAAATTGGCTTTTTTGGTGCGCGACTTTGGGTCACACGGTTTGCTGCGGTTGGCAGCGGTATATGGCCTTTTTTTGCTGAGATTTAGATAGTTGGATGCCTCTAAATATAGTATTAAAGCATTGGATGGCTACGGGATTGATAGGGTATCCCAGGAACTAGATTCGGCATAATATTGGAGTCCCGATTTTTCGTTTTAGGCACGGTTGGTGCGATGGTACCAATAGCATTAAATTATATACTTGGGACACCTATTGAGGTATTGGGTGTTGGATTTTTTGTAGGTTCAGACGTGGATAGGGACGTGACAAAAAGTTTAATAATTGACAGTGATCGTTTGAGGTGGGTATTTCGTGCTGGTAGTTGGTGAGCCATATCATCTCTTGTTTTTCTTATTCTAGTTTTATTTTCTCTCTCTTATTATCATTGAGCATGATTATGACACATATAGTGGTTATTATTTATTGATCATGCATGGACCTTTGGGTATGGTGATTTAGCATATGGCATATGGCATTCTCCTCGGCTCGGGGTGATGGATTCACTTATAGGTCACCGCGGCTGAGGATTCGCATGAGCACAGTCGGTTTGGCCATCAACTAGAGGTGCGTTATCCGGGTAGTCGTCTGTAGGATGCATGGTTTAGGTCAGTGCGACTATATGGCTGGCAGTGTCGGAGACCGACGAGTTGATGGCAAGCGTTGGGTTGTTCCCACGATATAGCAATGTCATGAGCATGTGCATGATTTATAGAGAACTGTGGTGTGACAGTCGTGACATTATTTCTTATCTTATCATTGATTACTATGCTTTACTTTATTATTCTTACATTATCTTTGGTCTACACTATATATCTCTCTCTTATTATTATCACCACCATATTTCTTCTTCCCGGTGAGCACGACTTGTCTTCGTGGCGGGTTGTACCCACTGGAAAATCTATATTTGGTTTCTCATACCACCCTGCTCCACAGGTGATGCGATCGTAGATGCGGGTATGGGTGCAGCGTGAGGTTGCGGCATATAGTACTACCGGCTACCCGTTTCAAATATTTATATTATGTTTGGTTCAGTGGTTCAGATTTAGTTAGTTATTATTATGTGGACATGGACTTGGATTGTATTTATCGGATAGGATATTATTTAGATATTCATTTATATTGTGTGATGGACTGATTAGAAATTTTTAGTTGATTAATAAATAGTAATCTTAAATAAATTGTGAGTTGTGAATGTTTATTGTGATTGTTATTATTGAATTTGTATGCCGTGCAGATATAGATGAAACTCTATGACTGTGGCGGATTTCTTATGTTCCGGGGTGTAATACCCGCCTTCTAAATTGGTAACTTTATTTTATTTTATTAGTTTAGTGGTCTGGCGGGTGTTAAGGGTTCGAGAATTTCTGGGCTGACCGTCGGGGTTTGCGGGTAATTTTAGGTGCTAGAGCTCGCAAAACGGTGAACGGTGGCGCGATCGGATTCGAATTCCGACCTCGGGATCTCCCAAAAATAATTTTTGAAGTTTACTATCGGCTGGGGCGCATCGGAATGTGTGCCGACGATCGGCACGCTTTCCGAGGTGATCTGGATCCCTCGTTTAAATTGCGATTGGCTATATTTGTTACCGGGGTTTAATGTTTAATCTCTCTTCGTTAACGCCTAAGTCCATCGGGGGTGCGGGGAAAAACCCTAAACCTTTTTCTCTCTTCTCAAGAAAAGAGACGGCGTAGAGGATCCGGGCGCAGAGACAGAGAGAGGGAAGGGGAACGGTTCCCTTTCTGCGGTTTTGATCGAGCGAGTTGGCGAGGAGGAGGGCGATTATTTTTCTTACTTATTCTCCAACGAATCAAGGTGAGCGGTGGTTTTGTTCGGGTTTTCCATGGTGGGTTTTCCAGAGTTCTTATTTCAAAAGAAATTTGATCAAAAACCATCCACAAACAAAGTTGATCCAAGAAATTCATCACGTTTGAGGAGGAAAAGAGAAAAACGGTGAAAAACCGAGATTTTGATCAATAAAACTTACTTGGAGTTGAAGAACTTGAGTTTGAAAGCTTCCAGGAATGATGAAATCTTGAGAGAGAGGCTCTGGAAACTTTGGAACAAAAGATTGGAGTAAAAGAAATCAAAAACCCCTTTCGTTCTTTATAAAACCTAGCCACGATCCGGATCAGTTCATAACTGCGATCCGGATCGGCTGCCCGCAGTGAGAAACTGCGTTCGGGATCCGGATCGGCAGATACAATCCGGATCGTCAGCCCGCAGAAGAATTCCTGCGTTCGAGATCCGGATCATCTAGCCCGATCCGGATCGGCCCCAACTTTTTCTTTAGAAAATTTCAGAGAAATTCAAGAAAAACCAGAAAAAGATTGTAAGCGCAAATGTGTATCAACTTTAAACAAAAATCATCGTTTCATACAACAAGAATTAGATTATGCCAAATCTATCAATAATATCCAAAAATGAAACGAAAATTTACAAAAATTAAATCCCTTAAAGTTGAACACCTTCAATTACATCTAACTTGATCTTATGAGTAATGCCTTTATCAAATCATCAATTCAGTAAAGAAAATGAAATACAAAGATCAATAGATGTTTGAAATCCCAAATATAATAGATAATGTATCTAGACAATCTGTTGAAGAGAGTGGCTCTTTGAGCATCTTTCATTAAAAACCCACCTTATACCAACCTTGAAATTTGACAGAGTCAAGTATTTCAACATGCATTTTACTTAATCAAAAATTTGAACAACCATGCTTGGTATACATGTGGTAGCTGCACACAATACTCGGACGACCGAGTTGGTAGCTCTTTCCTCCATGTGGTGGTAGTTTTCACACTCCTCATTGGGATGTAACTCTTTCCACATCTTTTGAGCATTTTACCTTTTCTAAGACTCCCCCTCAATTGGCTATCAATTATTTAAGATATAAAGTATTCAACCAAATATTGATCTCGATTTCATACTCGACTAAGCAGTGCAAATAAGATAATGACCTATACCAAGAGATCATAGAGAGAGTGAAATGACTTTGATCACTTTAGAAGATGATTTAATTAACATAAATGATCATTGCAACAGTGAAATATTATGATGGCAAAAGCATAATAAATTTCTAAATGTGCGAAAAGATGCAATTAAAGTCAATTATGATCTATGCTCAATTAATGTCCTATGTACAAACAAAAGATAATGAACAAAACAAAAACAAATACAAAACCTATCCTAAGCAAAGATTTCAAAAAGAAGATTATTTCAAGGAAAGCATCCCAATTGCTTTTCGTAAATGAATAAAACGTTTTTGATCCAAAGGTTTTGTTAGAATGTCAGCTAATTGATCCTCAGTTGAAATATATGAAAGTTGAAGAGTATTTGATTCAACTAGCTCTCTAAGAAAATGATATCTAAGTTCAATATGTTTTGTTCTAGAGTGCAACACAGGGTTTTTAGAAATGTTAATTGCACTTGTGTTGTCACAAAGAATTGTTACCGAAGATGCTGAAATGCGGAAGTCGCTCAATACGCTTTTCATCCAAATGAGTTGAGTTGAGCAACTTCCAGCTGAAATGTATTCCGCTTCGGCAGTCGAGAGTGCTATGCAGTTCTGCTTTTTACTGTGCCATGCAACAAGGCAATGGCCAAGATAGAAGCATGCACCACTCGTGCTTTTCCGATCATCCACTGATCCTGCCCAATCGGCATCTGAGTATCCAACAATATCCAAACTTGTTCCCATAGGATACCAAATTCCGAAATTAATTGATCCTTTGATATACCGGATGATCCTTTTCACCGCTTTCAGGTGAACCTCCTTTGGTGCTGATTGATATCTCGCGCAAATCCCAACACTAAAAGATATATCCGGGCGACTAGCCGTGAGGTAAAGTAGACTTCCAATCATACTTCGATACAGTTTCTCGTCTACATTCTCACTATGTGATTCACTTCCAAGTCCCTTGTGGCTAGTTCCCATTGGAGTCGGAAAATCTTTACAATTTTCTAGATCAAACTTTTTGACCAACTCCATTGCATACTTGGATTGACTCAAGTGAATACCTTCATCATTTTGTTTAATTTGCAATCCAAGGAAATAAGTCAATTCGCCCATCATGGACATCTCAAATTCGCTTTCCATGGTCTCCGCGAATTTAGAAGCATCATTATCTCTTGTTGCGCCAAATACAATGTCATCGACATAGATTTGTGCTACAATGAAATTGCTTTGATAATGCTTCACAAAGAGAGTCCTATCAGCTCCCCCTCGAGTATAGCCCTTCTCCAAAAGGTGCTTTGTTAACCTTTCGTACCATGCTCGCGGTGCTTGTTTCAGACCGTAAAGAGCCTTTTTCAAACGAAAAACATGGTTAGGTTGTTTATGATCTACAAAACCTTTCGGTTGAGCCACATAAACTTCCTCATTTAAAAACCCATTTAGAAATGCGCTCTTAACGTCCATTTGAAATAATTTGATTTTAAAATGACAAGCAATAGCAAATAGTATACGAATGGACTCGAGTCTAGCTACAGGGGCGAAGTTTCGTCAAAGTCTATACCTTCTACTTGAGAGTAGCCTTGAGCAACTAATCGTGCCTTGTTCCTGATGATAGTACCATCCTCATTTTTCTTGTTCTTGAAGATCCATTTGGTACCTATCACATTATGTTGCTTTGGAGGCTTCGTTAATTCCCAGACTTTGTTTCGCTCAAATTGATGGAGCTCTTCCTGCATTGCTTTAATCCAGTAGTCATCCTGAAGAGCTTCATCTATGTTCTTTGGTTCGATTAAAGATACGTAGCAAGCGAATCCACAAACCAACTGCCTCCGAGTTCTAACTCCTTCTTGTGGATCTCCAATAATATTCGATTCCGGATGATCCTTGGAGATTCGTAACGTTTGTTGAAACGGAGTACTCGGAGATACATGAGATGATTCCTGCACATCAGATAAACTAGAAGAACCATTAGATGCATCATTAATATTGGAAGTATTATTATGAGAAGATGCACTAGCAGGAGAATCATCATCTAGAGAGATATCGAGGGTAGATTTTCCAGATTCAAAGTGAAAAGCTTCATCTACTTTAACATTTATAGATTCTACGATCGTCTTAGATTCAATGTTAAATACTCGATATGCTCTGCTATTCGTAGAATAACCCAAAAAGATCCCTTCATCACTTCGAGAGTCGAACTTTCCAAGATTTTCACGGTCACGTAAAATGTAACATCGACTCCCGAAGATACGAAAATATTTGATATTGGGTTTTCTACTAAACCACAGCTCATATGGTGTATTTAAAGTTCCTGGGCGCAAGTAAACTCTATTAATGACATAGACAGCGGTGTTCACAGCTTCAGCCCAAAAATGTAGCGGTAAATTCCGGCTATGAAGCATCACACGCGCCATCTCTTGAACAACCCTGTTTTGCGCTCAACAACACCATTCTGCTGAGGTGTATAGGGTGCCGAGAATTCATGTTTAATGCCATTTGAAGTGCAAAAATCAATGAATTTTGAATTTATGAATTCTCCACCTCTATCACTTCTAACACGAATGATCTTTTCATTCTTTTCAATCATAATACGATGGCAAATCTCATGAAAAGAGTCAAACGTATCAGCTTTCTCTTTCAAAAATGCTACCCAAGAAAACCGAGAGAAATCATCAACCAATAAAAAAATGTACCATTTACCTCCCAAAGATGGTTGACGGGTCGGCCAAAAGAAAAAGAAGAAAAGAAAGTAGTCTACATAAACTACACAAGATTTAATCGTAGAACGATTAAAGACAAGGAGGGGTTTCACCTTTGCATACCCAAACCTTTTGAGTTTTGGAGTATGTTGGCAATGGTTGAAAGTTTCCTTGATGAAGACGTCTTGCAAGATTGGTCTTTTTCTTTTGTCATCGTCTTGTTTGAAGTACTACCAATGTCCTTTTCTTAGGAAAATCCTTCTTTGAATTCCATGGAGTGAACTTATTGGTAGCAGTTGCAAGATGTGGTTGATTTGATCTTTGAGCTCCAATCTTGCAATTTCTTCCAATGTGCCCTGCAAAATTACAACGAAAACATACCTTTGTGCTTGACGATTCCGAAGAGGATGAAGTAGGTTTGTTGTCGTTGTTGTCTTGATTCCGGTGTCGGAGGAGGAGATACCGACTGAGGCACAAAGACTGTCCCACCGAACTAAAATTGTCTTCAGTTTGATTGTATCCGAGGCCGAACCGTTTGTTTGACCAAGACCAAGAAGTTTATCCAACTTACTCCTTCCTGAAGAGAATTGCTGTAAGTCATTCTTGAGTTGGAAAATGGTCTCTGTCATTTCCAGGTTTTCCTGTCGAGCCTCGTTGTAGAGCTTTGAGAAGTGATTCGCTTTATCCACCATATTTATATGTTCTTCTCAAGTTGCTCATTGGACTCTTGAAGGGAAACATTTGCTTTTATCAGTTTTCCCTTTCCACTTCAAGAGCGTTTGAGAGAGAAGTCGCTCTTTTTACTTCTTCTTCGAGATCATGCAATCTCCCTCTCAAACCCTTGTTTTGCTTAGCCACTTTCTTTGAATCCCTCAAAAGTCTGTGGTAGGCTAGAGCAAAATCTTCACCTTCCGAATCATCCGATTCGTTGTCCGTTGCATTCTTTTCAACAGTGGAGTTGGACAACGACTCAGATGTACTTGCCATAAAGCACATGAAGGGTGAAGATACGGACGCGTGGAATGCGGTGGAGCTCTTTTCTTCATCACTGAAGACGACTCATTTGACGTTGAGTTGTCATCCCAAGTGACGACTTGCATCGCCTTCTTCTTTGCCGGATACTTGTTAGGACACTCCGTTGCAATGTGGCCGTAGCCTCGACATTTGAAGCATTGTAGTTGTCCTTCTGAACTTTTCTTATCCTTTGAGAAGTTCTCTTGCTTTCTTGACTTGTAACTTGAAGTACCCTTGCCTTTGTTCGACTTTCCGAAGGATGGAGATTTGCTTGAATTACCCCTTCGAAAGTTGCGGCGAAACTTCCTTGTCAAGAGAGCGAGCTGCTTCTCAAATTCCTCCATAGAAAGGTTCTCGTCATCGTCTGAGGAGGATGTATCCGCGTCTTCTTCCTTAGTTGTTTTCAACGCATAACCTGAAGACTTAGAAGTGGATGCTTTTCCAGAAGAATTGTTAGTAGTAAATGTCATTTCATAAGTTTGTAATGAACCAACTAATTCTTCTACACGTATTTCGTCCGGGTGTTTAATAGTTTCAATGGCAGTAACCTTTGGGCGAAATCGTTCAGGAAGAGTTCTTAAGATTTTCTTACAATCTTAAATTCTGGAATCTTCTCTCCCAGATTAGCACATGAGTTTACGATGTCTTGCAATCGTGTATAGTAGTCCGTGAAAGATTCATTTTCTGCCATTAAGATAGAGTCAAACTTGCTCGTAAGCATTTGCAGTTTCTGAATCTTCACGAGGTTAGTTCCCTCATGTGTAACCTGAAGAACATCCCAGATTTCTTTCGCAGTCTCACATGCCGAGACGCGAGAGAATTCAGTTTGAGATAAGGCATTAAAAATAGCATTAATTCCCTTGCCATTGTAAGAAGATGAATCTAACTCTTCCTTGGTCCATTTCGACCTAGGTTTTAAGGTGCGAACATCACCAATAAATTCAGTTGGATTAGACCATCCTAATTCAATTGATTGCCACACCCGTTCGTCGATGGAAATTAAAAAGGCTTTCATCCGTACTTTCCAGTACGCATAATTTGTTCCATCGAAGAACGGGGGTCGGTTGATGTTTCCACCTTCAACCATTGTTTACAACCCTATTCCCGCTCTGATACCACTTGTTGGGTTATATGTAATACGGATCTAAATAGGGGAAAAAACACCTAGAGGGGGGTGAATAGGTGTAAACGTATAAACACTCAAAAAATCGTTGCGATAAAAACCCAATGCGGAAATAAAAATAATACGCAAGATTTTTACGTGGAAAACTCCATCACCGGAGTAAAAAACCACGGGACCGATAACACGGCAGAAATCCACTAGAATTAAAACACGTACAAGGTGATTTACCGTACACACTTACGACTCAACCTTTTCCATACGCTCCTAGAGGATCTTCTCCGCTCGCTCCGCGACGCTTCTCGAATCCACGATCTGCGCCCAACGCCGAATCCACGGCGTCCAACGTCGAATCCACGACGTCCGACCGAATCCACGGTCTTCACCCAATAGCACCCTTCGAATCCACGAACGTGCCTCGCTCCGAATCCACGAGAGCGGTTGAACCTTGAATCCACAAGGACACGCGAATCCACGCGCCGATTTTTGGGGTAAATCGTTGTTTTGGGTGGTGATGATCCGCCGAATACTTAGATCAAAGATAGATCGGAAATACCATCTAAGTATTCATTAGTTTGATTCAACTCAAGATGTGAGTATGAAAACCTAGAATCAAACTAATCAATATAGATGAAGAAACATAGAGTATTCTCTAATGATTTCCTTTCTTCTCTATATGTGGATCTATAGCCGTAAAGATGATATATGAAAATGACGGCTATTTGATTGTGGATTACCCTAGAAAAGAGTCATAGGGTCTATTTATAGGTTAGAAACCCTAGGAAGGAGATAAGAATCAAAAACCTAACATTTCTGGAAATTTTACGGACGGCGATCCGGATCGGATTAGCTGTGATCCGGATCGTCGTAACGAGTCAGCCAATTCCAGAAAAACGAAGGTTCGGGATCCGGATCGAAGTGCTTGATCCGGATCGTTCATACAGTTCACCAAACATCAACGTTCGGGATCCGGATTGCGAAGCCTGATCCGGATCGTTCAAGGAAATGGTAAACTCAGTGTTCGGGATCCGGATCAAGAGACTACGATCCGGATTGAACTATGTATGAACGAACCACCTTCGGGATCCGGATCGAACAACCTGATCCGGATCCTGAACATGTCCCAAGTCCAGTTTTTGATTTTTATGCAATGAAAGATTCTTCCAAGTGTTTCTACACTACAAGAAGTATTCGGATCACACAAAATCTTTAGTTAAACATACCTGATCCTTTTGAATTCTTCTTTCTTGAGATTGAGTTAAATGATCCAACTTTCTTCACCTTCAATCTTCAAGACTTGAGACTTTCACGAAACTACGCCAACTCAAATTCCGTAACAACTAGAACTCCTCGTTTCGCGGCCAGTTTCGATCCACGAATATCTGTTTTCGGCACTAGTCTAATTGTTTGGACGCTTCGTATGAGGCTCACCGTTCCTCAGGCTCCACAAGACGCGCCAACGGCCGCGTCCCGGTCGTCCCAGCAAGGCGGGGACCCTTACAGCGCTGCCGTAATGTTTCGTTATCGCCATACGGATCCCCCTGATACTGTTGGATTAGTCTGAACGTCGCGGTGGGAGATTTACGCGCGACCCCATCCGTCTCCAAAACATTAGGGCAATCTCGGAGCATGGCGATGATCTGGATCACCCGCTCGGAAGTCCCATCGGTCCTGGGGTCGAAGGTTGTGGAAATGTAGTTTGAATCCCCAAGGCTAAGTATGGACTTTGTCAGAGTTTATTGAGACGAACCGGGGTGTCCCTTTCTGAAGTGATTGATGCCGGTATCCCGTGTAGCCTCCACAATCCTCGCTGATGTAGGTCCTGACATCCGGTCTCGGTTCACGTCGTGTGAATGGGGTAGGAAGTGAGCTGACTTCGTTACCGATCTACGATGAACCCAGACGGTGTCATGTCCCTTGCTGGCGATGTGTAAATCTGGTGACACAGTCCATGGTGATTCGCTCCTCCCTTTCCATTCTGCACATGGGGTATAGGCTGCATTTTCCCGCCGGCCGGTTGAATGCTCGCCACAGCTTTCCCCTGCCTAGGCAAATTAGGCAGTGAGCTACGAATCGTGTCACGTCCCCTTTCATTCACTTCGGCCACCAGAAGGTTCTGCCTGAGGTTCCCCTGTAACATCTTGGTGCCCCAAGGTGCGCCGCATAGGGAGCGCAATGCGCTTCTTCAAGATTTGCTTCTTCAAGTCTG
>CM055079.1:4291963-4334176 GCA_029204045.2 Tillandsia leiboldiana
ATACATGAGTATTAATCAAATTGAGTAATGAACCGTCCACCGCGTTTTGAAGACGAGAAGCAACTCACCTGGAAGTGAAATCGATCCAAAGTCCAAAAAGGTTGAAACTACACGGGGATAATCCTCGGATTCCACGATTCCAACGGGCCCAAAAAACACCCAAAAAACTCCTCTGGTTACAAAGATATGGTCCAAACTTTGCAATAAGTCAAAAAACTCCCACAAACACATGCTGCTGTACAAACAGTCCAGAAAATGCTTAAATACCATCTACGAGATAATCTCCAAAATTCCAATAAAAATACGACGGTGATCCTCGCGAAGCGTAGATGTCGATCGAGTCCTCACATGTCGAAATCCGATACTCGAGAGTAGAGATAAAAAATTCGACAAGGCTCTGTTATCCAAGAAAACCACCAGCAAATAGGGGCTTAAAGATGTACCAGGAACCCCTAAAAAAAACACAATCTGGGAGGAGTGGAAAACTGAAAAACGTAGATGTACCTCTTGTGAAACCGACGCCATGAAAATCGTCCAAAAATTCCTTTGGAGTAGCTCTGTTGACCTCGTGGACCAAAACGCGATGGAAATGGGCCACCGAAGAAAAACGTCGCACTGCGCTAACTCGCCGAAGATGTCGATGCCGCGGCCTCCCAAAAATTCCGAGACTCTTTCGTAAGATGCAGCACAAGGTGATCAACAAGGTTGCTTGAGGGCTCAGTCGCAAAAGGGCTAGGGAAAAAGGTACAAAGGCTCAAGAAAGGGGGCTATTTATAGCTCAAGCCCACCAAAGGAGGCCTACGGATTCGGGCGCAAGAACGGGGCCCGAATCCAGCCCGGCCCACGCACTCGTGCGCGCCTGAAACACCCACATTGCGACACGTGTCCCGCCCGCGCCCCGCGCCCCACGCGCCCGCCCAATCACGGCACGCCGCGTGGCAGCGCGGTCCACGGCGGGGGACCGTGGGCACGCGTTCACGGCGTCCCAGCAGGGTCGTTGCGCCCGCCCAATGGGCGGGCGACACGTGGCCGGCAGGGTCCACCCGTGCGCCGATGCCCGGCGATGAGACGCGCTTTGTCGCGCGTGCGTTGACCCGCCAATCCTCGCGCCCCACTGTGGCAGCGCCCCTCGTTGCTGCTCCGGCGCACGCAAGTGGGCCGTGGACCGGCCCACCCCGAGAAATCGGCCGTTTGGCCGTTTCGCACGGGAAAAATTGCTGATTTTCAACGTTTTTCGCGCGCTGAGTCCGTTTTTGGCATCCGTTTGACACACAACAGGCTCGATACACCAATAATAGGTGTTTTCTCACCGCCGACCACCCAGACAGGTCGAACGGAAAAATTGGGACACCACAGCGTCCCAACGGACTAGTATAACCATCGCGCAAAACTGCCTCAACAGGCCAATCATTGCATCCGGAGCGGCAACTCAAGGGGAGCGACCCTACTGAGGAAAACAGCGCGGAACCAAGTATCATATCTGTAGCACATGCAGACTATAATCAAAACCACGATCGAACAGATCAGAGAACTCACAAATCCAAAAGAACTAACCCCACCGGCCGAACACTCATCGGCCCAACACCGAATCCAAACAACTAACTACACCGGCTGGAAATACCCCACGGCCCAACACCGAACCCAACCGACTAACAAACACTGGGACCCGAGAGAATTCCGAAGGACTAACGCTTACAACCCCAATCAAACAAGAACAGGTTCCAGGCACAGCCCTCCTGTAGCTCTCGACCCAAAAGGAGGCAGCCCTTTAAAACCCAGATCATCCCAATCCTTGCCGAGGTGGGGAGGTTTGTATAAAAAGGTGATATTTGTTTTTGAAAGTCATTTTCTCTCAACGCTCTCTGGGTGAGGATAAAAGTAACTTCCTTTTTAGAAAACCACTTTAGTTGAAGGAAACCCAATTTTAATAAAGTTTAGTTCTTAATAAAAAAATTTGAAAATGATATTATTTTTCCAACTCTCGAAGGACTAGTGCCTTTGCCCTAATCAAATGAGAACGGGTTCCGACGCCCCTCGAAACTTGGAAAGAACATTAGTTTACTAAAATCATGAGTGTCTAAAAGCTTAATCTGGGTTGAAGGTCCTACTATCAGAAGATCAAACACTGCCACAACTCAGTGGCCACAACCAATCAGAGGAAAACCCAACAACCTAGGATCACCGTCATCCCAACGGCTCCCGACACTCGCACCCAACTAACCTCAACCACCAGACTCCGCTCGGCCCTCCGGCACGAGCGCAATATGTGTGGTTGTCCCAGATTTTTCGCGGGACTTGACCGTGTGGTTCGCGGTTGCAAGCACCTAGTTTTGGTGTATTGAGTATATTGAGTACGTTGTATGTCAAATGGGATGCCAAAAACGGACTCAGCGCGCGGAAAAACAGTCAAATTAACTATTTCTGGGCAAATTTTGGGCTAACGGGTTGATTTTACGGGCGGGCCAGTCCCCGGCCTACCGCGTGTGCTCCAGGTGCAGCGAGCCCGTGCACCCACCACGTGGCCGCGCCTCATTGGACGCGGCAACCGAGGCGGGCATGCGGGCCGGGGCGCTGTGGGCGGCGCCACACGGCAGCCCGCGTGAGGGCGCGCTGCCCGAGGGCGCGTTGGTGCGCGCGGCCCGCGTTGACGCGGGCCGTTGGGGCAGCGTGGGTACCACCACGTGGCGGGGCCCGTTGGTGATGCGGGGGCGCCAACGGCAACCCCCGGTTGGCCGGGCTACTGTAGCAAGCCCAATTTCGGGCTATTTAAGCCCTAAACTCCCCTCTTTTTTCACCCTTTCTTCTCCTAGCTCCGCTCAAAAAAATTGTGAGCATGAGGAAAAATCATGGGGAAATTCGTGGGGATTTTGGTGTGTCTTTTCATATCTCAGTAGTTTACTTGTGAGCTCTGATATCTGTATAGCTGTAGTATTATCTTTTGCAGGTTAGACGCTTCGTCTATACTGGGTTTCCCGTATGAGCGGCGGATCTGTTGGCGGGCCCGAGTTGCAGTTTCGACCCCGAGGCGTGACACCTAGACTGGTGGTGGGGCCGATGTGACGACAGCAGCCGCCTGCTGCTGAACCAACTGCTGGACAAGGCCAGCCCAAGCGGTGAGCTGATCCTCCAAATGATGCAAGCGCTGAGAGCCCTCTGGCTCCTCTGTATCGTGTCTGTCATGGTCTGCACGACGGCCACAGCCAGCACTGTGCCCACGACCACCACCACGCCCATGTGCGTGTGCGATCCATAGTTTGTAATACAAACATCATGGTTAGGACATAACTCATCAGTAAAGTAAACCAATACTTGTGTTCCTAACTGTAGAATCTAGTAAATTTTAATTTGAATTTAATTAAATTTAGATTTTAGGAATTTTGAATTACGGTGCTTAAGTCGGATTTTGACTAATGTGGTAAAATAGAGATGAAATTCGATGAAACAAGAACATCACTTAAATGATTTGGCAATAACAAATCAACTGGTAAAGTTAGTTATTAAATTTGGATACCGTTAGCATGTAGTTAGAGGAATTTAAATGTTGGTTAGCATTCTTATCATTAGGAATGTAAATGTTAGTTAAGTTAGTTAAAATTCTTATTAACGAAAATTTAAATGTTAGTTAAGTTAGTTAAGTTAGTTAAAATTCTTATCAATGAAAATTTAAATGTTAGTTAAGTTAGTTAAGATTCTTATCAATGAAAATTTAAATGTTAGTTAAGTTAGTTGAGATTCTTATTAATGAAAATTTAAATGTTAGTTAAGTTAGTTAAGATTTTTATCAACAAAAATTTAAATATTAGTTAAGTTAGTTAAGATTCTTATCAATAGGAATTTAAATATTAGTTTAGTTAGTTAAGAATCTTATCAATGGAAATTTAAATGTTAGCTCAGATTCTTATATTTTATATATGGAATTAAGAGAAAATTGGGGATTTATGTGCAATTATACATATTTGAGGCTTATAAATACGCGTTAGAGGTTAGTAAATTATAGAAAATTTAGATCTAGAGAATTCTAATTTTCTTCTAAAAGTTCTTGCGATCTTCCCCAATGATCTAAACAATTCTAGGGACTCTCCGACGAAAGAATCCGACAGCATATTATTCTTTCTCTCTTTTCTCTCTCGTATCTCAACCGATTTATGATTCGTTTGGTCTTGGAGTTAGATGGAGAGGAGAGGAACGTTCTTGGTCCCATCTCATCGTCAAGGAGGGACCCAGAAGGCTGCACGGCGGCACACAAAGAGCTTCAGCCCGGGCCGTACGAACTGGACTGTAGTGTTGCTTGCGGTTTGGGATTCCAAGGCCGCAACTTGCATATTTCTTCTCCTGCAGCTCCAGCAGCAAGAGGGGTTCATGGGGAGTCTTCTTTAGGTCGATTCTCATCCATTCTTGATTGGTAGAAGGCCTTGCGCTGATCCGAATCAACAATCATGAAATTGGAACCCGTTCGATCAAGAAATTCAAGAAACAGTTTATTTTTTAGGATCTTTCTTCCGGCGATCTTCCGAACAGTAAGAACGTGTTCCAGAGCATTATACACGATAATATAATATGGTTTGATCAATTAAATGTGTGACACCCCCGAAATTTGGATTAGTCCTATATATAAATGATATAATATGACTAAATTTCTTAATCCGACTATAGCATTTTGGGTGGTAGCAAGGCCCAAGAGATTAAGAGAGTTAAGCGTGCTAGAGCTAGAGTAGTTCTAGGATGGGTGACCCCCTAGGAAGTTGGGGCATCATAGTTGGTATCAGAGCCAATCACCAGCCGAAAATATGAGATAAGTCTCGGCTGAGTTAAGGTTATATAGCGGATAGAGCGCGGCTCCCCGGCTAATGCCGTTGTGGGTGGAGTGCAGCTACCCACAAGGTCGACTAAGGCTAACGAAACGAGTCTCACATCGTCTGGTACTTGTGAGTGTGGGGAAAGAATATGACACCCCCGAACTTTGGATTAGTTCTATATATAAATAATATAATAGGACTAAATTTCTTAACCCGGCTATAGCATTTTGGGTGGTAGCAAGACCCAAGAGATTAATAGGGTTAAGCGTGCTAGAATTAAAATAGTTCTAGGATGGGTGACCCCCGGAAAGTTGGGGCGTCGGAGCTTAAAGGGGGGAAGAATGTGACACCCCCGGAATTTGGATTAGTCCTATATATAAATGATATAATATGACTAAATTTCTTATCTCGGCTATAGCATTTTGGGTGGTAGCAAGACCCAAGAGGTTAAGAGAGTTAAGCATGCTAGAGCTAGAGTAGTTCTAAGATGGGTGACCCCATGGGAAGTTGGGGCGTCACAGTTGGTATCAGAGCCAATCACCAGCCGGAAATGTGAGATAAGTCTCGGCTGAGCCATGGTTATATAGCGGGTAGACCGCGACTCCCCGGCTAATGACCGTTGTAGGTGGAGTGCAGCTCCCCACAAGGTCAACTAAGGCTAGCGAGACGAGTCTCACATCGCCTGATACTTGTGAGTGTGGGGAAAGAATGTGACACCCCCAGAATTTGGATTAGTCCTATATATAAATGATATAATATGACTAAATTTTTTAACTCGGCTATAACATTTTGGATGGTAGTAAGACCCAAGAGATTAAGAGTGTTAAGCGTACTAAAGTTAGAGTAGTTCTAGGATGGGTGACCTCCTGGGAAGTTAGGGCATCACAAAAAGAGTCGCAAAATCGGTACGTTCCTGATATTCTTGATTTTGGAGTTTTTGGGTTGGAAAGTTTTAGTTATCTGATTCTAGTTGGTGTTTCCGGATTGGGTTGGTGTTTTGGGATTTAGACAAAAATATTCTTGATTAGTCACCGTTGTTTAAGGTCTACGAACTAGTTGTCCAAGATCTAAGCACTTTATGGAACGTGAAACGAATTCTGGGGCAATTTCCAGTAAAAACCGTCGAGCGGGTAATTCAGGTCTTGGTAGAGTCTTATGGTTTTTAACTTTCGGATACTTGGGGGCTATCCCAAAGCCTTGTTAGACTGGATTTGAGATTGTTCCGTGGAGTTGGTGATGGGTGTTGGACTTCGGAAACTTTCAAGGATTAAACCGGGTGTTTTAGGAGATCCGATGGATATAGTTTTTGGATTTTTCAGTTTTGTTGCGCAAATATTAGAGCATGGCTATTCCTATACCCAAAGGAGAGTGTTCCAGGACAGCAAAAGAAAGCCGGTAGGTTTCGGGTGTGTTTCGGGACGCTTTTGAGCAAAACCATGTCATAAAACTCGAAAATTGGCTTTTTTGGTGCGCGACTTTGGGTCACACGGTTTGCTGCGGTTGGCAGCGGTATATGGCCTTTTTTTGCTGAGATTTAGATAGTTGGATGCCTCTAAATATAGTATTAAAGCATTGGATGGCTACGGGATTGATAGGGTATCCCAGGAACTAGATTCGGCATAATATTGGAGTCCCGATTTTTCGTTTTAGGCACGGTTGGTGCGATGGTACCAATAGCATTAAATTATATACTTGGGACACCTATTGAGGTATTGGGTGTTGGATTTTTTGTAGGTTCAGACGTGGATAGGGACGTGACAAAAAGTTTAATAATTGACAGTGATCGTTTGAGGTGGGTATTTCGTGCTGGTAGTTGGTGAGCCATATCATCTCTTGTTTTTCTTATTCTAGTTTTATTTTCTCTCTCTTATTATCATTGAGCATGATTATGACACATATAGTGGTTATTATTTATTGATCATGCATGGACCTTTGGGTATGGTGATTTAGCATATGGCATATGGCATTCTCCTCGGCTCGGGGTGATGGATTCACTTATAGGTCACCGCGGCTGAGGATTCGCATGAGCACAGTCGGTTTGGCCATCAACTAGAGGTGCGTTATCCGGGTAGTCGTCTGTAGGATGCATGGTTTAGGTCAGTGCGACTATATGGCTGGCAGTGTCGGAGACCGACGAGTTGATGGCAAGCGTTGGGTTGTTCCCACGATATAGCAATGTCATGAGCATGTGCATGATTTATAGAGAACTGTGGTGTGACAGTCGTGACATTATTTCTTATCTTATCATTGATTACTATGCTTTACTTTATTATTCTTACATTATCTTTGGTCTACACTATATATCTCTCTCTTATTATTATCACCACCATATTTCTTCTTCCCGGTGAGCATGACTTGTCTTCGTGGCGGGTTGTACCCACTGGAAAATCTATATTTGGTTTCTCATACCACCCTGCTCCACAGGTGATGCGATCGTAGATGCGGGTATGGGTGCAGCGTGAGGTTGCGGCATATAGTACTACCGGCTACCCGTTTCAAATATTTATATTATGTTTGGTTCAGTGGTTCAGATTTAGTTAGTTATTATTATGTGGACATGGACTTGGATTGTATTTATCGGATAGGATATTATTTAGATATTCATTTATATTGTGTGATGGACTGATTAGAAATTTTTAGTTGATTAATAAATAGTAATCTTAAATAAATTGTGAGTTGTGAATGTTTATTGTGATTGTTATTATTGAATTTGTATGCCGTGCAGATATAGATGAAACTCTATGACTGTGGCGGATTTCTTATGTTCCGGGGTGTAATACCCGCCTTCTAAATTGGTAACTTTATTTTATTTTATTAGTTTAGTGGTCTGGCGGGTGTTAAGGGTTCGAGAATTTCTGGGCTGACCGTCGGGGTTTGCGGGTAATTTTAGGTGCTAGAGCTCGCAAAACGGTGAACGGTGGCGCGATCGGATTCGAATTCCGACCTCGGGATCTCCCAAAAATAATTTTTGAAGTTTACTATCGGCTGGGGCGCATCGGAATGTGTGCCGACGATCGGCACGCTTTCCGAGGTGATCTGGATCCCTCGTTTAAATTGCGATTGGCTATATTTGTTACCGGGGTTTAATGTTTAATCTCTCTTCGTTAACGCCTAAGTCCATCGGGGGTGCGGGGAAAAACCCTAAACCTTTTTCTCTCTTCTCAAGAAAAGAGACGGCGTAGAGGATCCGGGCGCAGAGACAGAGAGAGGGAAGGGGAACGGTTCCCTTTCTGCGGTTTTGATCGAGCGAGTTGGCGAGGAGGAGGGCGATTATTTTTCTTACTTATTCTCCAACGAATCAAGGTGAGCGGTGGTTTTGTTCGGGTTTTCCATGGTGGGTTTTCCAGAGTTCTTATTTCAAAAGAAATTTGATCAAAAACCATCCACAAACAAAGTTGATCCAAGAAATTCATCACGTTTGAGGAGGAAAAGAGAAAAACGGTGAAAAACCGAGATTTTGATCAATAAAACTTACTTGGAGTTGAAGAACTTGAGTTTGAAAGCTTCCAGGAATGATGAAATCTTAGAGAGAGAGGCTCTGGAAACTTTGGAACAAAAGATTGGAGTAAAAGAAATCAAAAACCCCTTTCGTTCTTTATAAAACCTAGCCGCGATCCGGATCAGTTCATAACTGCGATCCGGATCGGCTGCCCGCAGTGAGAAACTGCGTTCGGGATCCGGATCGGCAGATACAATCCGGATCGTCAGCCCGCAGAAGAATTCCTGCGTTCGAGATCCGGATCATCTAGCCCGATCCGGATCGGCCCCAACTTTTTCTTTAGAAAATTTCAGAGAAATTCAAGAAAAACCAGAAAAAGATTGTAAGCGCAAATGTGTATCAACTTTAAACAAAAATCATCGTTTCATACAACAAGAATTAGATTATGCCAAATCTATCAATAATATCCAAAAATGAAACGAAAATTTACAAAAATTAAATCCCTTAAAGTTGAACACCTTCAATTACATCTAACTTGATCTTATGAGTAATGCCTTTATCAAATCATCAATTCAGTAAAGAAAATGAAATACAAAGATCAATAGATGTTTGAAATCCCAAATATAATAGATAATGTATCTAGACAATCTGTTGAAGAGAGTGGCTCTTTGAGCATCTTTCATTAAAAACCCACCTTATACCAACCTTGAAATTTGACAGAGTCAAGTATTTCAACATGCATTTTACTTAATCAAAAATTTGAACAACCATGCTTGGTATACATGTGGTAGCTGCACACAATACTCGGACGACCGAGTTGGTAGCTCTTTCCTCCATGTGGTGGTAGTTTTCACACTCCTCATTGGGATGTAACTCTTTCCACATCTTTTGAGCATTTTACCTTTTCTAAGACTCCCCCTCAATTGGCTATCAATTATTTAAGATATAAAGTATTCAACCAAATATTGATCTCGATTTCATACTCGACTAAGCAGTCAAATAAGATAATGACTATACCAAGAGATCATAGAGAGAGTGAAATTGACTTTGATCACTTTAGAAGATGATTTAATTAACATAAATGATCATTGCAACAGTGAAATATTATGATGGCAAAAGCATAATAAATTTCTAAATGTGCGAAAAGATGCAATTAAAGTCAATTATGATCTATGCTCAATTAATGTCCTATGTACAAACAAAGATAATGAACAAAACAAAAACAAATACAAAACCTATCCTAAGCAAAGATTTCAAAAAGAAGATTATTTCAAGGAAAGCATCCCAATTGCTTTTCGTAAATGAATAAAACGTTTTTGATCCAAAGGTTTTGTTAGAATGTCAGCTAATTGATCCTCAGTTGAAATATATGAAAGTTGAAGAGTATTTGATTCAACTAGCTCTCTAAGAAAATGATATCTAAGTTCAATATGTTTTGTTCTAGAGTGCAACACAGGGTTTTTAGAAATGTTAATAGCACTAGTGTTGTCACAAAGTATTGTTACCGAAGATGCTGAAATGTGGAAGTCGCTCAATACGCTTTTCATCCAAATGAGTTGAGTTGAGCAACTTCCAGCTGAAATGTATTCCGCTTCGGCAGTCGAGAGTGCTATGCAGTTCTGCTTTTTACTGTGCCATGCAACAAGGCAATGGCCAAGATAGAAGCATGCACCACTCGTGCTTTTCCGATCATCCACTGATCCTGCCCAATCGGCATCTGAGTATCCAACAATATCCAAACTTGTTCCCATAGGATACCAAATTCCGAAATTAATTGATCCTTTGATATACCGGATGATCCTTTTCACCGCTTTCAGGTGAACCTCCTTTGGTGCTGATTGATATCTCGCGCAAATCCCAACACCAAAAGATATATCCGGGCGACTAGCCGTGAGGTAAAGTAGACTTCCAATCATACTTCGATACAGTTTCTCGTCTACATTCTCACTATGTGATTCACTTCCAAGTCCCTTGTGGCTAGTTCCCATTGGAGTCGGAAAATCTTTACAATTTTCTAGATCAAACTTTTTGACCAACTCCATTGCATACTTGGATTGACTCAAGTGAATACCTTCATCATTTTGTTTAATTTGCAATCCAAGGAAATAAGTCAATTCGCCCATCATGGACATCTCAAATTCGCTTTCCATGGTCTCCGCGAATTTAGAAGCATCGTTATCTCTTGTTGCGCCAAATACAATGTCATCGACATAGATTTGTGCTACAATGAAATTGCTTTGATAATGCTTCACAAAGAGAGTCCTATCAGCTCCCCCTCGAGTATAGCCCTTCTCCAAAAGGTGCTTTGTTAACCTTTCGTACCATGCTCGCGGTGCTTGTTTCAGACCGTAAAGAGCCTTTTTCAAACGAAAAACATGGTTAGGTTGTTTATGATCTACAAAACCTTTCGGTTGAGCCACATAAACTTCCTCATTTAAAAACCCATTTAGAAATGCGCTCTTAACGTCCATTTGAAATAATTTGATTTTAAAATGACAAGCAATAGCGAATAGTATACGAATGGACTCGAGTCTAGCTATAGGGGCGAAGGTTTCATCAAAGTCTATACCTTCTACTTGAGAGTAGCCTTGAGCAACTAATCGTGCCTTGTTCCTGATGATAGTACCATCCTCATTTTTCTTGTTCTTGAAGATCCATTTGGTACCTATCACATTGTGTTGCTTTGGAGGCTTCGTTAATTCCCAGACTTTGTTTCGCTCAAATTGATGGAGCTCTTCCTGCATTGCTTTAATCCAGTAGTCATCCTGAAGAGCTTCATCTATGTTCTTTGGTTCGATTAAAGATACGTAGCAAGCGAATCCACAAACCAACTGCCTCCGAGTTCTGACTCCTTCTTGTGGATCTCCAATAATATTCGATTCCGGATGATCCTTGGAGATTCGTAACGTTTGTTGAAGCGGAGTACTCGGAGATATATGAGATGATTCCTACACATCAGATACACTAGAAGAACCATTAGATGCATCATTAATATTGGAAGTATTATTATGAGAAGATGCACTAGCAGGAGAATCATCATCTAGAGAGATATCGAGGGTAGATTTTCCAGTTTCAAAGTGAAAAGCTTCATCTACTTTAATATTTATAGATTCTACGATCGTCTTAGATTCAATGTTAAATACTCGATATGCTCTGCTATTCGTAGAATAACCCAGAAAGATCCCTTCATCACTTCGAGAGTCGAACTTTCCAAGATTTTCACGGTCACGTAAAATGTAACATCGACTCCCGAAGACACGAAAATATTTGATATTGGGTTTTCTACTAAACCACAGCTCATATGGTGTATTTAAAGTTCCTGGGCGCAAGTAAACTCTATTAAAGACATAGACAGCGGTGTTCACAGCTTCAGCCCAAAAGTGTAGCGGTAAATTCCGGCTATGAAGCATCACACGCGCCATCTCTTGAACAACCCTGTTCTTGCGCTCAACAACACCATTCTGCTGAGGTGTATAGGGTGCCGAGAATTCATGTTTGATTCCATTTGAAGTGCAAAAATCAATGAATTTTGAATTTATGAATTCTCCACCTCTATCACTTCTAACACGAATGATCTTTTCATTCTTTTCAATCATAATACGATGGCAAATCTCATGAAAAGAGTCAAACGTATTAGCTTTCTCTTTCAAAAATGCTACCCATGAAAACCGAGAGAAATCATCAACCAATAAAAAGATGTACCATTTACCTCCCAAAGATGGTTGACGGGTCGGCCAAAAGAAAAAGAAGAAAAGAAAGTAGTATACATAAACTACACAAGATTTAATCGAAGAACGATTAAAGACAAGGAGGGGTTTCACCTTTGCATACCCAAACCTTTTGAGTTTTGGAGTATGTTGGCACTGGTTGAAAAGTTTTCCTTGATGAAGACGTTTTGCAAGATTGGTCTTTTTCTTTTGTCATCGTCTTGTTTGAAGTACTACCAATGTCCTTTTCTTTAGGAAAATCCTTCTTTGAGTTCCATGGAGTGAACTTGTTGGTAGCAGTTGCAAGATGTGGTTGATTTGATCTTTGAGCTCCAATCTTGCAATTTCTTCCAATGTGCCCTGCAGAATTACAACGAAAACATACCTTTGTGCTTGACGATTCTGAAGAGGATGAAGTAGGTTTGTTGTCGTTAGTTGTCATGATTTCCGGTGTCGGAGGAGGAGATACCGACTGAGGCACAAAGACTGTCCCAACCGAACTAAAATTGTCTTCAGTTCGATTGTATCCGAGGCCGAACTTGTTTGTTTGACCAAGACCAAGAAGTTTATCCAACTTACTCCTTCCTGAAGAGAATCGCTGTAAGTCATTCTTGAGTTGGAAAATGGTCTTTGTCATTTCCAGGTTATCCTGTCGAGCCTCGTTGTAGAGCTTTGAGAAGTGATTCGCGTTATCCACCAGATTTGTATGTTCCTTCTCAAGTTGCTCATTGGACTCTTGAAGGGAAGCATTTGCCTTTATCAGGTTTTCCCTTTCCACTTCAAGAGCGTTTGAGAGAGAAGTCGCTCTTTTTACTTCTTCTTCGAGATCATGCACTCTCCCTCTCAAACTCTTGTTTTGCTTAGCCACTTTCTTTGAATCCCTCAAAAGTCTGTGGTAGGCTAGAGCAAAATCTTCACCTTCCGAATCATCCGATTCGTTGTCCGTTGCATTCTTTTCAACAGTGGAGTTGGACAACGACTCAGATGTACTTGCCATAAAGCACATGAAGGGTGAAGATACGGACGCGTGGAATGCGGTGGAGCTCTTTTCTTCATCACTCGAAGACGACTCATTTGACGTTGAGTTGTCATCCCAAGTGACGACTTGCATCGCCTTCTTCTTTGCCGGATACTTGTTAGGACACTCCGTTGCAATGTGGCCGTAGCCTCGACATTTGAAGCATTGTAGTTGTCCTTCTGAACTTTTCTTATCTTTTGAGAAGTTCTCTTGCTTTCTTGACTTGTAACTTGAAGTACCCTTGCCTTTGTTCGACTTTCCGAAGGATGGAGATTTGCTTGAATTACCCCTTCGAAAGTTGCGGCGAAACTTCCTTGTCAAGAGAGCGAGCTGCTTCTCAAATTCCTCCATAGAAAGGTTCTCGTCATCGTCTGAGGATGATGTATCCGCGTCTTCTTCCTTAGTTGTTTTCAATGCATAACCTGAAGACTTAGAAGTGGATGCTTTTCCAGAAGAATTGTTAGTAGTAAATGTCATTTCATAAGTTTGTAATGAACCAACTAATTCTTCTACACGTATTTCGTCCGGGTGTTTAATAGTTTCAATGGCAGTAACCTTTGGGCGAAATCGTTCAGGAAGAGTTCTTAAGATTTTTCTTACAATCTTAAATTCTGGAATCTTCTCTCCCAGATTAGCACATGAGTTTACGATGTCTTGCAATCGTGTATAGTAGTCCGTGAAAGATTCATTTTCTGCCATTAAGATAGAGTCAAACTTGCTCGTAAGCATTTGCAGTTTCTGAATCTTCACAAGGTTAGTTCCCTCATGTGTAACCTGAAGAACATCCCAGATTTCTTTCGCAGTCTCACATGCCGAGACGCGAGAGAATTCAGTTTGAGATAAGGCATTAAAAATAGCATTAATTCCCTTGCCATTGTAAGAAGATGAATCTAACTCTTCCTTGGTCCATTTCGACCTAGGTTTTAAGGTGCGAACATCACCATTAAATTCAGTTGGATTAGACCATCCTAATTCAATCGATTGCCACACCCGTTCGTCGATGGAAATTAAAAAGGCTTTCATCCGTACTTTCTAGTACGCATAATTAGTTCCATCGAAGAATGGGGGTCGGTTGATGTTTCCACCTTCAACCATTGTTTACAACCCTATTCCCTCTCTGATACCACTTGTTGGGTTATATGTAATACGGATCTAAATAGGGGAAAAAAAAACACCTAGAGGGGGGTGAATAGGTGTAAACGTATAAACACTCAAAAAATCGTTGCGATAAAACCCAATGCGGAAATAAAAATAATACGCAAGATTTTTACGTGGAAAACTCCATCACCGGAGTAAAAAACCACGGGACCGATAACACGGCAGAAATCCACTAGAATTAAAACACGTACAAGGTGATTTACCGTACACACTTACGACTCAACCTTTTCCATACGCTCCTAGAGGATCTTCTCCGCTCGCTCCGTGACGCTTCTCGAATCCACGATCTGCGCCCAACGCCGAATCCACGGCGTCCAACGTCGAATCCACGACGTCCGACCGAATCCACGGTCTTCACCCAATAGCACCCTTCGAATCCACGAACGTGCCTCGCTCCGAATCCACGAGAGCGGTTGAACCTTGAATCCACAAGGACACGCGAATCCACGCGCCGATTTTTGGGGTAAATCGTTGTTTTGGGTGGTGATGATCCGCCGAATACTTAGATCAAAGATAGATCGGAAATACCATCTAAGTATTCATTAGTTTGATTCAACTCAAGATGTGAGTATGAAAACCTAGAATCAAACTAATCAATATAGATGAAGAAACATAGAGTATTCTCTAATGATTTCCTTTCTTCTCTATATGTGGATCTATAGCCGTAAAAGATGATATATGAAAATGACGGCTATTTCGATTCACAGTGGATTAACCCTAGAAAAAGAGTCATAGGGTCTATTTATAGGTTAGAAACCCTAGGAAGGAGATAAGAATCAAAAACCTAACATTTCTGGAAATTTTACGGACGGCGATCCGGATCGGACTAGCTGTGATCCGGATCGTCGTAACGAGTCAGCCAGTTCCAGAAAAACGAAGGTTCGGGATCCGGATCGAAGTGCATGATCCGGATCGTTCATACAGTTTACCAAACATCAACGTTCGGGATCCGGATTGCGAAGCATGATCCGGATCGTTCAAGGAAAATGGTAAACTCACTGTTCGGGATCCGGATTAAGAGACTACGATCCGGATTGAACTGATGTATGAACGAACCACCTTCGGGATCCGGATCGAACAACCTGATCCGGATCCTGAACATGTCCCAAGTCCAGTTTTTGATTTTTATACAATGAAAGATTCTTCCAAGTGTTTCTACACTACAAGAAGTATTCGGATCAAACAAAATCTTTAGTTAAACATACCTGATCCTTTTGAATTCTTCTTTCTTGAGATTGAGTTAAATGATCCAACTTTCTTCACCTTCAATCTTCAAGACTTGAGACTTTCACGAAACTACGCCAACTCAAATTCCGTAACACTAGGACCGCGTCGTTTTTTGCTTCCAGTTTCGAGCCGACGTTTAGTGTTTTAGGCAGCTAGTCTTATTGTTTTGACGTTTCTGTAGGGGGGAGACGTTGTAGGCTCGACAAGCACACAGAGACGCGGACGAGCCGAGTGCCGGTCGTCGTACGCAAGGTGGGTACCCCTTAGAACCTCTTTGTGCATGTTTCCGTTATTGTTATATTTATCACTTTAAGGGGTAGTGGGGGTGACGTGGACCTCCGGATTACTGAACGTCGCGGTGGGAGATTTTACGGGCAGTTCTCCCTCTCCGAACAACAGTAGGGTTGTTCGGAGCATACTAGCGATGGGGACGGTGATCGGTGCGACCATTCGGAAGTCGGAAGGTGGGTTCCTCTTTCGACAGTTCTTGAGTCGGGAAATGAGGTTAATTGGTAAGTGTAAAGTATGGACATGTCAAAGCATCATTAACCCCTGTATAAGCGTATGTGTGTGTTATCATTATATTTATGGCGACTGAGGGTTGTGGTGCTCGATGATACAGCATGTTCTGGGTGATTGCCGAGGTTGGTGCTCGGTCTTGTTTACCGAGGTTGGTGCTCGGTCAATGCTCTAGATTGTTACACGCACACCAGCGGTTTGGCCATCGCGAGGGTGTGCTTTTCCGGAAAAGTGGTACATTGACCCGTGTACACCACGTGTGGGTGACGTAATGGGGGCCCCCGTGGGTGGGGGGTGTGAGCGGTGGTTGCCGAGGTTGGTGCTCGGTCTGGTTTGCCGAGGTTGGTGCTCGGTCTGGTTTGCCGAGGTTGGTGCTCGGTCTGGTTTGCCGGGGGCAGGTGCCCGGTTTAGATTCTGCAGGGGGCAGGGTTTTACTGTCGATTGCATGATGATGAGGGCGGTTGCTCTGGTTTTTCTTACAGTTTGCTTTAGTTATAGCCCTTCATGCTTTTCATACTTTGTATCTTGTGTCGCTGACTCCCCACTCTGTGACAGGTTCAGTCAGGGGTGAGAGCTAGGGCGACGGTGAGGCCGCGATGAGAGGTCTATTGGCCCTTCGAGGCTACAGACTGTGGTTAGTTCTTCTTTCGCTCATTTCATTATCTGTTAGTAGCTATGTGGGTGTGATACTTTTGTGCGGTTGACTCGGATGTTGGATTCATTACAGTACTCTGTGGATGCTTGTTTAGTTACTATCGGATTGTTGACCGTTTTCAAAACTAAAAAGAAAATGAAAGAAAACCTTGCGAAAAGAATTTGAAAAATATTGGTGTCGAGTGGGCACCGTTTTCAAAACCCTGTGGATTTATCCTTTCCAAAGTGAATCGGCCTCTTTGTTACTTGTAGAAAAATAGTTGTATGTACTCGAATGTCGATCTAGTGTGGTTAAAGTGATGAGTGTATAATTATTGTAGTCGGGACGTCGTGCATATACAAATGAGACTCTGTCCGTTTGCAGAGTGAATTTGTATATGCGGCGGGTCTGGACGCACACCGGGGAAGAACGGTTTCAAAAAAAAAAAAATATGCAAAATTTGAGAGCTAAACGGTGACGTTTCTTCCGCGTGTTTAAACCCCGCGGCGTGAAAGATTAAGATGGTATCAGAGCGAAACAACTTTAACCACAGTTGTCACTGTCCAACATCCACAGAAGCACATTACCACGGGCTACTAACTAATGAAATGAACAGGGTATAGGTGCGTAGAGATGCGAGAGTGCGGGACTGTTGAGTATTGTTTCTCGTCTTAACTCGGTTGTCGTGCTTGTGTAGTCGTATTGCTTTGGAGGCTGGGGTCGAGGCCGGCTGCCATCGGGGCCTTGATGGTTGCTATGAATCAATAGATTAGGCAACCAGCACAGGACACGGTGGGCCTGCTGACGGTGTTCATGCACTTGGTGCGGCTGTTAACACAGCAGATCGTTGCGCCGGCTTTTGTTTTCCGAACCCCTTCCTCTGCCGACGTTCTGGTCGTCGTTAGTAACGGTGACTGGTGGCAGTGTAATCCGCTGGTGGTTGTTGGAGTGGCTGCTGGGTTGTCGGTCGTGGGCAACCGGGTAGCCTCTCGCCTAAATTGGTACCTTTTAGGTCTGCTGGTGTTAGGTTACAGCAGATTACAGCAGATAGTCGGCCGATTCTTTTTGCACTATGGGCAAGGTATGGGTAGGAATGAGGACTCTTCCCCTACGGTTGTTACCCATAGTTCGGCTTTTTACTGTAGACACTGCGACGGTTGTAGAAATCGTCGTGATGGGGTCTTGGGGTTCTCCTTTGGGTTGAAAAAGGAGACCACCGGGGCTAGCAAATCTTGTTCGTTTGGGCTCGTTTTTGGTTCGAGAGGCCGTGTCTCGCTTCGCACAAGTGTGCGTAAGTGGCGACTTTTTGGGGGTTTGGCTTTTGACGCTGGGGGGTGCCAGGTAGCTCTGGGTCGGGTTCTTGTGTTATGCACAAGAAGGTCGGTTAGATTGTCCTACTGGTGGGTTGGCGAGTGTTCCCTCGAGTGCGCTTGGAAAACCTAGGCAACTTTTTGACAGGGTCTTTCTCGTTGTATTCGTTGCATGTCTTCTTTCCGACCCGATAGGTTTCGGATGGGTAGTCGATTGTACCTGGATGCCTCTGTTTTAGTAGGTTTTGAGCTTACAAGTCCCCTGGGGGGGGGGGGGGGGGGGGTGTCACTGTTTGGTTTGGAGTTTTACCGCTCAATTCGATGCCCGGTGCTTGGAGGGGCAACGGATTGGGACCGAGCGTTAGTGGTTAATCAGAGTGTCGCACCCCATCGGCGCCAGGACGGAGGTGGGACCTTATCTTGTGGGTTTTGTCGCCAGCTTCCCATGACCAAGGCATAATCATGAGGCTTAGTTTGGGAGCATAGTGGGTCGTTGATCAAGTGGGGTAGGTGTGGGTCAATGGGATCTATCGACTACTTGGAGCTTTGGCACTGGTCACTTTCGGCTAGGATGCCCTGTACGCAGCTCTTTCTGTGGGGTAGACCTCGTGGTTGGTCTTAGAGCTGAAACCTAACTTTAGTTTTGACTGTCGCCTCGGTAGGACGGACAGTCGGAGCGAGTAATCCGGGATAGTGGATATGCTCCGAGCCTGTGGTCCGTGTTGGTGAAGGGTGGAAGAGGCCCGTGTTGGTGATGGGTGGGAGCTGTCCGTGTTGGTGACAGGTGAGTTCGTTGTTTTCAGGGGAGAATTTCTGGTAGTTAGTGACCCGGCCTGTTTTGTTAGCATCTCTTGGAGCCCTGTGAGGGCGTTAGTGTGGCTTTCCCTTGTCGTCAGGTTAGTTGTTTCGGACATTTAAGGGTTCATCGGTACGGGTTTGGCGGCATGACCGGGGGTACCTCGACGTATCGCAAGACTTTTGTTGCTGACTGCTCAGCGCCGTCAGAGGTGGTCTGCGGACCGGTGGCGTCGTGACGAGGAACTCCAAGTCGGGAAGCAGGAATACGACGTGGTGCTGGGCATGGATTGGCTTTCGATGTATCAGGCGGATGTGTAGTTACCTGGTTTCAGTGGGCCTAGTGACTCGACCCTCTGCATCGCTCACTGACACCCCGGTTGTAAGGATTACTTCCGACATCTTCCCGACTGAACTGCCGGGAATACCCCCGAGCGAGAGGTCGTCATCTCTTTCGAGCTTCTACCAGAGGCGTTGGTTGGAGTTGCTGAAGGACTATGACTTGTCCATACAGTATCACCCCGGGGAAAAGCAAGTGTGGTAGCTGATGCTTTGAGCGGGAAGGGTCAAACCGGGGAGGAACCGATAAGCGCGAATACTCAGCAGGACAGGTACGGTCGCGCGATTTTTGTCCTTGATGTCAGGCCAACCCTATTAGAGAAATCCGGGAAGGTCAGAAGGCAGGCGCATAGATACAGCTTGTTCGAGACAAGATCCCCCGGACCACGCGAGCGACTTTTCGGTGAGTGCGAACGGCGCATTAAGTTTTCGAGGGCAGAATTGCGTGCCCGAGCTGCCAGAGTTGGAGGAAGAGATACTGTCAGAGGCACACTGCGCTCCCCATGCGGCGCATCCGGGTGACGCGAAGATGTACAAGGACTTCAAACAGAATTTTTGGTGGACTAAACTGAAAGGGGATGTAACACAGTTCGCTGATCGCTGTGTGGATTGTTAACAAGTAAAGGCCGAACATCAGCGCCCCGTAGGGAAACTACAATCTCTACCTGTACCAGAGTGGAAATGGGAGCGAATCAGCATAGAGTTCGTCACGGGTTTTCCGTATCGCATCAAGGACACGATGCGGTTTGAGTCACAGTGGATCGTTTGACGAAGTCGGCTCTTTTCCCATCCATCCATACGACGTGGACTAGAGACACTCGGCTTGTGTCGAACCTTTGGCAAAGTCTACAACGAGCTCTAGAGACTAATCCAGACTTCAGCACGGCGTTTCACCCCTAGACCGACGGACAGTCCGCGCGAGTGATCCGGATTCTAGAAGATATGCTCCGAGCCTGCATACTGGATTTGGGTGATGGATGGTCACTGCTTTTGAGCTTAGAGAGGACCTGAGCTTTGATGAAACACCGGTGCGGGTCTTAGCACGAGAGGACAAAGAGGTTGCACAACAAGACGACCCCTAGGTGAAGGTGCTGTGGAGCAACCAGGAAGAACGTGAAGCGACTTGAGAACTGGAGTCAAAGATGAGGGAGTGCTACCCAGATTTATTCGTTGCGGACCAGGGTTAAGTTTCGAGGACGAAACTTATTTTTAGAGGTGAGTGATGTAATACCCGCTTCTAAATTGGTAACTTTATTTTATTTTATTAGTTTAGTGGTCTGGCGGGGGTTAAGGGTTCGAGAATTTCTGGGCTGACCGTCGGAGTTTGCGGGTATTTTTAGGTGCTAGAGCTAGCAAAACGGTGAACGGTGGCGCGATCGGATTCGAATTTCGACCCCGAGATCTCCCAGAAATAATTTTTGAAGTTTACTATCGGCTAGGGCGCATCAAAATGCGTGCCGACGATCGGCACCCTTTCCGAGGTGATCTGGATCCCTCATTTAAATTGCGATTGGCTATGTTTGTTACTGGGGTTTAATTTTTAATCTCTCTTCGTTAACGCCTAAGTCCATCGGGGGTGCGGGGAAAAACCCTAAACTTTTTTCTCTCTTCTCAAGAAAAGAGACGGCGTAGAGGATCCGGACGGAGAGACAGGGAGAGGGAAGGGGAACGGTTCCCTTTCTGCGATTTTGATCGAGCGAGTTGGCGAGTAGGAGGGCGATTATTTTTCTTACTCCTTCTCCAACGAATCAAGGTGAGCGGTTGTTTTGTTCGGGTTTTCTGTGGTAGGTTTTTCGGTCGTGTCGCGTCGGGGTCGGGGGCGAGTTTTCATCGCGGGCACCGCCGCCGCCGCCACCACCGCAGATTTTCGGGCCGCCGGCAGCGGGGCTGCCTGCAGGCAGGAAGCCGGCGAGGCGCCGCGCGGGGCTGCCCGCAGGCAGACGCCGCGCGGGCTGGTGCCGCGCAGGGCTGCCTGCAGGTAGCGCGCCGCGCGACAGGGCGCCGCGCGGGGGGGCTGCCCGCAGGCAGGCGCCGCGCGGGCTGGTGCCGCTGGGGGCTGCCTGCAGGAAGCGCGCCACGCGGCAGAGTGCCGCGCGGGGCTGCCCGCAGGCAGGCGCCGCGCGGGGCTGACCGCAAGCAGGCGCTGTAGGGTACTGGAGCTTCGGGAAGCGTGCCGACTTCGCGTGACAGCTTGGTACAGTGAAAACACCCACAGCAGGTTCTGTTTATATTTACAGAGTGGTTCGGGTGATTTCGAAGCGTCGCAGAAGCTTTTTTGTAGAAAAGTGAGTTGGCGTCGTGTTGAGAGTTGCGGATTGTGCATCGGTTTTATGGATGTGTTTGCTGAGAGAATACCACTTGGGACATGTGCGTTTTATTTTTACAGAGGTGTTCGGTAGGTTTCGGGGTGATGCGGAGGTCCCGAGGAGAGAAAGTGAGTTGACGGCGCAAGAATGGAAGCTTCAGGCTGGAGTTGTGGGGTTTTGGTGGCTGAGTTCCGGAACCAAAGGGCTGGTTCCGGAACTGGCCACTTGGTTCCGGAACCAGCCCTTTAGTTCCGGAACCAAGGGGAGTGTACCGGTACCCATATGTTGGTACCGGTACACAGTCATAGGGAAGCCCCACTTGGGATTTGCACAGTAAAAGGGCATTTTGGACTTTTCTCTTTTCCAACCACCCTGGGTATGTTATATACACCTTGACACCTGCTCCCTCACCCACTCTTCATTTTATCTCATCCACCTTCATCCTTGCTGCTAGAGAAGAAGAAGAAGAAGTAGAAGAAGAAAGAAGAAGGTGTGTGTGTGTGCTGCTTGGTAGGGATTGACAGTGAGCAACCGTGCGCGCGCGAGAAGCGTCGTTCGAGGTAAGTTTTACGATGGTGATTATAGTTTTTGGATTATTGGTTTCCCTCGTGGATTTTATTGATGGAATTGTTTGGATTTTGAGCTGATTTTCCATCCTTGCTCTCCCTCTCCCCGTGCTCTCGGGTGCAAGCAGACTTGGTGTTACTGTGCTAATCCGCAGCACTGTGCATGCTTGCATGCGTGTAGAGAAGTGGCTACAGGCTGTGCAGAATTTTGTGGTGACCTAGCTGGGCGCTGTGGAGGTTTGATTGGAGCTTCGTGGATTTTTTCGGGACGCGCGATAGTGCGCGCGTGGCGCAGTGCAGTTTTTTGACAATTTTCGCCTGGCGCTTCTCCGACTTCGGCGCGGCCTTCGGAAAGCATTTGAGGTGGGTTAGATTTTTCTTCCAAAAATTACGGAATGCCCTGTAATGCTTCAGTATGCACTTTGATCATGTCAAACTGTACATTTTAGCTGTTATATAATCTAATAGTTGCCTAGAAAATTACAAAAAAATTATCTAAACACCGGAATATTTTTAATAGACTCTTGACACTATATGACACTAGACTGCATGCTTAGTTGGCCTCATTTAAGCACCTGAACCATTTTAAAAATTCGAAAGCCTATTTTATTGAAAAATCGGCTTTTAAAAATGGTTTTAAAATTTCTGAGGTTTCTAGAGATGTGGCATGGGTTCGGGATGCATGTTCTCTCGTGCCGGGGGGCCGACGAGATATTTATTGATTATTAGAGCTATTATTTGATTTTTAGAGATTTACTAGTGTCGTTGGGGGTTCTATTTGAGCACTTCAGATTGAGTCGTGGAGTTTACTCCGACCTTGACATGAGTGTGAGTTGTCTGTTCACTGTGTTTCCGATCTATTTGATCGTGGATTATAGCCTGCTGAGACTGAGGTTTTATGCCAGTTGTGAGATACTTGAGTTCGCGGGGTCGCTCCCCGCGAGCTACGCTCCGGATGCGATGATGATACCGAGCTTGACGAGGCTGCGATGTGGTTACTGAGATAGGCCTTGAGGGACACCGTACGTAAGACCAAGCCCTGTTTGGGCATGAGTGGCAGTAGATGAGCGTAGGCTTGACTGGTCCAAAGAGGGACAGCCATTGAGATTGGGTGATATGCGTGGGTGAGTTTCATTGCATGTTCATAGATGAGCATTCCTTCGAGCATATAGCTGTAGATTTCCAGCTTTCCATATCTATCTATATATCTATTTGTTTACCTTACTTGTGCCTCCGGTAGGCTTAGTGGGCATACCGTGTGCTTTGAGGACGGTACCCACTGAGAACTACCTTCTGCAGTAGTTCTCACACCCGCTGCGGTGCAGGTTTCCTGAGGCGGCTGTTCCGACTCCTTCCCGTGCGGAGTCTTCAGCTCGTGGTAAGGGCGTGGCCGGCTAGTCGCTTACCCGAGTCTGTATAGCATAGAGGTAGCAGTACCCTTTTGGAGTTTCCTCTTTTGTACTGGACACTTGTAGAGTGAGTTTGAGAGAGATGTTATGTATGTATCTTTAGTTGACAACTTGTATTTTGGATCTTATACTTTAGTACAGATGTTCAGTTTCCTTTCTTTGGCATGTAGTTATTTTTTGCTCTGATATATGTTAGCTATAGATTTACTTGCAGGGTAGACGCTTCTTCTGTACGGCAGTTTTCGTACAGATGGCGGATCTGTTAGCGAGCCCGGGTCGCAGTTTCGACACCGGGGCGTGACAGGCACCGCGCGGGCTGGTGCCGCGCGGGGCTGCCGGCAGACAGCGCGCCGCGCGGTAGAGCGCCGCGCGGCAGAGCGTCACGCGGGGCTGCCAGCAGGCAGCGCGCCGCGGCCGCGCGGGGCTGCCCGCAGGTAGGCGCCGCGTGGGCTGGTGCCGCGCGGGGCTGCCTACAGGCAGCGCGCCGCGCGGCAGGGCGCCGCGCGGGGCAGCCGGCAGGCAGGCGCCGCGCGGGCTGGTGCCGCGCGGGGCTTCCCGCAGGCAGCGCGCCGCGCAACAGAGCGCCGCGCAACAGAGCGCCGCGCAACAGGGCGCCGCGCGGGGCCGCCCGCAGGCAGGCGCCGCGCGGGCTGGTGCCGCGCGGGGCTGCCTCCAGGCAGCGCGCCGCGCGGTAGGGCGCCGCGCGGGGCCGCCCGCAGGCAGGCGCCGCGCGGGGCCGCCCGCAGGCAGGCGCCGCGCGGGCTGGTGCCGCGCGGGGCTGCCTACAGGCAGCGCGCCGCGCGGCTGGGCACAGCGCGGGCTTGTGCCGCGCGGGGCTGCCTGCGGGCAGCGCGCGGAGCCGCCCGCAGACAGGCCGCGCGGGGCCGTCTGCAGGAGGTGTACGCGCCACACGGGTTGGTGCCGTGCGGAGGACTTCGCCGGGTGGGCCGGGGCCGCGCGGGGCCTTCCGCAGGAGGTGTACGCGCCGCACCGGTTGGTGCCGTGCGGGGGACTTCGCCGCGTGGGCTGGGGCCGCGCGAGACCGTCCACAAGAGGTGTGCGCGCAGCACGGGTTGGTGCCGTGCGAGGAACTTCGCCGCGCGGGTTTAACCTAGCCACCGTCAGGGTTCTAGGACCGCGCCGGTTTTTGCTTCTAGTTTTGAGCCGACATTTAGTGTTTTGGGCAGCTAGTCTTATTGTTTTGACGTTTCTGCAGGGGGGAGACGTTGTAGGCTCGGCAAGCACACAGAGACGTGGACGAGCCGAGTGCCGGTCGTCGCACGCGAGGTGGGTACCCCTTAGAACCTCTTTGTGCATGTTTCCGTTATTGTTATATTTATCACTTTAAGGGGTAGTGGGGGTGACGTGGACCTCCGGATTACTGAACGTCGCAGTAGGAGATTGGACGGGCAGTTCGCCCTCTCCGAACAACAGTAGGGTTGTTCGGAGCATACTAGCGATGGGGACGGTGATCGGTGCGACCATTCGGAAGTCGGAAGGTGGGTTCCTCTTTCGACAGTTCTTGAGTCGGAAAATGAGGTTAATTGGTAAGTGTAAAGTATGGACATGTCAAAGCATCATTAACCCCTGTATAAGCTTATATGTTTGTTATCATTATATTTATGGCGACTGAGGGTCGTGGTGCTCGATGAAACAGCATGTTCTGGGTGATTGCCGAGGTTGGTGCTCGGTCTAGTTTACCGAGGTTGGTGCTCGGTCAATGCTCGAGGTTGCTACACGCACACCAGCGGTTTGGCCACCGCGAGGGTGTGCTTTTCCGAAAAAGTGGTACGTTGACCCGTGTACTCCACGTGTGGGTGACGTAATGGGAGCCCCCGTGGGTGGGGGATGTGAGCGGTAGTTGCCGAGGTTGGTGCTCGATCTGGTTTGCCGAGGTTGGTGCTCGGTCTGGTTTGCCGAGGTTGGTGCTCGGTCTAGTTTGCCGAGGTTGGTACTCGGTCTGGGTTGCCAGGGCATGCAGGTGCCCGGTTTAGATTATGCAGGGGGGAGGGTTTTACTATCGATTACACGATGATGAGGGTGGTTGCTCTGTATTTTCTTACAGTTTGCTTTAGTTATAGCCCTTCATGCTTTTCATACTTTGTATCTTGTGTCGCTGACTCCCCACTCTGTGACAGGTTCAGTCAGGGGTGAGAGCTAGGGCGACAGTGAGGCCGCGATGAGAAGTCTATTGGCCCTTCGAGGCTACAGACTGTGGTTAGTTCTTCTTTCGCTCATTTCATTATCTGTTAGTAGCTATGTGGGTGTGATACTTTTGTGGGGTTGACTCGGATGTTGGATTCATTACAGTACTCTGTGGATGCTTGTTTAGTTACTATCGGATTGTTGGCCGTTTTCAAAACTAAAAAGAAAAGGAAAGAAAACATTGCGAAAAGGATTTGAAAAATATTGGTGTCGAGTGGGCGCCGTTTTCTAAACCCTGTGGATTTATCCTTTCCAAAGTTAATCGACCTCTTTGTTACTTGTAGAAAAATAGTTGTATGTACTCGAATGTCGATCTAGTGTGGTTAAAGTGATGAGTGTATAATTATTGTAGTCGGGACGTCGTGCATATACAGAGGAGACTCTGCCCGTTTGCAGAGTGAATTTGTATATGCGGCGGGTCTGGGCGCGCACCGGGGAAGAACGGTTTCAAAAAAATATATATATGGAAAATTTGAGAGCTAAACGGTGACGTTTCTTCCGCGTGTTTAAACCCCGGGGTGTGACACGGGGTAAAGCTGAAGAAAAAAAAAATTCTGATTTTCCCCAACTCTAATTTTAAAATAATTTCCAGCTAAAGTCTCGGGGCGTGACACTAACCCAAACAATACTCTGCACTTTCGTGTATATCATAGGTCATCCTAGGGCTCAGTCTTAACCATCCTAAGCATCTTAACATGTACTCTGCTACCATATAAATCTATCACGTCTCGGGGTAAAAAAGCAGACCATTTTTATTTAAAATCAGAGTTTTAAAACAATTACGGCGTTCCCCAGGACATGAGCAAATCCGCTACATGCATAAGGTGTTTCAATCCAAATGAATAGAATCTCTCCTATGCACGAACGATTGATCATTAATTTACAACATACAACATACAACATATACTACATTCCATCACATAAGTGCAATACGTTTCAATCAGACAAACATGACTCACACGAATCTATGATCAAGCGATGGCATATACTTCCAAACACCTACCGACTCATCATCCTGCCATATCTCCGTATACAACAAACAAACCCTCCATATCTCTGCAATCAAAATACAAATCACCACCACATCTCCGTTTTTGAAAATTATTTTTAAATCACGATCGAAAAACACATCACAAGTATGCATAAAAACTGAGTTCATACATTATTAAAATCATTCAACCATCAACCAAACAAACAATCATAGTAACATGAATCATAGTGAATAGCATAATAAAACTAGGGTAGTGTCAATACTAAAACAACTAAAATAGTAAGCGAGATCAGTCGGCCAACTATCTAGATATGAAAGCATAAAGGGACGGCTCTAGCGGATAACCCTCACAATCATCGTCTCCTAATCTCACCACCTGAACTACCTAAAAAAAGGGGTGTACAATAAGGGTGTAAGATACAACTGAATGTATCCCAGTGGGTACAACGAGCCGGGGACTAGTAAGTTGTACCTACTGGTATACAATAAACGACGAAAGTAAATAGGCATAATCAGCAGGTAATAGTCATGGGTAATCATGCAAATAAATATTGAAAATAAAAGAGCAGTAATGAACAATAATCAGTAATGAGCGAGATATGAAGAGTAACAGTAAGCAGTAAAAATAAATAAGAGCAGCTAGTAAGAATGTATCAAACTACTGAAACTCAAAATACTCAATCGTGCCACTGTTGGTCACTAGGACCTCTGGCTAATGCCATAGCTAAACCACCTAGCCAAAACTGATATCTACCCATACCCACAGGTATAGCCAAAGGGGCTTACGGGTCAATCACACCATTGTACCAGTAAAGAACACCACAACGGGGGCAAATCCGTTGGTGTAAGTGACATGTGCAGCAGGTGCATAGCGATCACAATGCGTATGCTCAATACTCGCGGTCCAACTACCGGTATACGACAATAAGTCGGGAACTCCCAATCGAGATCATAATCATCGTCTACAATACTCATGCAATAGGATAATAATGTGATCTCCTACTCTAACAGTAATGCAAGTATCAAGAGATGGTATTAGTCGATCACAAACATAAGTAAGCAGAATGAGTTTTATATATATATATATATATATATATATATATATATATATATATATATATATATATATATATATATATATATATATATATATATATATATATATGAGTAGGGCTTATATACTTTCAAAAGCACAAGTTTAAATATATTTGTGAATTTTTTACCATTGGATTTGCATTGAGATTTATGCTATTTACTTTTTCTTTCTCTCTCTTTAGTTGACTTTACAATAGCACAAATCTCAATGCAAATCCAATGGTAAAAAATTCACAAGCATAGTTTGGCTTATACTTTTGAAAGTATATAAGCTCTACTCTATATATATATAATCGGATATGATATCCAGTGAAGTTGTACTATGCTAATGCCCGGATCGAAATACCCATCTCAAGGAAGACAATCTCGTAATCCGCAACTCAACACTCGCGAGAATCACAACCTCTCGGGCCTATATCAAGTCATAATGTTATAACACAGTCTCACACAACCCAACCCACTAACTCATACACGACCACTCAATATAACTCGAACTTTTCGCCAAGCCACGGGAGTCGACAAAATTTTCAAAAATCCGCCGATATGACCAATATCGCTCCGTATAAGTCTTAAAAGTTATCAAAGCATGCCATAAGTCAATTGTTGTCCCGAAACGCACCAATTAAAATGTTCGGGCAGCAACATATTAAATTATATATAAACACTATTAATTTCCAACTTCGGGCACAATAATAATTCCCAACTTAGTTTCACGTCTATTTTGTGCCAAAACAGTTCCCACTCAGTTCAACACTTTTCAGAGGTGCTGACTAATATTCTACCATGCATTCTTAGCAATTTGTACAGATGCAGTATCCTACATTAATAGTATTGAAATTGTGTTTGCTACCAATTTTTTTTTCATTGGATGCCTAGGGTTTAGTGGTGGTAACTATAATAGTATTATCAAATAGTGTAAAAGTAGATAGTAAACACTATTAATATACTATCAATATATAATATATTAGCTCAACTCATATGTGTGTGTGTGTGTGTGTATATATATATATATATATATATATATATATAGTGAACAATTAACTTAAATTTAAATATAAATTTTAAGTTAAAAAGAATTTGAATCTATAATTCAAATTTAAACGCTTATTTGTGGTAGTGTCTATTTTTTATCTATTTTTTTGTCCTAAATTTGATTTGTTTCTATGTATGTTTCTTATTTATTATACCATAAATATTTTTTATACGTGTTCCATAACATATAATTTTTTAAATGTATATTTAAAATTTAAAACTTTAAATTGATTCCAAAATATAAATTAATATTAGGATTTTGATTTAAATTTATGAATCAACCTCAAAATTTAAAGTTAATTTTGAAACTATTGTTTGAATTTAAATAATTATCGATTTGGTAGGTTTTTTAAAATTATTCTATTTTTCAAACCTGATTTATTTTTAAATTGTTAATTACTAAATTATTTTTTGAATATATTTGATCATTCTTTTATGTCAACTAGAATTCATTCTGACAACTAAACATTTTCTATTCACTTCATATATATATAGTATTATATATTTCCAAGCTATATAGTCCGTTATATGTATATATTTCGAAGAGCGTTCCTTGGAGGGGTAAGTAATAAGAGGAAGGAGCATTGCATGGGTTGAGTAATAATAGTATTGCTTAAAAATAATGAAAATGGATACATGGGAGAAGTCCAACGTTTGCCTTGTCCCCGCTTATGGTGTCATGGTATAACCACTTTTTCGCCGTTGTCCCCGCATATTGGTAGGGAATATGGGTCTCTTTGACCTTGGTATATGTTTGACGTGTAGTACTATTTGGATAAAAATACCATTTAAAAAGTACTATGAGAAAAAATATTATTATATTAAATTTTCTCGAATGCTTTTTAATTCTAAAGTAAAACTAGAAAGTGCAAATTAAAAATATTCCACTAAAACAGAAGCTAGCTTCGAAATTATTTATTATCAAAAATTTAATTATCAATATATATAGCTATAAATGAAAATAGAAGCAAAAACAAATAGTTAAGTGGAATATAAGCATATAGAGAAAATGGGAGATAGAGGCTCTTATTTTGTACTAAATTCCGAAAATAATTCTTTCTAGGCACACATTCTGCGCTCCTGCTCCCAATGCACCCACGAAAAATTTTAAAAAGAAACCCATCCACCACAAGATTCTCTTTCCTCTTTCTCCCAACCAAACCACTTGCTTTCTACCGGTGTCTCTTTTCCATCTAACCTTCTCAATTTAAGCAATGATATTACACCACATTCTCCTATGCATACATGGGCTAGCTCCACCACTACATGGGTAAGTAAAATATGTGGAGTACGTACGTGGAAAAGTAGTTGTTTGGAGTGATCCCAGTGGGGAATATTGCAGGATGGCATGGAAGCTACATGGGAGTATTGTAATATTTTATGTGTGGTATTATGTTGTTCATGTTTGGAGTAGAAGAAGCAAAAGCATCGGTGAAACTTCTAAAGTGGAGAGATTGGCTTTGGCTTTTACCCTTTCCTCATCATTCCCCTCACCCCCCTCTCTCCATGCCCATCAAAATCCCAAGGCATGCATGCACCCTTTTAGACCCCTTTATAAGCCCTCCTCCCTCCCCGCTTCGTTCTCACAACGCCCCACTCCACCTCCTATTTCCCCCCTGTGCAGGTGCCGTGGAATTTGATGAAGCGCTAGCTGTTTGATATTTTGAGTACTATTAATTAGAAGAAGAGTTATATATATCCAAGTGTACAAAATTGGAGCTTCTTGTTTTTCAGCTCTGAATCTCATTTTTGTGGCTTGCTACGTACAACAAAAATTCCATATATATTTTTCTGCGTCGACTATACTTGCCCAGGCTGCTGTTGCTAAAAGTGAAAGCAAAGGCGGGGCCGAACATGTCCTTAACCCCTTGAGACCACCCTTGACTTGTATGGCTTCTTTCTTTTCCCTGCCACACCCAGTAGCTAGCGGGGTGCAACCAAGAGACAAGGCAATCAACCATAGATCTACCCTTCATGATACCTACACTACTGGCTTCCTTAACCGTCCCCACAATCCATATAGACAAAATAACATTCTAGTGAAGCCCACAGATCATTCACCTATTGCGACACTATCGCCCCGGTAGTAACAAACTAGTGATATATACATTGATATTGGCGATCCTGAGTGTGTTTAGCTAGAATAGGACCTATCTAAATTGATGATCGATCATAAGGTTTTATTTTTCCAGGTCAATTACAAAGATGGTTTTGTTCATGCTAACGCATGTGCCGTAGATGTGATAAGCGATATTGGTGAGGTTCAATCTGATGGTGGGCTTTACGGGCAGCTGTAAACCGATATCGGATTGAGCCGTGCCAATATCTCTTTCTTTCTCTAGCTACACATGCGCTTTTGACGTGACGAATTCAGGTTTGTACTTTCTTACTTGTCTCTCTCTTATCAATCTTTCGCAATAGTATTAAATCAAATTTTGTAATGTATTCGTTCATTAATTATTGTAGATAGGTGCAATTAATAATTGCTTTTATTATATATTGCTTTGAATTGCTTTCTCCGTACTGGGTCTTTAATTCTATTAGTAAAAACCTTACTCCTACACCTCCATATTAATATTGACTTGTAGGTTAAACGACATGGTATAGTAATTAAGGTTTAAGATCGAAAATATTTGTTCGTATTCGCTCTATATAAACAATACTACACTGATTGAAATATTGTGCTTAAATATTACCATGCATAATATAACTCTAAAAGCAGAACAGATACAGGTTCAAACCGCTGATCACAAGTTCAGTGATGCATTTTAATGGTCTTGCGTACATATAGCTGCACTAATCCGTATTAGGTATGTATTTCGCGTTATCTTATTGTTAGTCTTTTTGTTCTTCTTAGGGAGAGGCATGCCATTCAATCATATGAGCATCCTATATATATTTTCTACAAGATTAATTGTCAAAGATAAGCAGGAGAAAGATCCAAGAGATTACAACCGGCTATAAAAATTAGATCAAAATCTAAATCAGTAGTAGAACAAAATTATATAAATTGAACTCGGAATAGCATTGAAAAAGGTTGAGCAATAATAATCCGGAGGGATGAAAATTTGATAAAACTAAACTAAAATAATAAAAGTGAAAATATATTATATTAATAATTGAATAAAAGAATAGTTTGTGAAGAGTTTAGATCAAAACCTGTTATCAAACCAAAATATATAATAAATGAAAAGACAAATGGATATTTTTTACTGTCACGTCCCGAGCCAGCAGAGAAAACTCTCTGGCGGGAATAGATCCGTCGTATGTATAAAAAATGTTTGCACGTACAAAACGTCCAACAAAATCTGTAACAAATCTAGAAGTTTACAACTAAGCATGTATTAGATCAAAATATAAAACTAAACTAAACAGCTATTACTGTACAAGTAATCATGCATCCACAACTCTCAAAATATAAATACAAGTAAAGGATCTTTTCCTCGGCAGTCCCAATGAACAGTGCTATACCAAAACTACAGTAGTTGGTGGTCCCCTCTATAACTCACGAATACGGTAGGAATCGCTATCTACTGCATGATTCTCTTATCTCAATCGATACTCATCACTGAGGACTCTAAAAATCAAGCCACAAGAGGTTGTGAGAACTAATAAACATTAGTATCCAATGAGTACGATCGGTGACAATCACGGTCTAGCCATTAGGTCTACGAGAGACAACAATAGAGAAAAAATAAACGATAGTAATATAAGGTGTTGAACTGAATAACAATTAAGTCTATCATGCCTCTACAACAGATACAGATACAATACTGAGGATGACTAATACATGCATTAACTATAATACTAATAAAGAAGTGCTATATCACCTAATCCCAACGGCTGACTAAGCAGTCCAGTCAAGCATGTGCATGCCTTCTGTCCAAATCACACTCCCGCAGGCGCGCCGTCAACACGTAGACTGCTGTCTTTGCTGTATCGCTAACCAGCCTCCGAAGCGACACTCGAGGGGAGCGACCCTCTACTGAGTATCATAATGTATGTCACTAGCAAGCGCAATGTGGCATTGTAGGCTATAGTCCAATACGATGATAAAAAAGATCACAAGTAACTGTTCAGGTGCCCTCGGCATGATCATAAAATATCCACTAACCAACATATCACAATATCAAGGCATATCTCACTGTATATGGTTCTACTGTCAATCAACTTAATATATGCAATATAACTCTACTGTAGTAACCCAATAATCTTGAGTAGTTCCACATACCCACCATCTATTCGGTCATGAAAGCATATTCAGATAAATACTAGATAATTGTCCACATCCTGCTACTACCATACAATGCTACCAAACAGCGCACCAATTATTTATTTATATGCAGAAATAGACATATAAAATAGTAGGTCGTTTTTGGCAACACGAAACCCACTTAGATCGCTAATACAGAAAAGGCAGAAATGACAGGCGGACACAAACCCCGCTGCGGCTCCTCGACCGTATAGCACCTACACTAACGGGGAACCCAACCAAAAAAATCTACGTTCCTCAGGACGTGAGAAGATCTGCCATGTGTAGAGTTATCCGGTCCAAAAGAGCAGAGTCTTCCCTATACACGCACGGCTATGCATTTTACAACATACAATCAAACTTACATTCCATCATATAATTGAATTACATTTCACTGAGACAATCATGACTCACTAATCTACAATCAAGCAATGGCACGAACCTCCGAACACCTGCTGACTTATCATCTTGCCATATCTCCGCATACAACAAACATACCCTCCATATCTCCGCAATCAAAATACAAATCACTGCCATATCTAGCTCCGGTTCTGCGCTTTTGGGTTGTTGGCTGGTGGGAGACATTTCGAGCGGTTAGGTGTGGGCGCCCAGATCCTTGGGGACTACCCGAAAGTGGATTCGGACCACCCACCTAGGGCGCAGCGGCATGCTTGATATGTGGCACTTGTCTTCTGTGTTGTCAGGGATGATTTGAGGTTTCAGGCGCAGGAATTTGTGGGTGTCCGGTTGTTTTCGAGCGCGGGCGCGGGAGCAGCAGACCACCCCAAGATTTCGAGACCATTTTTGGGGCCCATCTGGAAGTTTAGGGCGTCCTAATTCTCTAGTTTGACAGTGTGGACAGTATAGGCTTTTTTTTGATCCGTAGGCCCATTTTACCCTATGGAATTGGCTATTTAAGGGCTCACTGTGACCCTGAGGAACTCTTTTACATTCTCCACCATCTTGAGCTGAGTTTGGACTAGGTTTGGAGCCTCTTTCATCATCTTCTTCCTCCATTGATGACTTTGGAGCTCTCCTTCAACTTCTAGCAACATGGACACCTTGGCTTTATTTTCTTCCCTTGAGCTCTAGGAGTGGAGTTTTGACTTGAAACTTCTTGGGAGGCTTTTTCTCTGAGGGAACTCAAAGTTTGGAGCTTATAGAAGGTCTTCATACAAGTTAACAATAGGTATTTTAAGTTTTCTTGGAGCTCTTGTATTCATGCTGAGATTTTTAGACATGTTGGGGTTTCATGAGATTTCTTTGATTTTTTCTTATGGATCAAAGCTTTGAAGTGAATGGAAATGTTCTTAACTCCTTCGTGAACAAGTGAGGACCTTGTTTCAGAGATTTTGAAGGTATATTGTAGGTGAAATTTAGATTTTTCTAGGCTCAACAAGTCAAAAATCTGCATGCAGAATTTTTAGTGTTCTTGAGCACTTAGTCACATATAGATGCAATTTCGTGGCATTTATTGAGTTTTTGTGATGAATTAGGAGCTTGGTTGAATTCTCAGAGGTGTGGTGAGTATCTTTCTTTTTGGATCTGTTGGGTCGTATATAATACGGATCTAAATAGGGGAAGAAACACCTAGAGGGGGGTGAATAGGTGTAAACGTATAAACACTCCAAAAATCGTTGCGATAAAACCCAATGCGGAAAATAAAATAACACGCAAGATTTTTACGTGGAAAACTCCATCACCGGAGTAAAAAACCACGGGACCGATAACACGGCAGAAATCCACTAGAATTAAAACACGTACAAGGTGATTTACCGTACACACTTACGACTCAACCTTTTCCATACGCTCCTAGAGGATCTTCTCCGCTCGCTCCGACGCTTCTCGAATCCACGATCTGCGCCCAACGCCGAATCCACGGCGTCCAACGTCGAATCCACGACGTCCGACCGAATCCACGGTCTTCACCCAATAGCACCGTTCGAATCCACGAACGTGCCTCGCTCCGAATCCACGAGAGCGATTGAACCTTGAATCCACAAGGACACGCGAATCCACGCGCCGATTTTTGGGGTAAATCGTTGTTTTTGGGTGGTGATGATCCGCCGAATACTTAGATCAAAGATAGATCGGAAATACCATCTAAGTATTCATTAGTTTGATTCAACTCAAGATGTGAGTATGAAAACCTAGAATCAAACTAATCAATATAGATGAAGAAACATAGAGTATTCTCTAATGATTTCCTTTCTTCTCTATATGTGGATCTATAGCCGTATATGATGATATATGAAAATGACGGCTATGTGGATTCCCCTAGAAAAGGAGTCATAGGGTGTATTTATAGGTTAGAAACCCTAGAAAGGAGATAAGAATCAAAAACCTGCCATTTCTGGATTTTTACGGACGGCGATCCGGATCGTGATAACTAGGATCCGGATCGTCATAACAAAACAGCCAATTCCAGAAAAACGAAGGTTCGGGATCCGGATCATGTGACTACGATCCGGATCGTTCATATAGTTCACCAAACATCAACGTTCGGGATCCGGATCAAGAGACTACGATCCGGATTGCGACGATGTATGAACGAACCACCTTCGGGATCCGGATCGAACAACCTGATCCGGATCCTGAACATGTCCCAAGTCCAGTTTTTGATTTTTATGCAATGAAAGATTCTTCCAAGTGTTTCTACACTACAAGAAGTATTCGGATCACACAAATTCTTTAGTTAAACATACCTGATCCTTTTGAATTCTTCTTTCTTGAGATTGAGTTAAATGATCCAACTTTCTTCACCTTCAATCTTCAAGACTTGAGACTTTCACGAAACTACGCCAACTCAAATTCCGTAACAATCTCCCCCTTTGGCGGTTTCGTGACAAAACACAGATCCACTAAAGAAAATTCAAAAAGATATTTTTGTTGCTATCACCATACAACAAAAATTTACAATGGAGATCCAAAATACAATACATGAGTTAAACTCCTAAAACAGACTCTAGACTTAGACATCTGTACTCTCTGCAAAAAGAAATCATTCTTGACAAAAGAAATCGTTAGATACCTCAAGAATTTTGTATTATTCAAAAACCACAAACAGAGATGAAGTTTAAACTCATTTATACTTACCATGACATTTATATTCAGATATGTAAACTGATCATAGTTAAAAAAATACCAACATATCTTCTTTGCACGTAAATACCAAATGTCATGAACATGTTTGTGACAAACTAATATATATATAGATATGTAATTGATCAGAGTTAAGAACCAACATATCTTCTATGCAATCAAAAACCAAGTGTCACAAACTTGTTAGTGAACATCAACTTGTTAGATATATTACATGCCCAAATAGTTAGCAAATAGTTAGTCGAGGCATGCATTCATACAGATGGAAAAACCAAAAGTTGAAGTTCTACTTACCTTTGTGTTTCAACTTACCTTTGATGTTCCAACACATCATCATCATTGTTCAAAGTTCTCAACAACTCTCTCCCCCTTTTTGTCACAAAACAAAGCCAAAATGTAGTTAAGACTACGAAATGTTAGGAGAGTGAAAAAGTTCCAATAAAACGTAAAACCTGAGAACTAAGCTAAAAGTAAGTATAAGACTAAATCCTAAAATCAAAATCCTGCACAAAAAGAAAAAGGAAGGTGCAGTTCAGTCGGAGGAGTCGGAGCTGGTACAACTGAGCTTGCTCAAAATCCCTTTAAGCATTGTCGAAATAGTTGAGCACTTCTTCTTGATCTTCTTCTGTTTAGAGGAAAGTTGCTGAAGTTCCTTCGACAATCTTTCTTGTTCAGCAGACAGTCTTTGTTGTTCCTGTCGAAGCGATTTCAACACATCAGCGTCTGTAGCCTGTCTCTTCGAGTGTGATGGATGCTGTGTAGATGCAGATGGAGCATCCGGTCCCGTAACCCATGGATATTCAGTTTGTAGAATTCCAGAGAGTGAGCGAGCTCTGGTGAGAGGCCCACTAGGCTGATTTTCACTCCATTGGACAGTCTTCCGTCTCGTGTATTGTTTGGTTGTTGAGGTAGATTTCATTAATCTTTTTCCTTTGGTAAATTTCCTGTTTTCCTCATCAATCTTCCGTTGAACATCTTTGAAAAATTCGTCCCATTCTTCATCATCATAGTCTGAGCTGTCTTCCTCTGCGTTTTTCGTCTTGTTTTGAGTTGAATCATCTGGTTCCCTTTTAACAGATGTACTTGTGTGCATCATTGAAACCAGGAGAAGGATTAACCAAGAGAAACTCACTGAATTAAGTGCCATTGAACAAAATGCTTGAGTAAAGAAGGTGTCCTGTGAAAACCAACTCAAGAACACAAAAATTCTTAGTTTTCAAAAATTGAAAAATTATATCCAAAGAATCATTATCATGTAGAGAGACTAAGAATCAAATTAGTTTTGCAAAAAGGACTTTTAAAAATAGATCAATTGCATGAATTTCGAAAATCCTTATTATATGCCCTAAAACCGAAATTTTAGAAATCGAAGCCTAAAAATCCGTTAATCAGGAGAAAACCTAGCATATAATCAAAACTAAACAACCCAGAGTTCTTATTTCAAAAGAAATTTGATCAAAAACCATCCACAAACAAAGTTGATCCAAGAAATTCGTGCGTTTGAGGAGGAAAAGAGAAAAACGGTGAAAAACCGAGATTTTGATCAATAAAACTTACTTGGAATTGAAGAACTTGAGTTTGAAAGCTTCCAAGGAGGATGAAATCTAGAGAGAAGCGCTCTGGAAACTTTTGAACAAAAGATTGGAGTAAAAGAAATCAAAACCCTTTTGTTCTTTATAAAAACCTAGCCGCGATCCGGATCAGTTCATAACTGCGATCCGGATCGGCTACCCGCAGTGAGAAAACTGCGTTCGGGATCCGGATCGGCAGATACAATCCGGATCGTCAGCCCGCAGAAGAATTCCTGCGTTCGGGATCCGGATCATCTAGCCCGATCCGGATCGGCCCCAACTTTTTCTTTAGAAAATTTCAGAGAAATTCAGAAAAATCCAGAAAAAGATTGTAAGCACAAATGTGTATCAACTTTAAACAAAAATCATCGTTTCATACAACAAGTGTTAGATTATGCCAAATCTATCAATAATATCCAAAAATGAAACGAAAATTTACAAAAATTAAATCCCTTAAAGTTGAACACCTTCAATCACATCTAACTTGATCTTATGAGTAATGCCTTTATCAAATCATCAATTCAGTAAAGAAAATGAAATACCAAGATCAATAGATGTTTGAAATCCCAAATATGGTAGATAATATTTCTAGACAATCTGTTGAAGAGAGTGGCTCTTTGAGCATCTTTCTTTAAAATCCCACCTTATACCAACCTTGAAATTTGACAGAGTCAAGTATTTCAACATGCATTTTACTTAATCAAAAATTTGAACAACCATGCTTGGTATACATGTGGTAGCTGCACACAATACTCGGACGACCGAGGTGGTAGCTCTTTCCTCCATGTGGTGGTAGTTTTCACACTCCTCATTGGGATGTAACTCTTTCCACATCTTTTGAGCATTTTACATTATCTTTGACTCCCCCTCAATTGGCTATCAATTATTTAAGATATAAAGTATTCAACCAAAAATTGATCTCGATTTCATACTCGACTAAACAGTCAAATAAGATAATGACTATACCAAGAGATCATTGAGAGAGAAATTGACTTTGATCACTTTAGAAGATGATTTAATTAACATAAACGATCATTGCAACAATGAAATATTATGATGGCAAAAGCATAATAAATTTCTAAATGTGTGAACAGATGCAATTAAAGTCAATTAAGATCTATGCTCAATTAATATCCTATGTATAAACATAGATAATGAACAAAACAAAAACAAATACAAAACCTATCCTAAGCAAAGATTTCAAAAAGAAGATTATTTCAAGGAAAGCATCCCAATTGCTTTTCGTAAATGAATAAAACGTTTTTGATCCAAAGGTTTTGTTAAAATGTCAGCTAATTGATCCTCAGTTGAAATATATGAAAGTTGAAGAGTATTTGATTCAACTAGCTCTCTAAGAAAATGATATCTAAGTTCAATATGTTTTGTTCTAGAGTGCAACACAGGGTTTTTAGAAATGTTAATTGCACTTGTGTTGTCACAAAGAATTGTTACCGAAGATGCTGAAATGCGGAAGTCACTCAATACGCTTTTCATCCAAATGAGTTGAGTTGAGCAACTTCCAGCTGAAATGTATTCCGCTTCGGCAGTCGAGAGTGCTATGCAATTCTGCTTTTTACTGTGCCATGCAACAAGGCAATGGCCAAGATAGAAGCATGCACCACTCGTGCTTTTCCGATCATCCACTGATCCTGCCCAATCGGCATCTGAGTATCCAACAATATCCAAACTTGTTCCCATAGGATACCAAATTCGAAATTAAATGATCCTTTGATATACCGGATGATCCGTTTCACCGCTTTCAGGTGAACCTCCTTTGGTGCTGATTGATATCTCGCGCAAATCCCAACACTAAAGGATATATCCGGGCGACTAGCCGTGAGGTAAAGTAGACTTCCAATCATACTTCTATACAGTTTCTCGTCTACATTCTCACTATGTGATTCACTTCCAAGTCCCTTGTGGCTAGTTCCCATTGGAGTTGGAAAATCTTTACAATTTTCTAGATCAAACTTTTTGACCAACTCCATTGCATACTTGGATTGACTCAAGTGAATACCTTCATCATTTTGTTTAATTTGCAATCCAAGAAAATAAGACAGTTCGCCCATCATGGACATCTCAAATTCGCTTTCCATGGTCTCCGCGAATTTAGAAGCATCATTATCTTTTGTTGCACCAAATACAATGTCATCGACATAGATTTGTGCTACAATGAAATTATTTTGATAATGCTTCACAAAGAGAGTCCTGTCAGCTCCCCCTCGAGTATAGCCCTTCTCCAAAAGGTGCTTTGGTTAACCTTTCGTACCATGCTCGCGGTGCTTGTTTCAGACCGTAAAGAGCCTTTTTCAAACGAAAAACATGGTTAGGTTGTTTATGATCTACAAAACCTTTCGGTTGAGCTACATAAACTTCCTCATTTAAAAACCCATTTAGAAATGCGCTCTTGACGTCCATTTGAAATAGTTTGATTTTAAAATGACAAGCAATAGCAAACAACATACGAATGGACTCGAGTCTAGCTACAGGGGCGAAAGTTTCGTCAAAGTCTATACCTTCTACTTGAGAGTAGCCTTGAGCAACTAGTCGTGCCTTGTTCCTGATGATAGTACCATCTTCATCTTTCTTGTTCTTGAAGATCCATTTGGTACCTATCACATTATGTTGCTTTGGAGGCTTCGTTAATTCCCAGACTTTGTTTCGCTCAAATTGATGGAGCTCTTCCTGCATTGCTTTAATCCAGTAGTCATCCTGAAGAGCTTCATCTATTGTCTTTGGTTCGATTAAGATACGTAGCAAGCAAGTCCGCAAACCAACTGCCTTCGAGTTCTAACTCCTTCTTGTGGATCTCCAATGATGTTCGATTCCGGATGATCCTTGGAGATTCGTAGCGTTTGTTGAAACGGAGTACTCGGAGGTACACGAGATGATTCCTGCACATCAGATAAACTAGAAGAACCATTAGATGCATCATTAATATTAGAAGTATTATTATGAGAAGATGCACTAGCAGGAGAATCATCATCTAGAGAGATATCGAGGGTAGATTTTTCAGATTCAAAATGAGAAGCTTCATCTACTTTAACATTATAGATTCTACGATCGTCTTAGATTCAATGTTAAATACTCGATATGCTCTGCTATTCGTAGAAATAACCCAAAAAGATCCCTTCTTCACTTCGAGAGTCGAACTTTCCAAGATTTTCACGGTCACGTAAGATGTAACATCGACTCCCGAAGATACGAAAGTACTTGATATCCGGTTTTCTACAAAACCACAGCTCATATGGTGTATTCAAGGTTCCTGGGCGCAAATAACTCTGTTAATGACATAGACAGCGGTGTTCACAGCTTCAGCCCAAAAATGTAGCGTTATTTCCGGCTATGAAGCATCACACGCGCCATTTCTTGAACAACCCTGTTTTTGCGCTCAACAACACCATTCTGCTGAGGTGTATAGGGTGCCGAGAATTCATGTTTAATGCCATTTGAAGTACAAAAGTCAATAAATTTTGAATTTATGAATTCTCCACCCCTATCACTTCTAACACGAATGATCTTTTCATCTTTCAATCATAATACGATGGCAAATCTCATGAAAAGAGTCAAACGTATCAGCTTTCTCTCTCAAAAATGCTACCCAAGAAAACCGAGAGAAATCATCAACCAATAAAAAGATGTACCATTTACCTCCCAAAGATGGTTGACGGTCGGCCCCATTAGTCCATGTGCAAAAGTTCCAAGGGCCGTTTTGTACCAACGTGGTTCAAGTTCTTGTGTGCAGTCCTAGACTGTTTTCCCTTTTGGCAACCACCACACACAACGTTTTGTTAAATAAAAGCTTTGGAATCCCCTTGACACGTCCTTGTTTGAAATTCTAGTAAGTTCCTTAAAATTTAAGTGACCTAGCCTTTCATGCCAAAGAGTTTCATTATTCAAGCGGCTAAGTTACAATTTTCAGAAAATTTATTAGGAACAACATAACAATTGTTTTCAGATCTAACCCCTTTTAGAAAGAAAGCAGGGTCCTTATCAGTTACAACGCATTCAACCGATGAAAAGTTAACTGAAAAACCATTGTCGCAAAGTTGACTTATGCTTATGAGGTTAGTCTTAAGGCCATCAACAAATAAGACGTTTTTCAAAATCGGGCCATCTGGAATAGCTACCGTCCCTTTTCCAACAATTTTGGAAGATCGACCGTCTCCGAAAACAACGTGTCCTCCGAGATTTTCTCAAGATTTTGAAAACTATTTTTGCACCGGTCATGTGACGGGAACACCCGCTATCCAGATACCAAGACGAGCTATCATATGCATGCAAGGAAATATTGGAAACAAGACAGGGAAAATTTCACCTTTGCGCACCCAAACCTTTTTGGAATGCGTCTGTAATGGTCGTGAAGTTTTGTGCCTAGGTGAAAGCGTCTTGTTAAAACGATGTTGCTCCTTGATGAAGTCGTCTTGCTTGCGGTGAACTACCAAGTCTCTTTTCATTTGAAAAGTTTTGCTTTGATTTCCGGAAAGGAGCCTTTTTGGTAGTTGTTGCAAGAGGTGCTTGAGATGAGCGTTCGACTCCCGTCTTGCAATATCTTCTTATGTGCCCTGAAACACCACAACGAAAACATACCTTAGATCTTGACGATCCCAAAGAGGATGAAGTAGGTTTGTTGTCGTTGTTTGTCTTGAATTCCGGTGTCGGAGGAGGAGATACCGACTGAGGCACAAAACTGTCCCACTCGAACTTGGACTGTTTCCAGTTTGAGTGTATCCGAGGCCGAA
>CM055079.1:4334276-4462622 GCA_029204045.2 Tillandsia leiboldiana
GGGATATGTTGGGTCGTATATAATACGGATCTAAATAGGGGAAGAAACACCTAGAGGGGGGTGAATAGGTGTAAACGTATAAACACTCCAAAAAATCGTTGCGATAAAACCCAATGCGGAAAATAAATAACACGCAAGATTTTTACGTGGAAAACTCCATCACCGGAGTAAAAAACCACGGGACCGATAACACGGCAGAAATCCACTAGAATTAAAAACACGTACAAGGTGATTTACCGTAAACACTTACGACTCAACCTTTTCCATAAGCTCCTAGAGGATCTTCTCCGCTCGCCTCCGACAGCTTCTCGAATCCACGATCTGCGCCCAACGCCGAATCCACGGCGTCCAACGTCGAAATCCACGACGTCCGACCGAATCCACGGTCTTCACCCAATAGCACCGTTCGAATCCACGAACGTGCCTCGCTCCGAATCCACGAGGAAGCGATTGAACCTTGAATCCACAAGGACACGCGAATCCACGCGCCGATTTTTGGGGTAAATCGTTGTTTTTGGGTATGGTGATGATCCGCCGACATACTTAGATCAAAGATAGATCGAAATACCATCTAAGTATTCATTAGTTTGATTCACTCAAGATGTGAGTATGAAAACCTAGAATCAAACTAATCAATATAGATGAAGAAACATAGAGTATTCTCTATGATTTCCTTTCTTCTCTATATGTGGATCTATAGCCGTATATGATGATATATGAAAATGACGGCTATGTGGATTCCCCTAGAAAAGGAGTCATAGGGTGTATTTATAGGTTAGAAACCCTAGAAAGGAGATAAGAATCAAAAACCTGCCATTTCTGGATTTTTAACGGACGGCGATCCGGATCGTGATAACTAGGATCCGGATCGTCATAACAAAAAAGCCATTCCAGAAAAACGAAGGTTCGGGATCCGGATCATGTGACTACGATCCGGATCGTTCATATAGTTCACCAAACATCAACGGTCGGGATCCGGATCAAGAGACTACGATCCGGATTGCGACGATGTATGAACGAACCACCTTCGGGATCCGGATCGAACAACCTGATCCGGATCCTGAACATGTCCCCAAGTCCAGTTTTTGATTTTTATGCAATGAAAGATTCTTCCAAGTGTTTCTACACTACAAGAAGTATTCGGATCACACAAATTCTTTAGTTAAACATACCTGATCCTTTTGAATTCTTCTTTCTTGAGATTGAGTTAAATGATCCAACTTTCTTCACCTTCAATCTTCAAGACTTGAGACTTTCACACGAAACTACGCCAACTCAAATTCCGTAACAATCTCCCCCTTTGGCGGTTTCGTGACAAAACACAGATCCACTAAAGAAAATTCAAAAAAGATATTTTTGTTGCTATCCACCATACAACAAAAAATTTACAATGGAGATCCAAAATACAATACATGAGTTAAACTCCTAAACAGACTCTAGACTTAGACATCTGTACTCTCTGCAAAAAGAAATCATTCTTGACAAAAGAAATCGTTAGATACCTCAAGAATTTTGTATTATTCAAAAACCACAAACAGAGATGAAGTTTAAACTCATTTATACTTACCATGACATTTATATTCAGATATGTAAACTGATCATAGTTAAAAAAATACCAACATATCTTCTTTGCACGTAAATACCAAATGTCATGAACATGTTTGTGACAAACTAATATATATATAGATATGTAATTGATCAGAGTTAAGAACCAACATATCTTCTATGCAATCAAAAACCAAGTGTCACAAACTTGTTAGTGAACATCAACTTGTTAGATATATTACATGCCCAAATAGTTAGCAAATAGTTAGTCGAGGCATGCATTCATACAGATGGAAAAAACAAAAGTTGAGTTCTACTTACCTTTGTGTTTCAACTTACCTTTGATGTTCCAACACATCATCATCATTGTTCAAAGTTCTCAACAACTCTCTCCCCCTTTTGTCACAAAACAAAGCCAAAATGTAGTTAAGACTACGAAATGTTAGGAGAGTGAAAAAGTTCCAATAAAACGTAAAACCTGAGAACTAAGCTAAAAGTAAGTATAAGACTAAATCCTAAAAATCAAAATCCTGCACAAAAAGAAAAAGGAAGGTGCAGTTCAGTCGGAGGAGTCGGAGCTGGTACAACTGAGCTTGCTCAAAATCCCTTTAAGCATTGTCGAAATAGTTGAGCACTTCTTCTTGATCTTCTTCTGTTTAGAGGAAAGTTGCTGAAGTTCCTTCGACAATCTTTCTTGTTCAGCAGACAGTCTTTGTTGTTCCTGTCGAAGCGATTTCAACACATCAGCGTCTGTAGCCTGTCTCTTCGAGTGTGATGGATGCTGTGTAGATGCAGATGGAGCATCCGGTCCCGTAACCCATGGATATTCAGTTGTAGAATTCCAGAGAGTGAGCGAGCTCTGGTGAGAGGCCCACTAGGCTGATTTTCACTCCATTGGACAGTCTTCCGTCTCGTGTATTGTTTGGTTGTTGAGGTAGATTTCATTAATCTTTTTCCTTTGGTAAATTTCCTGTTTTCCTCATCAATCTTCCGTTGAACATCTTGAAAAATTCGTCCCATTCTTCATCATCATAGTCTGAGCTGTCTTCCTCTGCGTTTTTCGTCTTGTTTTGAGTTGAATCATCTGGTTCCCTTTTAACAGATGTACTTGTGTGCATCATTGAAACCAGGAGAAGGATTAACCAAGAGAAACTCACTGAATTAAGTGCCATTGAACAAAATGCTTGAGTAAAGAAGGTGTCCTGTGAAAACCAACTCAAGAACACAAAAATTCTTAGTTTTCAAAAATTGAAAAATTATATCCAAAGAATCATTATCATGTAGAGAGACTAGAATCAAATTAGTTTTGCAAAAAGGACTTTTAAAAATAGATCAATTGCATGAATTTCGAAAATCCTTATTATATGCCCTAAAAACCGAAATTTTAGAAATCGAAGCCTAAAAATCCGTTAATCAGGAGAAACCTAGCATATAATCAAAACGAAACAACCCAGAGTTCTTAGTTCAAAAGAAATTTGATCAAAAACCATCCACAAACAAAGTTGATCCAAGAAATTCGTGCGTTTGAGGAGGAAAAGAGAAAAACGGTGAAAAACCGAGATTTTGATCAATAAAACTTACTTGGAATTGAAGAACTGAGTTTGAAAGCTTCCAAGGAGGATGAAATCTAGAGAGAAGCGCTCTGGAAACTTTTGAACAAAAGATTGGAGTAAAAGAAATCAAAACCCTTTTGTTCTTTATAAAACCTAGCCGCGATCCGGATCAGTTCATAACTGCGATCCGGATCGGCTACCCGCAGTGAGAAAACTGCGTTCGGGATCCGGATCGGCAGATACAATCCGGATCGTCAGCCCGCAGAAGAATTCCTGCGTTCGGGATCCGGATCATCTAGCCGATCCGGATCGGCCCCACTTTTTCTTTAGAAAATTTCAGAGAAATTCAGAAAATCCAGAAAAAGATTGTAAGCACAAATGTGTATCAACTTTAAACAAAAATCATCGTTTCCATACAACAAGTGTTAGATTATGCCAAATCTATCAATAATATCCAAAAATGAAACGAAAATTTACAAAAATTAAATCCCTTAAAGTTGAACACCTTCAATCACATCTAACTTGATCTTATGAGTAATGCCTTTATCAAATCATCAATTCAGTAAAGAAAATGAAATACCAAGATCAATAGATGTTTGAAATCCCAAATATGGTAGATAATATTTCTAGACAATCTGTTGAAGAGAGTGGCTCTTTGAGCATCTTTCTTTAAAATCCCACCTTATACCAACCTTGAAATTTGACAGAGTCAAGTATTTCAACATGCATTTTACTTAATCAAAAATTTGAACAACCATGCTTGGTATACATGTGGTAGCTGCACACAATACTCGGACGACCGAGGTGGTAGCTCTTTCCTCCATGTGGTGGTAGTTTTCACACTCCTCATTGGGATGTAACTCTTTCCACATCTTTTGAGCATTTTACATTATCTTTGACTCCCCCTCAATTGGCTATCAATTATTTAAGATATAAAGTATTCAACCAAAAATTGATCTCGATTTCATACTCGACTAAACAGTCAAATAAGATAATGACTATACCAAGAGATCATTGAGAGAGAAATTGACTTTGATCACTTTAGAAGATGATTTAATTAACATAAACGATCATTGCAACAATGAAATATTATGATGGCAAAAGCATAATAAATTTCTAAATGTGTGAACAGATGCAATTAAAGTCAATTAAGATCTATGCTCAATTAATATCCTATGTATAAACATAGATAATGAACAAAACAAAAACAAATACAAAACCTATCCTAAGCAAAGATTTCAAAAAGAAGATTATTTCAAGGAAAGCATCCCAATTGCTTTTCGTAAATGAATAAAACGTTTTTGATCCAAAGGTTTTGTTAAAATGTCAGCTAATTGATCCTCAGTTGAAATATATGAAAGTTGAAGAGTATTTGATTCAACTAGCTCTCTAAGAAAATGATATCTAAGTTCAATATGTTTTGTTCTAGAGTGCAACACAGGGTTTTTAGAAATGTTAATTGCACTTGTGTTGTCACAAAGAATTGTTACCGAAGATGCTGAAATGCGGAAGTCACTCAATACGCTTTTCATCCAAATGAGTTGAGTTGAGCAACTTCCAGCTGAAATGTATTCCGCTTCGGCAGTCGAGAGTGCTATGCAATTCTGCTTTTTACTGTGCCATGCAACAAGGCAATGGCCAAGATAGAAGCATGCACCACTCGTGCTTTTCCGATCATCCACTGATCCTGCCCAATCGGCATCTGAGTATCCAACAATATCCAAACTTGTTCCCATAGGATACCAAATTCCGAAATTAAATGATCCTTTGATATACCGGATGATCCGTTTCACCGCTTTCAGGTGAACCTCCTTTGGTGCTGATTGATATCTCGCGCAAATCCCAACACTAAAGGATATATCCGGGCGACTAGCCGTGAGGTAAAGTAGACTTCCAATCATACTTCTATACAGTTTCTCGTCTACATTCTCACTATGTGATTCACTTCCAAGTCCCTTGTGGCTAGTTCCCATTGGAGTTGGAAAATCTTTACAATTTTCTAGATCAAACTTTTTGACCAACTCCATTGCATACTTGGATTGACTCAAGTGAATACCTTCATCATTTTGTTTAATTTGCAATCCAAGAAAATAAGACAGTTCGCCCATCATGGACATCTCAAATTCGCTTTCCATGGTCTCCGCGAATTTAGAAGCATCATTATCTTTTGTTGCACCAAATACAATGTCATCGACATAGATTTGTGCTACAATGAAATTATTTTGATAATGCTTCACAAAGAGAGTCCTGTCAGCTCCCCCTCGAGTATAGCCCTTCTCCAAAAGGTGCTTTGTTAACCTTTCGTACCATACTCGCGGTGCTTGTTTCAGACCGTAAAGAGCCTTTTTCAAACGAAAAACATGGTTAGGTTGTTTATGATCTACAAAACCTTTCGGTTGAGCTACATAAACTTCCTCATTTAAAAACCCATTTAGAAATGCGCTCTTGACGTCCATTTGAAATAGTTTGATTTTAAAATGACAAGCAATAGCAAACAACATACGAATGGACTCGAGTCTAGCTACAGGGGCGAAAGTTTCGTCAAAGTCTATACCTTCTACTTGAGAGTAGCCTTGAGCAACTAGTCGTGCCTTGTTCCTGATGATAGTACCATCTTCATCTTTCTTGTTCTTGAAGATCCATTTGGTACCTATCACATTATGTTGCTTTGGAGGCTTCGTTAATTCCCAGACTTTGTTTCGCTCAAATTGATGGAGCTCTTCCTGCATTGCTTTAATCCAGTAGTCATCCTGAAGAGCTTCATCTATTGTCTTTGGTTCGATTAAAGATACGTAGCAAGCAAGTCCGCAAACCAACTGCCTTCGAGTTCTAACTCCTTCTTGTGGATCTCCAATGATGTTCGATTCCGGATGATCCTTGGAGATTCGTAGCGTTTGTTGAAACGGAGTACTCGGAGGTACACGAGATGATTCCTGCACATCAGATAAACTAGAAGAACCATTAGATGCATCATTAATATTAGAAGTATTATTATGAGAAGATGCACTAGCAGGAGAATCATCATCTAGAGAGATATCGAGGGTAGATTTTTCAGATTCAAAATGAGAAGCTTCATCTACTTTAACATTTATAGATTCTACGATCGTCTTAGATTCAATGTTAAATACTCGATATGCTCTGCTATTCGTAGAATAACCCAAAAAGATCCCTTCTTCACTTCGAGAGTCGAACTTTCCAAGATTTTCACGGTCACGTAAGATGTAACATCGACTCCCGAAGATACGAAAGTACTTGATATCCGGTTTTCTACAAAACCACAGCTCATATGGTGTATTCAAGGTTCCTGGGCGCAAATACACTCTGTTAATGACATAGACAGCGGTGTTCACAGCTTCAGCCCAAAAATGTAGCGGTAATTTCCGGCTATGAAGCATCACACGCGCCATTTCTTGAACAACCCTGTTTTTGCGCTCAACAACACCATTCTGCTGAGGTGTATAGGGTGCCGAGAATTCATGTTTAATGCCATTTGAAGTACAAAAGTCAATAATTTTGAATTTATGAATTCTCCACCCCTATCACTTCTAACACGAATGATCTTTTCATTCTTTTCAATCATAATACGATGGCAAATCTCATGAAAAGAGTCAAACGTATCAGCTTTCTCTCTCAAAAATGCTACCCAAGAAAACCGAGAGAAATCATCAACCAATAAAAGATGTACCATTTACCTCCCAAAGATGGTTGACGGGTCGGCCCCATTAAGTCCATGTGCAAAAGTTCCAAGGGCCGTTTTGTACCAACGTGGTTCAAGTTCTTGTGTGCAGTCCTAGACTGTTTTCCCTTTTGGCAACCACCACACACAACGTTTTGTTTAAATAAAAGCTTTGGAATCCCCTTGACCACGTCCTTGTTTGAAATTCTAGTAAGTTCCTTAAAATTTAAGTGACCTAGCCTTTCATGCCAAAGAGTTTCATTATTCAAAGCGGCTAAGTTACAATTTTAGAAAATTTATTAGGAACAACATAACAATTGTTTTCAGATCTAACCCCTTTTAGAAAGAAAGCATGGTCCTTATCAGTTACAACGCATTCAACCGATGAAAAGTTAACTGAAAAACCATTGTCGCAAAGTTGACTTATGCTTATGAGGTTAGTCTTAAGGCCATCAACAAATAAGACGTTTTTCAAAATCGGGCCATCTGGAATAGCTACCGTCCCTTTTCCAACAATTTTGGAAGATCGACCGTCTCCGAAAACAACGTGTCCTCCGGAGATTTTCTCAAGATTTTGAAAACTATTTTTGTCACCGGTCATGTGACGGGAACACCCGCTATCCAGATACCAAGACGAGCTATCATATGCATGCAAGGAAATATTGGAAACAAGACAAGGGAAAATTTCACCTTTGCGCACCCAAACCTTTTTGGAATGCGTCTGTAATGGTCGTGAAGTTTTGTGCCTAGGTGAAAGCGTCTTGTTAAAACGATTGTTGCTCCTTGATGAAGTCGTCTTGTGCGGTGAACTACCAAGTCTCTTTTCATTTGAAAAGTTTTGCTTTGATTTCCGGAAAGGAGCCTTTTTGGTAGTTGATGCAAGAGGTGCTTGAGATGAGCGTTCGACTCCCGTCTTGCAATATCTTCTTATGTGCCCTGAAACACCACAACGAAAACATACCTTAGATCTTGACGATCCCAAAGAGGATGAAGTAGGTTTGTTGTCGTTGTTTGTCTTGAATTCCGGTGTCGGAGGAGGAGATACCGACTGAGGCACAAAAACTGTCCCACTCAAACTTGGACTGTTTCCAGTTTGAGTGTATCCGAGGCCGAACCTATTTGATTGACCAAGACCAAGAAGTCTATCCAACTTACTCCTTCCTGAAGAGAATCGCTGTAAGTCATTCTTGAGTTGGAAAATGGTCTTTGTCATTTCCAGGTTATCCTGTCGAGCCTCGTTGTAGAGCTTTGAGAAGTGATTCGCGTTATCCACCAGATTTGTATGTTCCTTCTCAAGTTGCTCATTGGACTCTTGAAGGGAAGCATTTTCTTTTATCAGGTTTTCCCTTTCCACTTCAAGAGCGTTTGAGAGAGAAGTCGCTCTTTTTGCTTCTTCTTCGAGATCATGCAATCTCCCTCTCAAACTCTTATTTTGCTTAGCCACTTTCTTTGAGTCCCTCAAAAGTCTGTGGTAGGCTAGAGCAAAATCTTCACCTTCCGAATCATCCGATTCGTTGTCCGTTGCGTTCTTTTCAACAGTGGAGTTGGACAACGACTCAGATGTATTTGCCATAAAGCACATGAAGGGTGAAGATACGGACGCGTGGAATGCGGTGGAGCTCTTTTCTTCACCACTTGAAGACGACTCATTTGACGTTGAGTTGTCATCCCAAGTGACGACTTGCATCGCCTTCTTCTTTGCCGGATACTTGTTAGGACACTCCGTTGCAATGTGGCCGTAGCCTCGACATTTGAAGCATTGCAGTTGTCCTTCTGAACTTTTCTTATCCTTTGAGAAGTTCTCCTGCTTTCTTGACTTGTGACTTGGAGTACCCTTGCCTTTGTTCCACTTTCTGAAGGATGGAGATTTGCTTGAATTACTCCTTCGAAAGTTGCGGCGAAAATTCCTTGTCAAGAGAGCGAGCTGCTTCTCAAATTCCTCCATAGAAAGGTTCTCGTCATCGTCCGAGGAGGATGTATCCGCGTCTTCTTCCTTAGTTGTTTTCAACGCATAACCTGAAGACTTAGAAGTGGATGCTTTTCCAGAAGAATTGTTAGTATTAAAAGTCATTTCATAAGTTTGTAATGAACCAACTAATTCTTCTACACGTATTTCGTCCGGGTGTTTAATAGTTTCAATGGCAGTAACCTTTGGGCGAAATCGTTCAGGAAGAGTTCTTAAGATTTTTCTTACAATCTTAAATTCTGGAATCTTCTCTCCCAGATTAGCACATGAGTTTACGATGTCTTGCAATCGTGTATAGTAGTCCGTGAAAGATTCATTTTCTGCCATCAAAATAGAGTCAAACTTGCTCGTAAGCATCTGCAGTTTCTGAATCTTCACGAGGTTAGTTCCCTCATGTGTAACCTGGAGAACATCCCAGATTTCTTTCGCAGTCTCACATGCCGAGACGCGAGAGAATTCAGTTTGAGATAAGGCATTAAAAATAGCATTAATTCCCTTGCCATTGTAAGAAGATAACTCAAACTCTTCCTTGGTCCATTTCGACCTAGGTTTTAAGGTGTGAACATCAGAGATAAGTTCAGTTGGATTAGTCCATCCTGATTCAATTGAATGCCACACCCTTTCGTCGATGGAAGATAAAAAGGCTTTCATCCGTACTTTCCAGTACGCATAATTTGTTCCATCAAAGAAAGGGGGTCGATTGATGTTTCCACCTTCAACCATTGTTCACAACCCTATTCCCTCTCTGATACCACTTGTTGGGTCGTATATAATACGGATCTAAATAGGGGAAGAAACACCTAGAGGGGGGTGAATAGGTGTAAACGTATAAACACTCCAAAAATCGTTGCGATAAAACCCAATGCGGAAAATAAAATAACACGCAAGATTTTTACGTGGAAAACTCCATCACCGGAGTAAAAAACCACGGGACCGATAACACGGCAGAAATCCACTAGAATTAAAACACGTACAAGGTGATTTACCGTACACACTTACGACTCAACCTTTTCCATACGCTCCTAGAGGATCTTCTCCGCTCGCTCCGACGCTTCTCGAATCCACGATCTGCGCCCAACGCCGAATCCACGGCGTCCAACGTCGAATCCACGACGTCCGACCGAATCCACGGTCTTCACCCAATAGCACCGTTCGAATCCACGAACGTGCCTCGCTCCGAATCCACGAGAGCGATTGAACCTTGAATCCACAAGGACACGCGAATCCACGCGCCGATTTTTGGGGTAAATCGTTGTTTTTGGGTGGTGATGATCCGCCGAATACTTAGATCAAAGATAGATCGGAAATACCATCTAAGTATTCATTAGTTTGATTCAACTCAAGATGTGAGTATGAAAACCTAGAATCAAACTAATCAATATAGATGAAGAAACATAGAGTATTCTCTAATGATTTCCTTTCTTCTCTATATGTGGATCTATAGCCGTATATGATGATATATGAAAATGACGGCTATGTGGATTCCCCTAGAAAAGGAGTCATAGGGTGTATTTATAGGTTAGAAACCCTAGGAAGGAGATAAGAATCAAAAACCTGCCATTTCTGGATTTTTACGGACGGCGATCCGGATCGTGATAACTAGGATCCGGATCGTCATAACAAAACAGCCAATTCCAGAAAAACGAAGGTTCGGGATCCGGATCATGTGACTACGATCCGGATCGTTCATACAGTTCACCAAACATCAACGTTCGGGATCCGGATCAAGAGACTACGATCCGGATTGCGACGATGTATGAACGAACCACCTTCGGGATCCGGATCGAACAACCTGATCCGGATCCTGAACATGTCCCAAGTCCAGTTTTTGATTTTTATGCAATGAAAGATTCTTCCAAGTGTTTCTACACTACAAGAAGTATTCGGATCACACAAATTCTTTAGTTAAACATACCTGATCCTTTTGAATTCTTCTTTCTTGAGATTGAGTTAAATGATCCAACTTTCTTCACCTTCAATCTTCAAGACTTGAGACTTTCACGAAACTACGCCAACTCAAATTCCGTAACAGGATCCACCTTGTCATTATGTTGGATTTGAGCCCTACAACTTGGAGAATCCTACATGCCGAAATTTCTGCAGTTTCTGAACAGCATTGAGGAGTTTAGCTTGTTCCTTCGATTTTGGACTTTGGGGCTATGATACAAAGATTCTTGGGTGTTCTTAGGTTGGAGAGGAACCTAGGAATTAATTTTTGAGACATCCATTTGAGGTATTTATAACATATTCTTCATCTTCGCCATCTTGTATTGCTTGTTGAAATTTTCTATCCGTTTGAAAGTTTGGGACCTGAGGCAAGTGCTCGCCAAGTTTCAACTTGATCGGAAGCCAGATCGACATGGTTTAGGTGGGCTTTCTGAGTACATCGAAACCTGACATGCACATTGAGTTGTCAAATTATAACATGTGATTTAGTTATCTTCCCTGCTATAAACCTTGGATTAAATCATGATTAAATATGTTGTTTGCCACCTTAAACTGAACCTATCTTGTTTGGGACCTTTGCATGAGTTGTATGACCATCTAGACAGGTTATTGTTATTATTTACACTATCTTGTTGGAATTGAACTTAGGAGAAAATTCTTTTCTTTCTAGCATTGTAATTCATATGTGCTCGGGGTTTGGAGCATGAGTTAGAGATAGTGTGGTGGTTCTCGAGTCGGGGTAGGGTAATACCGGATTGTTAGACTCTTGAGATGTTCGGTAGCCACAGATTTTGGGCGACTGAACTGAGTAGTTGTGTGTGTGCATCGGTTTTGGCCGGGATTCCATCATAGTGGTTAGGATCATCCACTTTGGTCATGAGTTTGACTTTTGCCTATTACATACTCGACCTGGTTACTTTCCTCGAGCGGGTCGCTCTCCTCGAGTGCCACTCCAGAGTTAGGCGGCTTGATTCACTTTAGGTATGGTTCCACGTCGACGATCCACTAGTTGTTAGTGTGATCAGATGTGATGCTAGTGCAGGCAAGACTGGGTCTCGTGCCAGTCGAATGATTTGGTTCCTCTTGGCAGTTTTGTACTTGATACATACATCCTTTACACTGTTCATTCAGCATTAGAGGCATAATAGTGGTAAATTTATATTTCAGTAATTTACTTTTCCTTTTGCATACTACTCTATCCTATTTGTGCCCACTGAATACTACTGGTTTTTAGTAGTTCTCACGCTCTTTGTTGACCCACTTTTTGCAAAGTCCTCCTCGGCTGTTGCAACGCCTACGGATCGAGGTAAAGGGATCCCGGGATAGATAGATCTCCTTCCATTTATATTTTGAGGTGGAAAGTTGCTGTGGACCCTTAGTTTGTACTTATTTTTCAAACTACTGTACTAATGGGATTGTCTTTTTGCCAGCTGGTTGTATATTTATTTTACTCCTGGGAGTTGCATCTTGTATCTTGGAGCTTGTGGTACAAATTTTAGTCTGATATTTATTTTTAGTTCAGCTCTATTTTGCTCTTTCATATAGTTCTTTATATTTGAGCATATATATTACTGACATTTCGTGTGCATAGAACTTCCCGTGTATACGGCGGGTTTATTAGCGAGCCCGGGTTCTGATTTAACCCCGAGGCGTGACACTTTTACTGCCTCCTTTAAACCTAGTGGGTCGAGTTTCTCTAGTCGTACCCACTAGAAATTACTTTTATAGTTCTCACCCCTATATTTTTTCGCTTCATCCGCGAGTGGCGCAGCGACGCGAGGAAAGGGCATACCTCAGTAGTTAGCGTCTTTTTATTTTGCTGATCGAGTAAAAGTACTCTTAGACAGCATAGCTTAAGGGTATAGAAAGGAAAATAAAATGTTATAACATTTTGGTTGTTTTAGGGTAGAAAAATATAAATGTAAATGTAAAATGTATTAATGAATGTAATAGTTAGATATTTTGTATTTATCCTACCTTCCTTATACAATCCTCATATGAATTTTGTTCCTATTTAGAATGTGCTAAATTGTCCAGATTGTAACACCTTGGGGCAGTGTTTGGTTGGGGTACAAAGGGGGATATCCCCCCTTTGTACCCAAACACTTTGGAACAGGGGGGGAATTCGAATTCCCCCTTTTCCCTTTTGTCCCCGGTACAACCAGGGACAACCTCCATTACCCCTGAATTAAACCTACTTTCTCTCTCCTCTATTATTACCCTCCTCACCTTTCTTCATTTTTAAATAACACTAATTAACACTAATTTTATATATCATTTAATTTAATAATTTAGATATATTACAATGAATATTTAAATAACACTAATTAACACTAATTTTTAAATTTTAAAATATTTATATGTTACCCGGAAAAATTATTCGTCGCCGCCGGCTAAAAAAATCTCTCCCCCGTACCGCATCCTCGGTCCCAACGAAAAATAAAGAATTAATCAAAATTTTACAAGTAAAATTAATTAACACTAATTAACACTAAATAATGATTTTTACAAATTAAATATCTTACCAGAAAAATTAATTTAAATTTTTATATAATATTAATCATTTTTTACATATAAATAATTAACACTAATTTTATATATTATCTAATTAATTACATAATATATATTACAATTATTATATTTAAAAAGTTATAATATAATATTCATTTATCAAATTTTAATACATATAAAAAGACAAGGGTATTTTCGTCTTTTTACTCAAAAATCAACCATTTATCCCTCTTATTCTTCAATCCCAACCAAACACTATTTTTCTTATACCGGTACTAACCTATATCCCAACCAAACACTATTTTCATTTATCCTATCTTATACTCAACTTTATACTTATACCTGGTACTACTAATTCACACTAATTCCCGAACCAAACGATACCTGGGAGAATGGAAAAAACTATGTCCATTCGGCGGGTCTGGTGCATAGTCACGTGTGACTTTCTTTTTGGAACAGGGTGGGGCGTGACATTATGGCTATCCATCCTAGGGTTTCCTTGGTGCATCTAGGTCGTTTCTACTCTCTAATACCACCGTAGTCTGTCACGTCCCAAGCCCACAACGAAAGCATTCTGCTGAACAGACCCACCGAACAAATATAGTTTTTTCTATCTGCTCAAGCTGTCACAACCTATGCAATGCATTCCAAACAGGAACCACATACACAAGGATTGTATAAAGAAGATATCACATGACATAAAAATAAAACCTTCAATTACATCATTTTCTTTATATCACATTCCCACATACAATCCAAAATATGCTTTAAATTTTTCTTTGCTTTTCTATACATTTCCCAAAATGGTATTTCAAATGAATACGTCAAAAACTAAAAAGACCTCTATCTATTATGCTACACCATTTTCTCGCTCTGCCTCATCCACTATGGATATACCTAAAATATAGGGGTAAGAATTATAAATATAGTTCCTAGTGAGTATAGCCACCCAAGGGGAGAGTTTAATCCACTTGGTCCGAAGGATGAAACATAAGCATGATATATATATATATATATATATATATATATATATATATATATATATATATATATATATATATATATATATATATATATATATATATATATATATATATATATATATAATACTATCGATAGCACCAAGTAATTGGTGCTACCAAATTTTCAGCCCTTGGATAAAAAGATATGCGGTTGGAATTATAGTGGTCCCCTAAAATTTTTACTATTCAACCGACCACCCACTAAACCCTAGAGAATCATTGTCATCCTAACCGCATATCCCTTAATCCAATAGCTAAAAAATTGGTAGCACCAATAACTTGGTGCTATCGATAGTATTCCAGCCTAGTTATATATATATATATATATATATATATATATAACTTGCTTACTATATTATTAATAGCACCAAGTCATTGGTGCTATTAGGTTTTTGACCCTTAGATGAAGGAATGTGTGTTTAGGATGATAGTAGACCCTTAGGATTTAATGGGTGGTGGGAGAAATAGTATGATCTAACGGGTGGAAATGATCAAAGGGGTAGATCTAACAGCAAAAAACTTGCTAGCACCAAGTACTTGGTGTTATCGATAGCATAGTAGCCGGACTCTCTCTCTCTCTCTCTCTCTCTCTCTCTCTCTCTCTCTCTCTCTCTATATATATATATATATATATATATATATATATATATATATATATATATATATATATATATATATATATATAGTGTAGGACTACTATGCTCTTATGAGTATAAACCCCTTTGTACTCATAACTTTTTCACCCTTGGATGAAGAAATATACGGTTAAGATGATAGTGGTCCCCCTAGGATTTAGTGGGTTGTTGGTGAAATAGTATAAATCCTATGGACTACTATAATCCTAACCGCATATTCATTCATCCAAGGGATAAAAATTTATGAGTACGAAAGGATTTTACTCATAAGAGTATAGTAGCCGGATTATATATATATATATATATATATATATATATATATATATATATATATATATACGTCAAGTAAACAACTAGAGCATATAATCAACTGTTATATACTAGAGTAAGAAGAACAATGCTTATGCCTCTATCCATAGGATAATGAAAGCTAACAATGAACTACAACTCTTGTTTACCTATTATTTCATTACTCTGTCTATGTCACTCGACTTCGGCCCGAGTCAATTAATAGCGGAATCGCCGCTTTCATCTTGGCTTTGGACGGCGAAATCACCGCACACCTCTGGCCACTAGTCTATATGTAGTGGAATTGCTTATTTCACCTTGGCTTTGGGAGGCAGAATCGCCTCACACCCTTGGCCATAAGTCTATAGATAGCAAAATCGACACTTCCGTGGTCACGCCAACGATACACATGTTTATACTCTACGGTTGCGTTTGGCAACCGGTATAAGGGAGGGATAAGGGAGTTATCATCTCCTTTGTACCCAAACGCGTTTGGTTATGGATGGAAACAGCAGTTTTCGTCTTTCTGGAATAAGCTGGTATAAGACTGGAACTACTGTTTCAGTCTTTTCCTAGAACAAGACTTGTTCCCATTTGAGAATAAGCTTAATTAAATTAAAAGATAATTGCCTGTGTACCCCTGAAATATGAAGAAATATCTGATTTACCCCTCTTATTTTTTTCTTTCCAATATACCCTTCATACGTTCCACCGTTATTAAAAATACCCCTACCGTTTTCCTTTGTTAAGTTAACTAGGGTTAAACTAGAGTTAAATAATAATCGGAGTTGAAAACTATCAGATATACCTATTTTGCCCGGGTTTAGGGTTTAGGGTTTAGGGTTTAGGATTTTTTAGGGTTTTAGGATTTAGGGTTTAGGGTTTTAGGGTTTAGGATTTAAGGTTTTTTAGGGTTCTAGGGTTTAGGGTTTAGGATTTTTTAGGATTCTAGGGTTTAGGGTTTAGGGTTTTAGGGTTTAGGGTTTTTTAGGGTTTTAGGGTTTAGGGTTTAGGGTTTTAGGGTTTAGGGTTTAGGGTTTAGGGTTTTAGGGTTTAGGGTATATTTGAAAGGGTAAAATAGTAATTACACACAGATAACGGCAGTTCCAAACGGTACACTAACAGAGTTTAACTTTATGGGTATTTTGGAAAGAAGTTGGAACGTAAGAAGGGTAGTTTTAATATTAGCCTTCTAAGATGGGTAAATCTGAAAATATGGAAATTTTTAAGGATATGTAGGAAATTGCCCCTTAAATTAAATATAATTTTAATTATTGTATTACCTCTTTAATTAATCTAATATTTTAATTAATTTAATTATTTTATTAACTAATTATTTAAGTATTTAGATAATTAACTAATTAAATTATTAAATTATTAAATTATATGTAATTAATTAAATTATTTATTATTAATAATACTCATTCTTGTTAATTATTTTATCAATTAATTAAGAATAAGTTTAATTAAAGTAAATATAATTTTAATTATTATATTAACTCTTTAATTAATCTGATATTTTAACTAATCTAATTATTTTATTAACTAATAATTTAATTATTTAGATAATTAACTAATTAAATATTAAATTATTAAATTATTTGTAGTTAATTAAATTATTAATTATCAATAATATTCATTATTGTTAATTATTTTATCAATTAATTGTGAATAGCTTAATTAAAGTAAATATAATTTTAATTATTGTATTAACTTTTTAATTGATCTAATATTTTTACTAATCTAATTATTTTATTAACTAATTATCTAACTATTACATAATTAACTAATTAATTTTTTAAATTATTTGTAATTAATTAAATTATTTATTAGTAATACACATTATTGTTAATTATTTTATCAATTAATATTCAGAGTTATCTAGTAATAATTAATTAAATAAATTAAATTATTATTTAATTAATATTTTATATTAATTATTTAGATAAAATATTATTATTTTAAAATTATAATTATTCTTATTCTCACTATTCTAATCTAACTATCCAAACGCTAGTTTTCTTATTCCTACGAACAACTCAATTTTCATCCAAACGTAAAATTAGTCTTATTCCTATTTGTTCCGAAACTTATATCTATCCCTAGAATAAACAGTTCAAGTTTATACCTGAACCAAACACAGCCTACATTGTCAACCTTTCTAAGTTTCTTGGCTTTGTTGTTCAAGGTAGTGTCCCAACACTATAAATTTTCAACTTATGTTAGATGGCACTAGATTTAGTAACACATATTGCATGTCCATTCTCTAATATCGCTAGAGGGTGTCATTGTTGTCTCAACATAGGTATGCATGTTCCACTTGTGTCTAGTTCTTATACTTTAGTAGTAATTTATTTCAAGTAAAATATGTTTCATGCATGTTATTTTACCAATTATACTACTCTATTATTACATATGTAAACTCAATATAGTTTGTTACTCTAGATATGGGAAGTGACCAATCGACTTCAGTAATGCACAATCCACCTTGGTTCGTCCTTAATTGCACGTAGGGACAAACAATTAGAAATACACGGCCAATTGCTCCTCTCTTGAGCCAATATGACAAACTTCAATCAAATCAGCTCAAATCCTCAAATTGGTCGTCGAACCCTTATCGTTCCTCAACCCATTATTGTCCCACGAGTTATTCTAATCTTCAATTAGAGTTTTCAATTGTCAAAATATTTTTAAACACTCAAAACACAAAGACCCCAATTTAATGTAGAATTTTTCAAATCTACAACGAAACCCCCAAATCTAATAGCAAATTTCTACAATTTGTAACTTAGATTAGCCTAGAATTTGTTATCCCATTATCTAGGGTCAAATTCAAAATCCTAACTCAAAATCTCAAAGACTCGCCTTAACCTTTGACTTCTCCAAGCTCTTCTTGCTCAAGAAGCTTGCTCCACTCTTCCAAATCCTCCAACAAGCTTGATTTCCCTCAAGCGCCAAGTATTGGAGATGATCTATAGAGAGAGTGTGTAAGAGAGTAAGGAGAGAAGCGAGTTTTCACTTTGCAAGACGAAAAAAATACAGTGATAGGGGCTGGGGTCCCCCTTTATAAAGTGTTGGGACAATTGCAACAAAATCCCCCACACACAATTCACAACCGGCCAAAACTAGCGTTTCGCAGTACTGAGTATCGATACTCGAATTCCAGTACCAATACATGACAAGGTATTTCAACACTCCTAGACAATTCTGCAGAATTCAAATGTTATTTTTCTTATATTTCTATTAGGTACCAGTTGTTGGAATAAAATTCAAAATTCTTATTATTTATTAATTTTATTTATTTATTTATTTATTCCTTTTATTATTTATTTATTTATTTATTATTATTAATATTTATTATTTATTTATTTATTTATTTATTCTTTCTTGGCGCGAAAGAACCCAATGGAACGTGGCTTCCGTTTCTTGCGCCTAACGGAACGTGGCTTTCGTTTCTTGCGCCTAACGGAACGTGGTTTCCGTTTCTTGCGCCTAACTGATAGTTAGGCGTGTCGAACGTTGCTCAACGTTCGATTCCCAACGTTCGGTTTTCTTTGTATATTTATATATTTGTTTCTCCTTTGTTTTTACAGGATAAGAAACAGAGGAAGAAACAGAGAAACCACATTAACCATATTATTTTCATCTTTTCATCTCTTTCCGGTGTTGAAAGAATTTCCGTCAACCTCCGCCACGATCGTGCTCGCAGGAGGAGGAATTCCGGTCGTACCTTGGGGTGGTGTTCTCGGTTAATCCCGCACGTAAGGACGGGAATACACCTTAGGGCAGTGCTACGCCCGCTTCCGGATCAATTAATGATTTTGGATTATTTGTGGTTATCTGTAAGTCAAATTTTATTTTATAACTAGATTAGTCAGATATTAATCATAATCAAATTCTTTAAATATTTTGATTGTTAGGGAAAATATTTAAAGAATTTGATTATGATTAATATCTAACTAATCTAGTTATAAAATAAAATTTGACTTACAGATAACCGCAAATAATCCAAAATCATTAATTGATCTGGAAGCGTGCGTAGCACTGCCCTAAGGTGTATTCCCGTCCTTACGTGCGGGATTAACCGAGAACACCACCCCAAGTACGACCGGAATTCCTCCTCCTGCGAGCACGATCGTGGCGGAAGTTGACGGAAATTCTTTCAACACCAGAAAGAGATGAAAAAATAAAAATAATATGGTTAATGTGGTTTCTCTGTTTCTTCCTCTGTTTCTTATCCTGTAAAAACAGAGGAGAAACAAACATATAAATATACGAAGAAAACCGAACGTTGGGAATCGAACGTTGAGCAACGTTCGACACACGTAACTATCAGTTAGGCGCAAGAAACGAAAACCACGTTCCGTTAGGCGCAAGAAACGGAAGCCACGTTCCGTTAAGCGGAAGAAACGGAAGCCACGTTCCGTTGGGTTTCATTCGCGCCAAGAAAGAATAAATAAATAAATAATAAATATTAATAATAATAAATAAATAAATAAATAATAAAAGGAATAAATAAATAAATAAATAAAATTAATAAATAATGGGGATTTTGAATTTTACCCCAACAATCCCCCACAAAATTCAAAATTCACTATTTTGAAAATAAAAATCAAGATCAAAATTTAAAATAAAAAAATTAGGTGTTTATACTATGCAATAGGCGAGGTGTCTTTAAAAGACTTAACCCCACTTAGTGTAAGCAGCTTCCATCAGAAGGAATCGGAGTGAACCAGTTCTTGAACTACGTTCCTTTGACCCTGACTTCAGCTACCACACACACAGTACAGAATTTTCCGTCGCAAGTCTGTGCATTTATGGCCATACACAGTACCTTGATTTTTCAAAAGAGTTTCTATGGATAGCCCAACATCTTATAGCCGCGGCCATAAACGGATACTCTCATATAGGTGGTTTCCTCCAGGGATGTGTGTAGAGTCACATCTCGCGGAAATTACCGTCTTGGATCCCATTAAGAGTTATAAACTCAACCTCAACCACTACACAGAGCACTACTCATCATAGGGATGGAATTGGAGATAAAACTCCTCTATAAAACTGCCGAAAGTGTTCTTTGGCCAACCTGACAGCTTTTTCTACCACATTGAAGCTTCTTCAAGGGATCTCCTATCACAAAGGTTGGGTTCCCACCGCAGGAAGGCCCTTTACGAGATAGCCCCATCCCCCTCGATGACTCCAGGACCTTAGTCCTATTCAGGCCTTTCGTCAAGAAATCTGCAATTTTCTGTTCAGATATGGTAAAATCCAAAGAAATAACATTATGAAAATTAGACATCTAACAAATTCTTAATTTAATATGTCTATTAGCTCTGAAATTTACCAATTTTATTTTACAAAAACTTAATTGCAGCTTTAGAATCACACCGAATAGAAATAGATTTGATGTTCAATGAATCAGAAATTCAATTGGTATCGTTGTACAGAACAACCAACAAATTTGAGCATAAGGATTCGAATTTTGTAAATAAATAAAAAGAAAGAGAATAAAAGTCAAGTTGAATTTTTGAATTATAAATGGCACCAATAGCGCAAGTGACCCTTTTCTGCGGTGTAACTTGCACAGTTTTCGAGGCAGAAATGTCGCCTTTTAATCCGAGCCTAATCTCGATAATCCGAGATCACGAGTGCGACCGTCTCGTCGAACTAATCGAAAATGATATTAAGCATGTTCAGATCCAACGATCGGATCCTCCAGAAATCAGCGAAGAAGCGGGCGGGACCCGCGACTTAAGTGAATAGTGCTTTGGAACAGTAGATGAATAATAACCCTATTTCGAATTCCCCTAAGTGCCAACGTTAGCCAATTCGTTGTCCGGACTCCGGTCATAGTGATCCAGGTAGTCGATTCGAACGGTTTCGTCGTTCTGAGCGCAATGGCACTGACGGAATTTCCGTTTGACGACCCTAGGGTCTCGAAAAGCGCGATAACTGTGCTTTGGAACAGTATTTTATGGACCGAGATTTTATCCGGGCGCTTCCTCGAAAAACGAAAATCGCTACCTGATAGGTTTCGTCGAGCGGGACATCGTGGCTAAGTCCATTTTTTGTTTCGACGACCAGAACGCCTCGAAAAGCGTGAAATACGGGGAAAATGCGGCTTTTTGCATAGTAGTCCCTATATTTCATGCCTCGATTAGCGTGCCACTGCTTGGAGAGGGACTTAAGTGTGAGACTAAAGTGCAGTGAGGGACTGAACCATAGAATACTGAAGCTAGAGGGGCTAAAATGCATTTTGGCAACAACCCTATATATATAGCACCCTCTCGAGCTAGGGTTTCTGTAAACCCTACGCCTTATCACCATTGCCCAGCCGCCTGTCCAACAGAATTCCCTCCTCCTGCCGCTCTCCTCGCAAGTCGCGCACCGGCCGCCGCCGATCCGTCGCCGGAGAAGAAGGGTATCAAGAAATCCTTCTTCATCTCGGGTTGGAAGGAGAAGGCTTCTCACAGAAGCTTTCGGGTGGTCCCAAACTCTTCGGGGGAGATCCTCTGCATGGTCAAGGCCGAGCTGAGGTGAACCCGAGGGCTGCCGCCGCCGTGTGCCGCCGCGGGGAGATCCTTCTCTTTTCCTTCCTCCGGCAAGGTGAGTTTTGGAAGTTTTCTTTTTGAGTTGGCCCAAGAACCTATGCAGTCACCTACTGACCTCCAGAGGGTCCTCCTCATGTAGCCCCGAGGCCTCCGGTGCTCCGGTTAACCGGCCGGGGCAACCTCGTCGCCGGAATTACTTTTGGCCGATCGCGAGCGCCGCCGTCACCCGGCCGTCAAGCTCAAGATCAGAACCGTTGAAGTCATCCCTCTCGTCGACTGCAGCGCCTCCCCGAAGTTGAAGGGCCATCGGTTGAAGATCCGCGCCGATCGGACGTGCCCTAGGACCGGAGTTTCTTCACGACTGTCGATCGCCGCCGTCCGGCGCCGCCGCTCATTCTCGACGCCGGCCACCGCTGCAGCAAGCTCCGTGGCGCTGAGACGAAGCTTTTGGTCCAAGTTGCACCGGCCCGGGAGCGCTCGGCCGGAATCCGCCATTAACGGCCATTTAACCTCCACCGAGCTCCGCCGCCGCGCGTCGCCGCCCCTCCCGGTGTCGACCAACCTTGCAGGTAGGTTCTGCAACTCATTTTAAGCTGGATTATGTCGTTGTATGGGGTCCCTAACGTCGGGATTAACCACCTTGTAGTTGCACCATTGTTGCACCTAGCTTCGACCTCCGGCCAGCTCCGGCGCTCCGGGCTCCGGCCACCTCTGCAGGTAAGGTCTAATTACCAATTATGTGATCCCCATCATTTTAGTTTGGGCCAGGGCACCTCTGTGATTGGGTTCCAATGTTGCACCCGAATCATCTTTTCCGGATTGGCTCCGGCCACCGCCGCCTCCGGCCGCCGGAGCTCGACCCAGCATGGACAAGCAGGTTGCTGTGGCACACCTCTGACCAATGCTCACTCTTGCTGCAGCCAGAACAGGCTTTCCTTGAGCATTGGCCAAAACCGAGCTTGGGCATCTTGGTGGTGTTGCTCCGGCCACTGTTCCGGCCAGCCTCCGACGTGTCAAAGGTGAGCCCTCGACCCAGTATTGTATCAAGATCATGGTGCTCACATTAAATCTTGAGTTGCATGCATAGTTTGATAGAAATAGCCAAGTACGATATTGTGGACTTTAGTTTTTATGGGCCAACTTTGCCCTCGGGCCCCGTACCAGCCCAATCTTGTGAGCACGGGCTTCGTCATGTCGAAACGAACGCGCTGAAACTTACGGCGCTGTTTTTGGACTCCCGGATTTCAAGAACGAGTCGAAACAAGCAATGATGTTAGTGTTTTTATGCAAATTAAAGTATATTATGGATCAAAGTGTAAATTGGACACGATAGATGTCTTTAGACAGTGCTTCCACACCTATTGGGCATTTTGTTAGAGTCCCGTGGGCTCTCGTTGATCGGGAAACGGATTTTGTCCCGCAAACTAGCTATATTGTTCCGTACTAGCGTCGCGTTACTGTAGTGTCGTCGGGATGGGTTGTGTGAGTTTATTACTGACTATAGCTGTTTATTCAGGGCCCAGTTGTTCAGCACCAGCCTCCCAATAGCAGAGCGGGAGTTCGAGGATCTGCCTACATTCAGGTGGGTTATCTTAGGTCCGGGCTTTATCTTTTCGGCCCTCTGGTTGCTTTAGTCCAGTCGGACACCTGTTCTTGATTAGCCCTGCTGATTTTATCTATATGTTATATGACCTATCTTGACAGACATTGACCTCTTTAGACAGATTATGTACACCTGTTTGTCAGCTTTTACATCTGAGTACATAGATGTCATGATTCTGATTATGCTTGATATTTCCTGTCACCTATGATGATTTTGCCGATTCTTGATTTAGTCCTGATGATTTTGCCTATATGCCATATATTCTGACATGATAGACATTGATCTTATTGGATATATCCTGTGTACATGCTCGTCAGTTTTATATCCCAGTACAGTAAATTTTCAGGGTCTGATCACGCCTGTTGATTCCTATCATATATGCCACTTGTTATACTGCATTTATATCCAGAGATACTTGCTTATATATTCAGATATGCATGATCGACCCATGATTGATATACAGACAGATAGTTGCTTCCCTGAGGGGATCTCGGCAGGTTTGCCGACTACCCGGTCACTAGACCGTGAGATTGAGCATTATGATTTACCACGCACTGCTGTACTTCACGAACATGGTCGAGGTCGCTCCCCGTGGAGATTGTTCTTTACCGGTAAAGTGGTCTGGAGATGGGACCCGTGAGCCCGATTTCATCTGTGAGAGCCGGGTTATTGTCAGCGGATGGGGTGCTGATCAGTGGTATTGCCTGAGGTCCTGTGAGACCAATAATGGCATATGATTGGATACTTGGATTTCTATTTTTGACGCATCATTTTCAGCTTGCACTGTCATTTATAGCTATTTACCTTGTACCTTCGCTGCTCAGTTATGCTTGATTTTCCAGTTATGTCATGATTACCAGCATTATTTATCTGCAGTTCCCTTATGCTTGATTATTACAGTTATACCCTGATTACAGCATTTATTACCTGCAGATTCCTTATACTTGATTATTACAGTTATACCCTGATTCCAGTATTTATTACCTGCAGATTCCTTATACTTGATTATTACAGTTATACCCTGATTCCAGTATTTATTACCTGCAGATTCCTTATACTTGATTATTACGGTTATACCCTGATTCCAGTATTTATTACCTGCAGATTTCTTATGCTTGATTATCTGCCTATTCAGTTTTATCTGTGGATTATTTGATTTTCAGTAGACATTATTTGTTATTCAGCTTTACCCATCGATTATTACTATCCGCAGATTATTGTATCCGGTAGGTACGATTAGCTATTTCTCGGCTCGTCGTACCCACTGGGATACATGTACAGTGTATCTCACACCCCCTGGGTGACCAATTTTCAGGTCGGCCGGGTGCTGGGATGTCGGGACATTCGAGTGAGGCCGTCACGATAGAGTTGTCCCCCTAATGATATATCTGTGATTGAGATCTCGATGATTAGTAGTTGATTATCATGTCATAGTATTTCAGCTTCTATTTGATTTTGATGTTTCAAACTGATGTTAGCATGTTTTATCTTGGATTATTCCTATTGATTAGTTTATTGTTTAGTTGAGATATTTATTGCTCTCTGATGGATGATCGTTGTACTCGCCTAGCCGTGCATGTATAGGGAAGACTCTGTCCATTTGGATAGGGGATTTCCTATACGTGTGGCGGTCTGTTACGCCTAGTTTGCGAACTCTGATTTACAAAAAAAAAAAAAAAAATTCAGACCTGATTTTAAAAACTCGGGGCGTGACATTGAGTCCATAAGATATATTACTTTTAAATTAACGAAATACTTTCTCTCGAGCAATCTAATGAATCATACTAGGATCAACAGAAATATGAACAGGTGAACAATTAGGATACCCAAATATATCAAACTAATAAAAAACTTTCCCCCACAAGTTCTGAGATACATCAGAACTTAAAAACATAACATCAACCATGTCTAATGGGGTTTGGTTCAATCTTACTAAATTGGTATTGGTTTTTTATTCTGATTGAAGGAAGTGCAAACCTAATTTTAATAGTTCTCTAAGTTCATAAGCAAATCTGGATAAAAATGAAATAATTTGTCTACAAATAGCTTGATAGGTATCTAAGTTTGAAATATTTTAGATAATCTAATTGAGAGAATAAAAAAAATTTTAAGACTAGCAAATATGAGCTACAAAAAAAATTCAATAAATCTTTTAATATTATTATTATTTGTTTTATTATATATATATATATAACAAATACACATTGTTTAAGATTTTAATATTAATCTTTTTATCTCAATTAGTTCAGCAGCAACCAGATGACACAAATAATTTAATATTTAATTTGAATTAGATATTTTAAAATATAAATACAATAAAAAGAATATATATGCTGCAAAAATGATCTAAAATAAATTAAAATAATAAATATATATATAATTAAATTTTGTTCTCACTGGTTAGTGAGTTATTTTTTCAAAAGGTTGGAAGCTGTGGGAGCAAAACCTTTTCCTTTCCCATTTTCAAATCGTGACGTGTTTTCTTTTTTTCTTTTTTTTTTTTTTTACTGTAGCATTTATTTATTTATTTATTTATAAATAAAAATATTATACGGTTGTAAAAATATTAATTTTTTTTTAAATAAAACTTATCTTATATTTTAAAAACTAATTGTGTTTTTTTAAAAAAAAAATTGAGCGAAAAAAAAAAAACCTATAGACAATAGCATAAGAATTTAAATTTTTTTTTTCCCAATACCGTACACCCTAAATTATTATATTTAATTAAAATATACAAGTTAAACTATAAAATTATGCAATTAAAATTTATCATACTAATCTTGAAATATTTTAAATTATGATTTTAAACAAACAAGCTTATCATATAAAATTATATGGAATATAATTTTAAGATGGATTAGCACTTATTAGATTATAAATCACAATCAAACGGGAGGGAAAATATTTAAAGAATTTGATTATGATTAATATCTGACTAATCTAGTTATAAAATAAAATTTGACTTACAGATAACCGCAAATAATCCAAAATCATTAATTGATCCGGAAGCGTGTGTAGCACTGCCCTAAAATATATTTCCGTCCTTACGTTCGGTTAAGGTAAGACCGGAATTCCTCCTACTGCGAGCACGATCGGAATTCCTCTCCTGCGAGCACGATCGTGGTGGAGGTTGACGGAAATTCTTTCAACACCAGAAAAAGATGAAAAGATGAAAATAATATGGTTAATGTGGTTTCTCTATTTCTTCCTCTGTTTCTTATCCTGTAAAAACAGAGGAGAAACAAACATATAAATATACGAAGAAAATCGAACGTTGGGAATCGAACGTTGAGCAACGTTCGACACACGTAACTATCAGTTAGGCACAAGAAACGAAAACCACGTTCCGTTAGGCGCAAAAAACGGAAGCCACGTTCCGTTAGGCGCAAAAAACGGAAGCCACGTTCCGTTAGGCGGAAGAAACAGAAATCACGTTCCGTTGGATTTCTTTCGCACAAAAAAAAAAAAAATAAATAAATAATAAATATTAATAATAATAAATAAATAAATAAATAATAAAAGAAATAAATAAATAAATAAATAAAATTAATTAATAATGGGGATTTTGAATTTTACCCAACACCAGTATCCGCAAACATCAGTATTGATATACGAAACTTCCAAACATCTATATCGGTACTCCTCTCAATTTCAAAAAAATCCGAACGTGAGTTTTCGGCTCTTCGCAACTCGGTACCGATACTCCTCTTTAATACCGGTACTTAGTGTAAATTCTGCAATTCTAGCAGAAATGATTCTCCAAAGTCCATTTTCATGCCGAAAACACTGGAATGCCCCCCAAATCTCGATTAAGCTATCAAAAAGTTTTCAACGTTATTCTTTACTAGAGCTCCTCTATTTGTAGAAATTCAGTACACTACATATTTGCCCTGGGATCTTATCCAATGAATAAAAATAAGAGTATTTGTCAAATTTTATGACCACAATATCCTTATCATTTAAATAGTGTATATATTAAAGAAAGTTTTTATCTTCAAAAAAAAGAAAATCTATACTGTAGATCCCACAATCTTTGGTTGTACCAATAGAACTCCTTCGATTCACAAGCCAATTAATCTTGATCTTTACCTTTGAGATATCTCTCTCTCTCGCGCGCTAAAAATATATATATGCATACCCCCTAAAGTGCAGGCAATTTTGAAATAGCTCCCAATTTTTTTTCATTCTTCTTCACGAGCATGCTTTAAGCATTTATATTTTCAGAATTAAATAATTTTAGTCATATAAATTAAGAGCATGTTTGGTTCAAAATAAAAAATAAAATCGAAAATTGAAATGGACAGAAATTAAAAACAAAATAATAAAACTGTCTAATATGGTTGGTTTAGATTAACAATCGGAATTGATATAATTGGTTCATATTTTCAATATTTAAAAAATTTTGATTATCAAAAAATAATTAAATTAAAATTAAAATACAAAATATAAAAATAATTCAAAATTGAGTATGCACACCAAAATATAAAATTAAATTTATAATTTAAATTCAAACTAAAAGTTAAATATTAAAAATTTATATTAAAATATTGAAATTATAAGCCAAAATTTTAAATATAAAATTATAAAAAAATTAAAATTTAAAAAATTTAAAATTTAAAATTTAAATTTGAGTGGATAATTCAAAATATAAAACTAATTTTTGATTTGATTTAAATTTAAATTTATAAATCAAATTCAAAATGCTTGATTGAATTTATATTTTAATTTAATTTCTAAATCAAAATCTAGAATTTAAAATTTAATTTTTAAATTTGTATTTATATTTTAATTAAAAATTGAAGTTAAAAAATTTAATTTAATTTTAAATAAAAAATATAAAATATATTTTTTTTATTTGGATTCAACTTTCCATCCATTAGGATAGGCAATTGAAAAAAGAGGTGATTAGGAGATTTCTATTAACCCGAAAATTAAAATCAGAATGAAACTTTATTCCAATTCAAAGAGGCAAACCAAACACTCTCTGAAATTTTGGTCAAATTAATAGTTAATACCAATAAACTTTATAGTTTCAAATTTTACAGCTAATAAAATTTAATTTATTTACTAATTATGGCATTAAAATTAAGTAAAAATATAGAAGTTAAAGAATGTTACAACAAATTAAAGTTGCGGGTCTACATGACAGTGTCATATAGTTCAAGGGCCTCTAATATATTTTAATTTGAAATACTTTCTGGAAAGAGCAAAATACTAGTTGTACACTCCCATTCGAGTGTACATATCATACCCCACTCCTCCGATGGGTGGGAATATGGTGAAAAGTTACTTTACAAATTATCTGTATGATATATATCCCTTGAAAGCCACTCCATCCTTAGATAGATGGGGTGTAGGATGTACATTTCTTTTGGGGTATACATGTAGCATTGCTCATATTTTTTATACAAAAATTACTAACATATAAATAAAATATGAGCAATACTACTCATTCACTTATTTTATGTATGATATACACATCATCCGTCTAATGAGTATTTACTTGTCACATTATGTAACAACTAATTAAATAAATTTTATTAACTAGATGGATGAGATGTACATTATGTTGGATTATGTAAAATCATGTTTCGAGTCCATATGGATTTGATCCAATCTTGTTCCTAAAGATTAGGGATGATTTAGGAATATCTTAAAGATAATTCTTAAGATAATATGGACGATGACTAGAAGTGATTTAAAAACTCGGATGGACAGTGGAGATCGTTTCCTATTAGAATTAGATTTTTAGAGTTATATTAACTCTTGTGTTTCATCTTTTATTTTTTAGAGCTTCATTGAAAAAACTCAAATTGAGAGGAAAAACGTGGAGAGCCTCCGTGAGAGAGTTTCTTGTAATCCAATTTTACTCCTTGTACTTTTATGTTGTGGATTAATTGAAGAACGCATTGAGGTGATCTTCCCCGTGGACGTAGGCCGACACATTGTTGGCCGAACCACGTAAATCTTGTGTCCTTATATTCCCTTATTCGTTTATTTTGTTTAGTTATTCTCGTGCTTGTTTTCTACGATCGTTCTCGTTTACTTTCATCTACGAAAGATCCTGTTTCCGTTGCGCTCATGTGCTGTGTGGGTTGAGGTGTGCTCGGTAACCCCACGGTCAGTTCCCCCTTTAATTGGTATCGGAGCGTTTGGTTATTCGTAGTTCGTTGACGGTGAAACGATGGCGGGAAAAATTTCAGTGACAAAGTATGAGATTTCTCGATTTGATGGAGCGAACTTTGCGTTGTGGAAACTAAAGATGCAAGCAGTTTTGATTAAAGATGCTTGTGGGATCGCCCTGCAAGGAATAGAGAATAAGGCGGAAGGGATGACGGATAAACAATTTGAAGAGAAGGACAAGATGGCTTTGGCAAACCTATATTTGGCACTGGATGATTCGGTGCTATTCAATGTGGAGACCGAGACTACCGCAAAAGGGATTTGGGATAAATTAAAAAATCTCTATGAAGGAAAGTCATTGGTGAACAAAATTTTCTTAAGGCGACAATTGTACAATCTAAAGATGAATGACAGGGCACCGGTATAAGAACATCTAAATACATTCAACTCTATCGTGAGCAAACTCGCCGCCCTAGACGTGAGAATTGATGAAAAAGAAAATGTAAGTATTTTACTTTGCTCCCGGAAACTTGGGGTAATTTGATTATGAACTTGAGCCATGTTGAAACCCTTAAGATGGAGTCGGTTGTTGCATCATTACTTACCGAGGAGATAAGGCGGAAGTCTAGCCAAGGAAATTCTTCGGGGGAGGCTATGATAGCACGGGGAAGACATTTCGAGAAGGAGCATGGTGATCGAGGAAAGTCGAGATCAAAATCTAAGGGCAAAAAAAAAGTAAAGTGCTGGAATTGTGGAAAGTTGAGCACGTGAAGAAAGATTGTCGGGTTAAAGGAGTTGATGGTAAAACCGATTCAAATAATTTTCAAGGTAATATAACCGAAGCGGATGCTAAGTCGGGTAGTTCGGAGGACGGAGATGCGTTAGTCGCATTGGATAGATCTGAGCTTATTTATCATTGGATCTTAGATTCGGGGGCATCATTCCACATGACTCCCTATAGGGAGTGGTTTCATTCTTATAAGTCACGGGATGGTGGAGTTATCTATTTGGGTGACAACACGGCATGTCCGGTGGTTGGAGAGGGAGACGTTTGGATCAAGATGTTTGATGGTGTTATTCGGACGGTTTCTAATGTTCGACATGTTCCTACACTTCGGAAAAGTCTTCTATCACTTGAAAATTTTTGCAAACAAGGGTTTAAATTCATCGGCGAGAAAGATCACTTGAAGGTATGTCAAAGTTGTTTGGTGTTGATGAAATGAGAGCAAGTAGGTGGTCTTTATAGATTAGTGGGCGAGACTCAAGTGGGAGAAGCGGTTGTTGCAAGCGCAAAGGTGGAGTCTTCAACGGTGTGGCATCGCCGTTTAGGACACATGAACGAGTGCGGATTGCAGGTATTATCCAACCGTGAACTTCTTTCAGGTTACAAGTCCGCGCCATTAGATTTTTGTGAAGATTGCATCTACGGGAAGCAACGAAGGTTGTCTTTTTCTCTATCACATCAAAGAAGTAAGAAGCATCTCGAGTTGATTCATTCGGATACTTAGGAGTCACCCAATACTTCGTTGGGCGGATGTTCTTACTTCGTTTCATTCATTGATGATTACTCTCGGAAGGCTTTGGTATATATTCTAAAGCGAAAGTCCGATGTGTTTGACACTTTTAAGAAGTTCAAAACTTTTGTGGAGAATGAAATGGATTTAAAAATTAAGTGCCTACGTTCTGATAACGGGGGAGAGTATTGTTCAAGAGAATTTGATGAGTTTTGTAATGAGCATGGAATTAAGCGGCATCTCACGGTGCCGGGTACACCGCAACAAAACGGTATAGCAGAGAGGTTAAATAGAACACTCATGGAGAGGGCCCGTAGCATGTTGAGTACCTCAAAACTCGACAAGAGATTTTGGGCGGAAGTCGTGAGCACGGCTTGTTATTTGATTAATCGAGCGCCGACAAAATCACTTGGTTTGGAAATTCCTGAAGAAGTCTGGAGTGGCAAGTCCGTTGATTACTCATATCTTCGTGTCTTTGAATGTGATGCTTATGCGTGGATACCGAATGAGAAAGGGTCAAAATTGGATAAGAACTCTCGGATGTGTATATTTCTTGGCTATGCGAAAGGTGTTAAGGGATATCGATTGTGGGACCCTACTACCCACAAAACAGTCGTATGTCTTGGCGTTGTCTTCAATGAAGGGTCCTTTCAAGGCACCAAGGAAAAGCAAGATGATAATGCAATGATTCCAATTGAGCTCTTTGAAGTGCGTGATGAGGTGCAAGTTGAGCAAGCACAACAGGACGATGAAGTGGTTGATGATGAACCAAACTTGGAATCTTCGCAATCATCCGAAGATACAAATTCACCAGTAGAGCCGCCAGCGGATTCCGGGCGTCCTAGGAGGGTTATTAGACCTCCTGCGAGGTATAATGACTATATTACTTTATTTATTCCTTCTGCTAACCATGTTAGTGCATATGTTGCTTTGGCGGAAGAAGATGAGCCGACTTCGTATAAGGAGGCTTGTGAGTCGACCGATGCTGGGAAGTGGCAATGCGCGATGGAGGAGGAGATGGAGTCAATTCGGAAAAACAGGACTTGGGAACTTGTTGATTTGCCGGAGGGAAGGAACACAATTGGATGCCGGTAGGTGTTTAAGGTGAAGAAGGAAACAGATAGGAATGTGGAGAGGTTCAAGGCAAGATTGGTGGTAAAGGGATATGCTCAGAAGTCAGGAATCGACTTCGATGAGATCTTCTCACCGGTGGTTCGCCTTACCACTATTCGGGTTGTTTTGGCAATCGCAGCGGTCATGGATTTGAAGCTCGAGCAGATGGATGTAAAAACAGTGTTCTTGCATGGTGACATGGAGGAGGAAATATATATGTCGCAACCGGAAGGCTTTGTCGAACAAGGCAAGGAGTATTTGGTTTGTCGGTTGAACAAATCGTTGTATGGCTTGAAACAGGCGCCAAAGTATTGGTACAAGCGATTTGATTCCTTCATTATGAGTTTGGGTTTTGATAGGCTTGAAGCGGATCATTGTGCATATTTCTGCGGTTATAATGACGGGAGCTTCTGTATTTTGTTATTATATGTCGACGACATAGTGGTCGCCGGAAATAACAAGGGCCAGATATCTATCTTGAAGACTCAGTTAGCCGGTGAGTTCGATATGAAGTGTGGGTTATGTTAATAATGGATCTGAATAGGGGGAAAACCACCTAGAGAGGGGGTGAATAGGTGTAAACAATAAACACACTAAATTATTGCGTAAAAAATAACCCAATGCAGAAAATAAATAAAGTACGCAAGATTTTACGTAGAAAACTCCATCACCGGAGTAAAAACCACGGGACCGATAACACGACGAAATCCACTAAGATTAAACACGTACAAGGTGATTTACCGTAACACTACGACTCAACCTTTTCCATACGCTCCATGTAGATCTTCTCCGCTCGCTCCACAACGCGTCGCGAATCCACGATTTGCGTCCAACGCCGAATCCACGATGTCCAACATCGAATCCACGACATCCAACCGAATCCACGGTTTTCACCAATGTTAGCACGTATCGATCACACGAACGTACCTTCCGAATCTACGAGAGCGGTAGCACCTTGAATCCACAAGGCCACGCGAATCCACGCGCCGATTTTGGAAAATCGTTGTTTTCTTAGTGATGATAATCCGCCGAATACTTAGATCAAAGATAGATAAGAAAACACCATCTAAATATTCTTCAATTTGATTCTACAAGAAATAAGAGTTTGGAAACCCTAGAATCAAATTGATCAATATATAGACGAAGAAATATGAAATTAATCGTGTTTTTCTTTCTTCTCTATATATGTGGATCTTTTATGTTCCTTTTTCGGATACCCTAAAAGACGATATTAGGGTCTATTTATAGGTTAGAAATCTTTGGAAAGAGATAAGTATCAAAAACTGACTTAACAAATTTTTTCTTGCACGGCAGTCCGGACTGGATTTGCTGATCCGGACTGTCGTCTTTTTTTAGCAAATTTCCTGAAAAAACAATTCGGGGTCCGGACTGATTGGGGACTGTTCCGGACTGGAATTACGCATGAACTCAACTCTGTTCGGGGTCCGGACTGGAATGCCCTGATCCGGATTCTAAACATCCAACTTGTCCAGTTTTTTTATTTTTATGCGATGAAAAATATTCCAAGTGTTTCTAAACTCCAAGAATGTATTCGGATCACCAAAATTATTTAGTTAAACGTACCTGATCCTTTTGAATTCATTATTCTTGAGATTAATGTATATGATCCATAATTCTTCATCTTTAATCTTCAAGACTTAAACACTTCACGAAATATGCCAACATAAATTCCTTAACATGAAGGACTTAGGAACTGTGAATCAAATACTCGGGATGAAGGTACTACGGGAGAGAAAGAATAGGAAAGTTTGGCTTTCACAGAAGAGTTATGTGAGAAGGTTCTGCGGCTCTTCAACTTGCAGAATGCAAAGCCAGTTTCTACCCCGTTTTTTATTCATTTAAAATTGTCAGCCGAGCAATCACCGGGTACGGAAGCAGAAAAGGCCGACATAGCTCGGGTACCATATTCATCGGTAGTAGGGAGTCTTATGTTTGCCATGGTGTACATGAGACCCGACATTGCTCAAGCAGTAGGAGCAGTGAGTCGGTATATGGCGAATCCAGGTTGTGAACATTGGAATGCAGTGAAGTGGATTCTCAGATATTTGAGAGGTACTGCGGATTTCTCACTCTTTTATGGTTCTGCGGGTTTGGAGTGCGTCGGATATGTGGATGCAGATTTCGCAGGAGATAAAGACAGAAGAAAGACTACCACGGATTATGTTTTCTCCATGGGCGGTGGTGCTATTAGCTGGGAGTCGGAGCTTCAATCGATAGTCGCTTTGTCGACGATGGAGGCGGAGTACATAGCAATGACACATGCTTGTAAGGAGGCTATCTGGCTAAAAAGACTTTTAGGAGAATTGAAAGTGAAGCAAGATGTGTTGAGAGTGAATTGTGATAGTCAAAGTGCAATACACTTGGCGAAGAATCCAGCGTTTCACTCTCGAACGAAACACATTGAGATTCGTTATCACTTCATGAGAGATGTGGTGGATGAGAGTTTTATCTCATTGTTGAAAATTCACGCAAATGCGAATCCAGCGTATATTTTAACGAAGCCGGTGACTCGAGAGAAGTTCAATTGGAGTATGACTTCTCTCAGTCTTAGAGCTATGTAAGGAGAGTGGGAATTTGGCAAGATCTTCAATTTTGTGTTTTATGGAATTCGACACATATTTTTAAGTGGGAGAATTGTTGGATTATGGAAAATCATGTTTCGAGTCCATATGGATTTGATCCAATCTTATTCCTAAAGATTAGGGATGAATTAGGAATATCTTAAAGATAATTCTTAAGAGGATATGGACGACGACTAGAAGTGATTTAAAAACTCGGATGGACGGTGGAGATCGTTTCCTATTAGAATTAGGTTTTAGAATTATATTAACTCTTGTGGTTCATCTTTTATTTTTTAGAGCTTCATTGAAAAAACCTTAATTGAGAGAAAAAACGTGAAGAGCCTCGTGAGAGAGTTTCTTGTAATCCAATTTTGCTCCTTGTACTTTTATGTCATGGATTAATTGAAGAACACATTGAAGTGATCTTCCCCGTTGACGTAGGTCGACACATTGTTGGCCGAACCACGTAAATCTTGTATTCTTGTATTCTCTTATTCGTTTATTTTGTTTAGTTATTCTCGTGCTTGTTTTCTACGATCGTTCTCGTTTACTTTCATCTACGAAAGATCCTGTTTCCGCTGCGCTCGTGTGCTGTGTGGGTTGAGGTGCGCTCGGTAACCCCACGACCGGTTCCCCCTTCACATTATATATTCCTGTATGAGTATTTTATTGACAACTAAATAGATCTTATCCACTAGATCCATAAAATATAAATCATACACTTCAAAAAAATGTCTAGTTATCTTGTTATAATAAGTATAATTATTAAGTCCTTCAAGTTTTCCACAAGTAACAATCGAGTCCTAATGTTATTCATTTCCCATATCAAATGAAAATGATAATTATCAATCTACACACACACACACACACACACACACACACAAAATTGGTTGCATTTTAAAATCTTAAACTATATGTAACATCACCTAACAAACTAATGCGGTGTTTTTTTTTACATAAGTAACATTTCATTGTCAACCACTTTAGGGGCTTATTTAATTCGCCTATTTTAAACTATGAAGCCTAAATAAATTTATTGATTTCTTTAGTCGTTTTTTATTTAATAAGAATCAAATTTCGATTTGCATTGCGCCTTGAAATGGGAATAGTCAAATTCATTTATAATTCAATCCGACTTTGAATTCAATATTGGCTCATTCCAAAGTAAATCACTAATAATAGCCTTCTTTCACAAACACATCCTCCTCCTCTCCCTTCATTACTCTTTTCTCTCTTAACTAAAACGCTCTCTCTAAATCCTACATGTGCATTTTAATTTTCATTCTAATAATAAATCAAATATTTTTTAATAATTTATAATTTTATTAGAATGCAATCCAATTTTATTTTCTATTATTTTTTCAATCATGAACTAAACATGTCCAACCGTGCCCATGAGATGGTGAAGAATGTTATTAATTAATGGATAACTATAAAAAAAATAAGACAATATATTAATATTAATTAATTATTTAATTATTAATATTTTTAATTAATATATTAATAATATAAATTAAAATATTAAATATTTAAATAATGTAAATATTAGTTAATTATTAAATAAGCATATCAAATAATTAATTATTTGATAATAATTAATTATAAATAATAAATTAATTATTATTTAAATATGTATTAATTTAATAAATCAAATGAATAGTTAGTTAATTATTTAAAAATAATAATAACATTAATTAATTATATTTTATAATTATTTATAACTTAATTAGTAGAGGAATGAAATAGAGAATAGCTTGTTCCACCCAATAAGTGGAACTATAATTCTAATACCGTTTGGAAGAATAAAAAAAATAAATCTCTTATTCTACTTTTATCCCTTCAACCAAAGGTACCTATATTGTAGAAGGAAAATGCTACCTGTACGCCCCATTAAGGGGTGTACATCCTACACCCCTTAATGGAGGGGATGGATTAAAAGTGCAGCTTTTAAAAAAAAAGAGTGCTGCTATTGTCACTCTCTATTTATTTGTTTTCCTTTTTAAAAATAATTATGAATAAAAAATTTAAAAAAATTTAGAATTTAAATTAAAAAATTAAATTTAAATTAAAAAACTAAATTTGTACAAAACTAAATTAAAATTTTTCCACAAATTTAAAATTTAAATTATACTAGTGCCAAGAATGTCCCATGAGAGGGAGACATAATCTGAAAATTAAATATATATTTTCTTTTTTTAAAAATAATTATAAATAAAAAATTTAAAAAAAATTAGAATTTAAATTAAAAAATTAAATTTAAATTAAAAAACTAAATTTGTACAAAATTAAATTAAAATTTTTTCACAAATTTAAAATTTAAATTATACTAGTGCAAAGAATGTCCCATGAGAGGGAGATATAATCTGAAAATTAAATATATATTTTTATAATTTAATAATTGTAAAAGATAATTTAATTTATAATATTTAAATTTTAAAAATATTTAATTTTATTCCAGTTTATATTTTTTTATTTTATTTTATAATAAATTTTGAAATAAATAAAATATAAAAAATATTTAAATTTAAAAAAGTACCGGTACGCAAGAAAGTGTACCGGTACGGAGAGAAAGAGGGAGTGAGAATAAAAATTTTAAAAATCTCATTCAATCCTGGCCGCCCACGTCGCGGGGTGTATGATATACACCCGGAACGTGGGTGTACCGCTAGCAGCACTCATTGTAGAAAGGGAAAGTATCCTAAGTTCACTGTACCAACTGTAACCAAACATTGTCAAATCTAATGTTTAGTGGAGAGTTTGCTCCAATCATGCAAAAAAAAGGAAGGCTTAGTAAATGAAAACACCCCCTAAAACTCGCTGTAGTATAGTATAATTCATTGAAGCAGAACAAATAAATATTCTTCTTTTCATTTTGACATCTATTTAATTTAATCTTTACAAAAATATGTGCCCATCAGATCGATGCATCCATGTTTAATGGATGAACCGAAGGCTTTAATCCGGATTCCCAATCCACAACTAATGCACATTAAGTCAACTTGTACTGTGACAAGCCTCGTACACTCCCTTGTAGTTTATTTACGTAGCTTTGTGTTGAACATTCACTTTTAACTTTCTGATCAGTAAGCATGCATCTAATAGCTCACTTCTATACCTCACCAATAATCACCACACGAGCATTTGCCATGCTTGAAAGAATGAAACCGTCGAGAATCCCTCATAACAATCTCCACGCCCTCAACTTGTGAAGTAAATTTTATCCAATTATGGCAATCTGTGCAAACTCTCAAATTCTTGATCACCCTGATCACACCATTGCTAGACCCTCTATGTACCAGGGCAAAAGATAACGCTAGTTTTTCACTATGGCAACTCAAAATTGCTTCCTTTTGCAGCTCATCTAAATCATGACGAACACAACCGGTGAAGGGAAGATATCCGATTCTTCTACACTTCTGGTCAAGCTCGTCAAGCTTCTCGTATATCTTCTTCCGTGCCGGATGCATTTCGTCTCCTGCTACAAAGACATGTCTTTTATTACCTAACTCAACCCAACTACATCCAGCTTCCTTCTTCAATCCTCTCTCTCGCATTGATCTTCTAACTGCAACTGCATCTTCCCACATTCCAAAAGAGGCATACAGATTAGACAGAAGAACATGGGTGGACTCATCATCCCGTTCAAGCTCTAAAATCTTTGTTGCTACTCGAATACCTAGCTGGAGTTGCTTGCGCGCATGGCAAGCTCCAAGCAATACTTTCCAGAGGTATAGAGACGAGTTTCCGCTTTCCCCTAGACGAGCAATTCCAGCTTGAATGATAGCTTCGGCCCTACTGAATTGACCAGACCGACCATACAAATCAACCATGCAAGCATAATGCTCGAAGCTTGGCTCTAAATCATAGCTTTTGCTCATCAAAGTGAAATAGTAGGTACCTTTTTCAACTAGACCAGTATGAGTACAGGCGGTGAGCAATCCGAGGAATGTGACCGAGTTGGGTGTGAAGCCACCCCTTATCATCCTATCGAATGTTTGAATAGATTCCTCCACCATGCCATGATGTGCATACCCTGTAATCATGGCCGTCCATGAAAACACATCCCATCTCTCCATCTCTCGAAACACTTCCTCCGCATCCTTTACACTGCCACATTTTGTATACATGGATATTAATGCATTGTTGATCGACAAGAGGAAAGTGCGAGAGCTTTGGGTATGTAGACAGTGTTTTACTGCTGAACCGTGGAGCTGTTTTCCCAATTTTACAGAAACCAACTTGCCGCATGTGGTAAGAAGAATTGAGAATGTTAGGTGATTTGGTTTGAAGCCTCTTGTAAGCATTACAACGAAAAGTTTGATAGCATCATCGCCAAATCCATTCATGGAGCATCCACTGATCATCGCATTCCAAGAGGAGGAATCTCGCGCCGCCATTTTATTGAATATTTTATCTGCATCAACTAGCCTACCATTCTTTGCATACATACTTAGAAGTGCATTACATACCAACACTTCAAGTGATTTTGGCAACGCTCTTTTTAATATATAACCATGAATTTCTCTCCCTATCTTGCAAGAACCAGGCACTACTGAATCAGATGGCAGCCCACTAAGAAGAATGGCCAAAGTATGAAAATCATGTCTAATGCCAAGCAAGACCATTTTCTTGAATAACTCGAAAACTAGCCCAAATTGCTTGTTTCGTTCATATCCTGCAAGCACCGAGTTCCAACTAATAACATCACGATAAGGCATTCTATCGAAAACCAATTTTGCTTTCACCATGTCACCACACTTTCCATACATGAAAATCAAGGAATTACCTACGCTTGTCTCACATTCGAGCCCGGATTTAGTCAGTTGAGCATGAACCTCCCTCCCCAACCTCCGAGCCGAAAGGGTCGATACACAACTCAGCACACTGAGGAATGTAATCCTATTCGGCTTTGGAAGCCTCCGGCCTTCTAACCGGGTCAATGATCTAAACAGATCTATCGCATCCTCGTATTCCTCATTTTGATCAAGACCTGATATCATGGCGTTCCACGAAACCACATTTGTCCGATCCATTGCCGTAAACACCTTGTGTGCGTCGTCCATATGACCGCATTTTGCATACATGGTAATAAGAGAGTTAAGCATCTTCGTCTTATCCTCCACCATCTGGTCCTTGACAATCATTGCATGCATCATCTCCCCCATCTCAACATTTTTGCTCGACGAGCACGCGTGGATTATTATAGCATAGGCGGCATCAGTCAAAAGACGTCGCGCTACAACAAGCATGGCCACAAACAAGACGAAGCACTCGCGGTACCGGCCATGGTAGGCATAGGCCGACAATATGGAATTCCACGAGGGTGCATCGCCTTCACAAGCTAACGAGACTTCGTCGAACACTCGGCGGGCTTCTTCTAGGAGGCCGACTGTCGAATACATGGTTATGAGAGAAGCCCGAATGCCGCGCCCCAAAGAGAGGCCGAGACAGACTGACTTGGCATGGAGTTGTTCACCGAGGCTCGATCCGGGCAGGCGCGAGCTGGCCTTCAGGAGGCTGGCGAGAGTGAACTCATCTGGGCTCCACCCGGACTTCAAGAATTCGACGAAGAGATCGAATGCGCGGGAGAAGTTTCCTTGTTTGGTGTTGGATAAGACGAGAGAGGAGTGACAAGAGAAATTGGCGGTACACTTCGGCATTTCATCAAACAGCTTATGGGCACAATCGGCATTGGGAGTTTTAAGTTCCCGGCTAGTGGGATTTTGAAGGAAGGAGATTGAGTCGGTTGCGAATGGGAGCGCGCGCGGGGTTTGGAGGCCTATAAGTGGGTTTGGGAAGAGGAGGGATTGTTGGATGGTGAATGACATGGTTTGTCTTTTTCTCTTTTTTTCCCTGTTTTCTGTTTGTGTTTTTTTTTTTTTTTTTACAGCTATGGAAGCGGAAGGAAAGGCTTTTTTTTGAAGAGCAACGCTACATGTACACCCCCAAAGGGGGTGTACATCTTACACCCACCCATCTAAGAGTGGGGGGGTCACTTCACAAATTGTGAAGTGACCCCTCACCACACCCCACCCATTGGATGGGTGGGGTGTGCGATGTACACCCCCAAATGGGGTGTACAAGTAGCATTTTCCTTTTTTGAAATCCGCCTCCTAAAAATTTTTATTTTTAAAAATAGCTCCATAAATTTTATAATTACAGAATTGGCCCTATTAGTGTCACTGGAGTGGGCGCTGAGGTGGGGTAAAACACGCACTCTGAGAGTGCGTGTTTAAAACACGCACTCTAAAAACGCGTGTTTAGACGCGTTTAAATTTTTTTTAATTTTTTTTTAATTTTTTTTTATTTATAAATTTGATTATTTCTCGAACAAACGGATTTATTTTTTTAAAAAAAAAATAAGTCCAAAAATATCTATCTAGACAAAATAAATTTTACATTCTAATTTTTATTTTTTTATTTATTAAATATTTATATATTTTTTTTTGCAGTACGAAAAAAAATAAAATAAAATATCCGTTTGTTTTAGAAACCACCGAATATTTTTTTTTTTTCTCAGAAAACACACGGATATTTTATTTTATTTTTTTTTTGGTACTGCAAAAATAAATTTATTTTTATTCTTTGGTGAAAAAAAATAATGTTTTTATTTATTAAATATTTATATATTATTTTATATGTTTTATATATTTTTAAATTTTTTTAAACGAACTGATATTTTATTTTATTTTTTTTTCATACCGCAAAAAAAATTTATTTTTATCTTTCGGCGAAATTTTTTTTTTCCCGTCAAAAGATGAAAATAAATTTTTTTTTGCGGTAAGAAAATAATAATAAAAAATTCTATTTATTTGAGATAATTTAAAAATATAAAAATATATAAAATAATATATAAATATTTAATAAATAAAAAAATAAAAATTAGAATGTGAAATTTATTTTTTCTAGGTAGATATTTTTTGACTTATTATTTTTTAAAAAAAAAATAAATCCGTTTGTTTGAGAAATAATCAAATTTATAAAAAAAATAATAAAATAAATAAAAAAAAATTAAAAAAAATTTAAACGCGTGTTCAACTACTCCACCTCAGCGCCCACTTGGCGCACACGTGGCGCCCAGTGGCACTAATAGGGCCAATTCTGCAATTATAAAATTTATGGGGCTATTTTTAAAAATAAAAATTTTTAAGAGGCCAATTTCAAAAAAAGTCCGGAAGGAAATGAAGATAACGAACTGCAAGATAATTAAACCAGTAGGCGCCAGATAACAATCACAAAAAAAGGAAAAATAAATAAATTATAAAATTGCTATCCAAATATTAAAATTGATAAGAACTATAAACTTCATAACAATTTTGATCTACCACTTACTTTTGAATTAAGTTAACAATTTAAGAATTTCTAATTTTGACTGCATGAATAGTTAGGTATTGAAATTATGACTAGATTCAAGATTGTTAAGAAAAGTTAGCAGATTGATTCAAACATTTACACAATTCATAGAGCTTATTTGAGAACTTTTTACAATCCAAATGGCAGTTTATGATTAAGTTAATGTGCAGAGATGTGTCATAAAGTTTCTTTCCTTTGCCTACTGGAATACAAAGGCCGGTTTGGATTGTTTGGAAATTTTCGAAAGTACCATAGAATTAGGGCGTGCGTTTCAGAAATAGTTTAAAAAGTAAGTAAAAAGAATATAGATAACTTATCTGGACTTACTTTGATACCGTCTAATTGAGAGATAAAAAAAAAAATAATCTATTTTATCTCGCTATTCTGCCAAACGATATATTTTTTGCTGAAATATAATTTATTCCGGTCAAACTTTATTATTTTCGATTATCCGCATATAGTTTAGGATAAATTATTTTATCATTTTGGTGGAATAATATTATTTTAAGAATTAATTCTAAACTTTATTAAGATTATAAATTAATTAAATCTAAATTATGTAGACATAATGTTATTATATATTATAATACATTATTTTTATTATAAAATTTATAATTTTATATATATATATATATATATATATATATATATATATATATATATATATATATATATATATATATATATATATATATATATATATATATATATATATATATATATATATATATATATATATATATATTATATTTATTTAAATATTATAATAAATTATACTTAAATATTATAATGAATTATTTTTATTAAATTTTTTTAAGTAGAAGTTGAAAAAAAATATTTTTTTTTTATTAAATTATAATTTATAATAAATTATTTTTATCAAATATTATAATAAATTATTTTTACAATAATTTTTTCAACAAATTATTTTTATTAAATTATATTTTATATTAAATGTAACTATTACTTTTTTTTCGCTATTTTCTATTATTCCACAATTTCAGTTATTTTAAGAATAAATGAAATTGTAATAATAAATTATTTTTACAATAATTTTTTTAACAAATTATTTTTATTAAATTATATTTTATATTAAATTTAACTATTACTTTTTTTCGCTATTTTCTACTATTCCATGAAATTAACCAAGCACAATTTCAGTTATTTTTAAGAATAACTAAAATTTTAATAATAAATTATTTTTACAATAATTTTTTTAACAAATTATTTTTATTAAATTATATTTTATATTAAATTTAACTAGTACTTTTTTTTTTTGCTATTTTTTACTATTCCATAAAATTAACCCAGCACAATTTCAGTTATTCTTAAGAATAACAACATTACAAACCAAACCAAATTACAATTATTATGCTTTCTAATACTGCTCACATAATGCATGCTCACTAACAATATAGAGTTAGAGAACCGTCCACCGATTTTGGAGACAAAGCAACCCACCTGAAGCGCGCGTCAATCCAAGATCCAAATAGGCTGAAACTGCACGGGGATAATCCTCGGATTCCCACGATTCCAACGAGTCCAAAAACACCAAAAAACTCCTCCTGGGTATAAAGATACGGTCCAAACATCGCGGTAAGCAACATATCCCACAATCACACACGGCTGTAACAATCAGTCCAGAAAATACGAAAATACCACCTGTGAGATAATCTCCAAAAATTTCAATAAAAATACGACGGCGATCCTCGCGAAGAGTAGATATTAATCGAGTCCTCACATGTCGAAATCCGATACCCGAGCGTAGAGATAAAAATCCGACATGCCTCCGCTGTCCAGAAAAACCACCAGCAACAAAGGGGTTCAAAAATGTCTCGTAAACCATGCCAATAACTCAGAATGAAGCAAGGTGATCAACATGGAAATCGAAGGCCTACCTCTCGTGAAACCGACGCCGCAAAAATCGTCCAAAAATTCATTCGGAGTAGCTCTGTGGAACTCGTGGACCGAAACACGATGGAAATGGGCCACCGAAGAAGAAACGTCGCACTGCGCCGAATCGCCGAAGCCTTCGATGCCGCGCCCTCCAAAAAAAATCCGAAACTTCCTCGAGAGATGCAGCACAAGATGAGGATCAACTTTGCTAGAGAGCTCAAGAGTATAGGAGTTCGGGAAAAGGGTCTAAAGGCCCAAGAATCAGGCCTATTTATAGGCCCCCACCAAAAGAAACAAAAACAAACAAAGCTATTGGGCTTTCGGGCCCCAATTTCGGGCGCCCGAAACAATTCGGGCGGCTACTGTGCGCAAAAGTGCGACCCGGCCCGGCCCACGACCAGCGCCCGAATCGCCTTGGCCCCGACACGTGTCCCGAACAGCGCACAGCGTGTGCGGGGCCAGTGGATTCGCGCCACCTGGCCTGCCCGGGGTCGGTGGGGTGGGTGACGCCGGCCAATCGCAGGGCGCCATCTGGCGCCCCGCGTACGGCCGCCACCTGCCCCGACCTGCCCCCGCCTGCTCCCCATCGTTGCATGGACCACGCGTTCCAGAGCCGGCCACTCACAGGCTGCCACGCGGCCCACCCCGGTCCATGCGCCAACCTGCTCGACGCGGTGGACCGCGCCGCGTGAGCCCGCAAATCCAAAGCTGCCACGTGTCCCCCGCGCCCTGTCCATGCACCAGCGCAATTCTCTGTGGACCGCGCCGCATGCGCCGGCCAATCAGCGGCCGCCATGTGGCAACCGGCCGGTCCACGGCTTCCCCCATGCACCAAAATGCACAGAAAACTTTCGGGGGTTCGTTTTTGGGCACCTGGACTCCGAAAAATACAAGTAAATAGCCGATTTTCGGCGTTTTTCCGCGCTGAATCTAAAACCGGTCTCGAATTAGCCTGGAACCCTTTCTAAAATTCGGCGAAAGCAGCCGAATGACAGGCTTGATCCAGAAACCTCACTGAGTCCGTCCAACGCGTCCATTTGACGCGTTGCGGGTCCGACACACCACTAATAGGTGTTTCACTGCATGGGTCATAGGAAAAGCTGCACGGGGATCGGGGCTACTACAGAGATTGCACTGGAAAGTACCAAGAATCATGCTCTAGCGCGTTAGTAAGGGGATGAACTTAGACGGAAAACGCTTGATATCCTATTAAGGATAATCGACTCGGAAGGAAGCCATTGAGGATTTCACGCTGATTCCCCCAAGTCACGCCGATAATTCAAATTGGCGCCTAATAATTTTAGTTCAAAAAGTGTTTAAATATCCGAACTATAAAAAAAAAAGGGGTCCGACAATCTCATAAGTCCGGTACCACTCCAGCTTTTTCATATCTAGGAGTAGGGTAACTTAACTTTTACCGCTTTTCTTTACTTCTTTCCTACGAGTAGGCTTAATTATAATTTCTATCATTTTCCTCTTCCTTGTAACCCCTTCCCAAAGCAATATAAAGTTGTCGACTCCTTAGCCATTTTCTTCATTTCTTGCACCTTTTATCCTGTTCAGCTACTCTAAGTCGAATCCGGCAATCTCTCTCTACCCCCACATCTCGATTCGACTACTCTAAGCCGAGTGGTCACGGGAGTTACCAGAGGAGGACCCGGCCGAGCTGATCCCTCCTCGGCCTGATCGTTTGATTGTTGGCACGCGGCGCATTCAACATCTCTGAGGGTCACGCCTAGGGGCCGATCGCGCGAAGCCACTTTTTTGGCCCCAACAATATGTTATTCTAAAATACTAAAATAATAAATTTTGATGTTTTTGTTAAAATTTAAAAGGTTTAGCATCTCGTATCTATAAATTTAAAATTTTGTATACCAAATTTAAAAAATTGGTATTAATATGTTATATCAAAATACTAAAACAATAAATTTTGATGCTTTTATTAAAATTTAGAATCAAAATTAAATTTAGATTTTAATTTGTTTTAAACACAAATTCAGTAAAAAAAATATAGTTTCTAAAAAAAAAAATCCTAGTAATTTTACAAAATCAATTTGAAATAAAAAATATTTTTTATATAAATTAAGTTGAACGTTCTACAGAAGTATGATAATATAGTACCGATTCAAATTCTTTCATATTATGTTCTGTAACTCGCTTTTGATTATAGCTTTTTTTGTTCTTACCTCTAAGTATAAAGATAAACAAAATGCTAAACTCAAAATAAGCAAAAGTAGTAAAAAAATAGACTTTTGAATAGTGAGTATTTGCTGGGGACACCGTAATTAGACCGGAAACGTGAATAGTATATACATATATGTATCAATGCAGAATTGTAAAAAAATATTAGGGGTAAAATTTAATGTGTAAAGAAATGTGAACAAATCTTACTTTGATTCTCTGTATAATAACAAAGTTAGAGACTTTCGGAGCTTTTGCTAAATAACAAAATTTGAGTATTTTTCTATTTTAAATTTGTATATGTTAATTTAAAACTAAATCTTAGTTTAATTCTATGTACAAATTATATATAATAAAAAATTAAATAAATTAAAAATATAAATTAGAAAGCTCGGATAATGAATAATTTATTAAAAAATATTTATACTCGTAACGTAATACTACGGATTGCCCGCCAATAATTAGTAATTAATTATTAAGTTTATGTTCTAGATACAACCGACATAAAATTTGCGTATACTTTTGTATGCACTAGTTTACTGTCGTCATTGTAATAGCGTAAAGCCACGTTAGCCATAACTCTAAAATATGAAGCGGCTGTCCGCGTAGACTTTCACACGTCCGAAGAATCTCATTATCCGATTAAGGATTTTTTTTTTTTTGAAATAATCTTTCTAAATTTTTAAATTTGTAAAGTGATATTGTGATTTTTTTTTTTTTTGTAAAATTAATTTTGTTTTTGTCAGTAGGGCGCCACGGAGGATTGTCCTTTTGAAGGCGTTGTAAGAATTTGAAATTTTTATTGTAAATAAATAAAAGAAAAGGAATAAAAGGCAAGCTGGAATTTTGAATCATAAGCGACCTTTTTTCCTGCAGTGTAAATTGCACAGTTATGAGGCAAAAATGTCGCTTTTCAATCCGAGCCTAATCTCGAAATTCCGAGATCACCGGTGCGACCGTCTCGTCGAACTGATCGAAAACCATATTAAGCAAGTTCAAATCCGACGGTCGGATCTTCCAGAAATCAACGAAGAAGCGGGCGGGACCCGCGACTTAAGTGAATAGTGCCTTGGACTGTAGATGAAAAGTAAACCCCAAATTCAAGTACCCCTAAGTGCTAACGTTCGCCAAATCGCCGTCTGGAAACCGATCATAGCACTTCAGGTAGTCGATTTGAACAGCTCCGTCGTTCGGGACGCAATGGCGCTGACGGAATTTTCGTTTGACGACCCTGAAACCTCGAAAAGCGTGATGACTGTATAACGAAATAGTAATTATGGGGTAATATTTTCATCTGGACTTCGTGACGAAAAATAAAAATCGCCACTTTATAGATTTCGACATGCTGGACGTCATGGCGAAGTCCGTTTTCCGTTTTGACGACTGAAACACCTCGAAAAGCGTGAAAAATGGTGAAAAATATAATATTTTGCACGTAAACCCAATACTTTGTGCCTCGAAAATCGTGCAACTCCTTAGAGAGGGACTAAGGTGCGAGAGGAACTTGCTATGAGGGACTTGGAGCAGATAAATATCAAGAGTTGAGGGGTGTGGAGTGCAATTGTGCCACACATACATTTGAAATTCAAATGCGACTTAGGGTTCTTTAAAACCTCGTAGCCTCAGCCCCAGCAGCCGCAAGCTCCAACGATCCCCTCTCCTCTGCCGCACTCCTCGGAAGTCGCGCACCGGCCGCCGCCACCCCGTTGCCGGAGAAGAAAGGGATCAAGAAGACCCACCTTCTCTCGGGTTCTTGGGGAGGAAGGCACTTAGGAGGACCCTAGTGGATCAAGTCTCTTCCTGTGGAGTCCTCTGTGAAGCCGAAACCAAGCCCCAGTGGCGCCGACGCTGGACTCCGCCGTGAGCCGCCGCGGAGGCAAGCTTCTTTCTCGATTTTCCGACGAGGTAAGAAGGTTGGAAAATTTTTATTTATAGTGGCTTTTGAACCCGACCATCTTGTTCCTGACGTTAAGTGGAACCTTTCTGTGAAGCCCGAGCCGCCGTCGTCGACCCTGGTGCCGGCAGAAGCCACGCGTTGCCGGAAAACGATAATTGGCCAAGCTTCATCACGGGTTCCATCCGGCCGTTCAAACTTTGATCAAGATCGTTGATCTTGTTCCTCTGGGCGACTGCAGGCCTCCCCCAAAGTCTGGGGTTGATCGGATAGTGATCCACGCCGCAAACCAAAGCCCTAAAAACGGGTTTTATTGCACTTCGCCGGAACTCCTCCGCCCGGCGCCGCCGCTCGACCCCGTCGCCGGCCACCGCTGCAGGAAGCACCGTGGCATCGAGGAGGGTGTTTTGGTCCAAGTTTCGGAGGCCCGTTCATCGCCGGCCGGATTCCGCCATTAAAGGACTCATTTTCCGGCGAACTCGTTTTCCGGCGATCCCCGGGGCTCCTTCAAGTGGGAAAACGACGTAGGTATGTTCATTTGGTGTAAATATGTCTACCTATAAGTTTGCATGCAAACTTGAACGTGGGGATTTTATACTTTGTAGTTGCACCCTCTTTGCGGCCCGTACTCCTCCTCCGGCCGCCGCCGTCGCTTCCTGGCTCCGGCCATTCACTCAGGTAGGTTTTAAACCTCATATTATAGATTTTCATCAAGTTGGTTTAGCCTAAGAGCTCTGTAAAATTAAGTTGTTCCATCCTTTGTTATTTAAGCAATAATTAGGCCTTGCTCCGGCCGCCGCCATTTCTGGCCTCCGGCAATGGGTCGGACTTGGCCCAGGGTCCCTCTGGGAGGTTGTTCTAACCTGTGCTCAACTTTGTTCCAGAGTTGGACAAGTTTGTTCCCAAGTTTGCCTTGAACCCGAGTTGGTGTCCTCGAGGGTGTCGTTCCGGCCAACTTCCCGACCATTTTCCAGCGAGCAAAAGGTGAGCCCTAGTCTCTGTTAAACCTCCTAAGTGTGATGCTCGCGCAAGTGTTAATTTGTTGCTGGTATTTTGATAGTTGTAACATGTTGGTTAAATGGAACTTGGAAGTTTATGGGCCAATTTTGTTAATGGGCTCCCTGTGGGCCCAAACCCGTGAGCACGGGTTCCGTCTTGTTAAACCCGACGCGTTGAAACTTACGGCGCTGATTTTGGTTGCCTGGATGTGAAGAACGGATCAAAACAGTGATTTAATCATGTTATTATACGATTTTTAGAATATTTAGGTATCATAATGTAAAAATGACTATCGGGCTGTCTTTAGACAGTGTTAGCCCTTCTACGTAGCATTTTATTTGTGGTCCATAGGCCCCTGTTGAACAAAAATCGAAAATTGTATCGTAAAACGCCAAAATCGTCGATTTTACGGATTTCGGCGCAAGTTCGCGTTCCGGTTTTGATTATGGATTTGCTGTTGTTGATCCAGGTTACCCTCGACACTGTCCTGGTTGGGCTAGTGTCTCGCGATTATTATCGAAAAACCTTGAAGTCCAAATTGGACTAGAAAAGGGGTTACAGGGGCATTTTGGTAATTATGGACTCATATGGTCCTGTTGTAGACCCTGCTTATTTGAACGTCAAAAAAAATATGATGATTAGGATCAGCAGTTGTGGTTTAGCAGATTTCGGTTAGTTGTAGACCGTTAGCGGGTCGATTTACAGTTATTTGGCTTCTCGAGTTCCAGTGTAAATTTCATTATAGTGTTCTCGGGATGGGATTGAGCGAGTCAGTACTGATTGCTAGTTGTATGTTCAGGGTCTGGCAGTTCAGTACCAGCTTTCCAGTAGACCAGCGGGAATTCAGGGATCGACCTACACTGAGGTGGGTTATCTTCGGTCCGGGCTTTATCTTTTCGACCCTCTGGTTGCTTTAGTCCAGTCGGACACCTGTTTTTGGATTAGCTTATTGATTTGATCTATATGACCCATGATGACTTCATCTATATATCACATGATCTTCCCGATAGACATTGATTCCTCTGGATTGTCATATACACCTGTGCTTGACATTATCTGTTACGATTAGTCCCGATGGCTGGATCTATTTGCTAGATGATCATTTCTGATAGACCTTGATCTACATGAGACACATCATATATATATCTGTTCATCAGCTTTTATATTTCAGTACATAGATCTGCATGATTGGATTATACTTGTTGATACTTGTCACTTGTTATACTGCATTTATATCCAGAGATACTTGCTTATATATTCAGATATGCATGATCGACCCATGATCGATATACAGACAGATAGTTGCTTCCCTGAGGGGATCTCGGCATGTTGCCGACTACCCGGTCACTAGACCGTGAGATTGAGCATTATGATTTGCCACGCACTGCTGTACTTCACGAACATGGCCGGGGTCGCTCCCCGTGGAGCTTGTTCTTTACCGGTAAAGTGGTCTAGAGGAAAGACCCGTGAGCCCTTTGCACCAGGACTGCTTGGCGTCTGTAAGTGCAGGTTATGTCAGCCGAAAGGGTGCCGAACAGTGGCTTTGCCTGAGGTTCTATGAGACCAATATTGGCACATGATTGGGTACTTGGGTTTCTGTCTTTCACGCATGATTCTTACTTTGTACCATTGATGTTCAGTTATATTGATTTCCAGCATTCATTACCTGCAGATTCCTTATGCTTGATTATTACAGTTATACCCTGATTCCAGCATTCATTATCTGCAGTTTCCTTATGCTTGATTATTACAGTTATACCCTGATTTCAGCATTTATTGCCTGCAGTTTTCTTGTGCTTGATTTTCTGCATATTCAGTCTTATCTGTGGATTATTTGATTTTCAGAAGACATTATCTGTTATGTCAGTCTGATAGGTGCAAGATAGTGGTATGAGCCTGAGGTCCCCGTGACCAATAATGGCATTGATTGGGTACTTGATATTCTTGTGATTGATGCATAGATTCTATATTTCCATGTTCTAGCATACTTTTCAGTACCTAATTCTGCTCTGTCATATTTGATTGATTCTGGTATTTTCCGTACCTGGTTATGCACAGTAGTACGATCATGATAGATTCGCTTATTATCTCTTGTGGATTTCGTTTACAGGATTTTCAGATTTTTCAGTTATAGCTTGATTAGCATCAATTATAGCACTCATTATGTACAGTCACTTGATTATGCTTCATGCCAGTTTATTTCACATACCAGCTTTTGATTGATGCCTGCCTATACAGTTACTCTGTATCCTTATTTCAGTACCGGTTATTACTTGAATATTCATATTCAGCTTTACCCCTTGATCTATTACTATCCGCAGATTTTTGTACCCAGTAGGTACGATTAGCTATTTCTCGGCTCGTCGTGCCCACTGGGATACACTCCGGTGTGTCACACACCCTCGGGTGACTGTTTTTCACACCCTCGGGTGACTGTTTTTCAGGTCGAGCGGGTGTTGGGATGTCGGGACGAATTGGCGAGGTATCGATATAGAGGTTGACCCTGGACAGCCGAAAAGTTATGTATTAGATGTTTGAGAGAAAAGAAATTATATTTCAGTTGTAAAGTTTACTTGTTGTTGTTGTGGTAGTACGTAGTTAATACTTTGATACTGTTACCAAGCTAGCCGTGCATATATAGAAAAGGCTCAATTCCATAGGGGATTGGGACTCTTCTATATATATGTGGCGGTCTGTCATTGCCCTGGCTGTTTTTGCAACTCTGATATAAAAAAAAAAAAAAAAAAAAAAAAAAAAAAAAAAAAAAAAAAAAAATTATACACTAGCTTTTGAACTCGGGGCGTGACAAGCGTTGAATGATATCTTCAGTGTTTTTTGATGAAGACGCCGAATGATTCAGTATCTTTACAAACATTTTATAAAGGCGCTGAATCATTCAGCGTCTTTTATATATATATATATATATATACACACACCGAAGGCAATGAATTATTTATCATTTTTTGCATGCGCACTAAGAACTTAATTAATTTTTATGAAAATTAGCTTAAGTCCTTGGGTGCTGCGACGTATACGTTAATTCGCTGACTTTTTTTACAATTGGCTAATCGATTGGGTTTTGCCTTTCGGGTGTGAAAAGCGCCGAGAAGGAGAGATAAAGAGTCCAACCAACCATCCAACAATTGGCGCTGCATGTGCACTGAGGACTTAATTAATTTTTATAAAAATTGACTAAGTTCTTGCGTGCTGTGGTGTATACGTTAAATGCCCTGAATTTTTTTACAATTGGCTAATCGATTGGGTTTGCATTTCGGGTGTGAAAAGCGCCAGAGAAGGGGAGATAAAGAGACCAACCAACCATCAACCAACAAGCCGCTGAGACGCGGATCGATCGTAATAATTGGTCTCATCCGCCTCCCTCCGCCCCACTCCCCCTTCTTCCTTTCCCCGGCCTCTCCCCCCCCCAAATCCTCGCTTAAATGGGAATAGCAGGAGCTCGAGCTGAAGCTCAATCCTTCGCTCTCCTCGCTCTTATCGCCCTCCTCTTCCTCTTTGGGAGGACGGCCCACAGCTCCTGCTCTTCCTCCGCCGTCGAAACCCTCCGCCGCAGGCCACCTTTCGCCGCAGCAGGTGGGCTCTGCGCTCAGCTGCTCTTGCCCTTGGGCTATCCCTGCTCCGAGCACATCGTACGGGCTTGCTTCCTTCCTTCCCTCTTTGTACCGCATCTCTTTCATTTTAGCCACTTTTTCTAGTTCGGAATGTGGGGTGTATATCTAGAAATCAAGGGTTCCGGGGATGCAGATGGAGTTTTTTCATGCTGCGGTGCTTCTATCGCAGCAGTGCGAAGCGCAAATGCATTTTTGACGCCGAAAGCAGAAGATCCTATTTAAGTTCGTTTACTATGCTGTGGCGAGAATCTGGTGACAAAATTTTCTGGCCAGTTTAGTATTGAGGACTGTCTGTCCCCGCTCGGCCAAAAAAAAAAGTTAGGAAGAAGGCATGTAGAGTGTGCTTCTCCATTTTTCCGTGGGATTGCAGAATTTATATCTTAGCCGAATTTGTGTGATTTACAAAATACGAACAAACGAAATATTTTCCTATAATGCCTTCTCACTGTGCATAATTTATTTGTCTACAATCCCAATCAGAGCCTAATTGTTTGTTTGGCCCCACTTTTACTCGTGCTTTCAGCTATAGTTGCCTCTAGGAGAGCGTCTGGCAAACAAAAAAACTCTAGTGCTTCTGCTACAGGCGAAATCAGAAATGTGATTCTTAGGGCCATGGCAGTTCTACTTTTGCCACAGAGAGAATCTATTAAAGAAATTTTAATATACTCTTAATATTGAAGATAAAGTCTGCTACTGTGGGGTTTCTTGTCTTACCTTATTTCTGAGTGTAGCCAATTTTTGTTCAGAATAGCAAATACAGTTGGAGAGAGATTTTGGAAGTCGTACTACTGTAGATGAGGATTTTTGATGACTTATTTTATTGTTGCAATTCAAATAGGATTGCGTATTGCTGTAACTTAGTAAAGCTTTTCCGCTGAAATGATCAAAAGTATAATTTTGTATTTGTTTTTATACAGTCTAGCCTTTTGGTTGTGAGTTTTAATTCCATTCATTGAGCTTGCTCGTCTTATAAGTTTTTCTCGATTTGCCATATCCACTGAGACAAATGAATTCTTGGACCAACAACACAACGTCGGGTGCAGTCTTGAATCAAGGACTGTGTCCTTGCTTGTTGCAGAAATTGTTTACCAACTTAATTCACCACAGGATTAATTGATTGAAGTAGAATTCTCATGCTTGCTATTTTTTGATGTAGATTTTTGTATTGGTCGCTTTCCTTTGGGACAAATGAATCATGGATCTCGCCATAAAGACTTGTTGGGAAGAAACATATTTTCTTAAGGTTATTAACATAGAGAATGACTACTTTGGTGTTGATTCTAGAGATTAGCTACTCTGTTTCACCATAAAATTGTGTGTAAGCCTTCTGTTGTGGTGTTGATTTAACTCCTGTTGGAGGCTTAAAATAAGGTCTTGTTTGGTTCACCTATTCTAGACTCTGGAATCGGTATGAAATTTACTAATTCCGATGTTCCACTCTGGAACGGGAGTTACCCAATCCCTTCATGGTCCATTCCAGCTTTGAATCTTGAGTTGGTTCCCATTCAAAGCCCTCTCTCACAAACACCTCCCCCTCTTCTTCCTTCATCGCTCTCCTCTCCTTTAACCAAAACCCTTTCCCAAAATCTTAGGTGTCCCAATTATTCATTCTGATTGCCATTCCAATTATGAACCAAACATATTTGGACGATTCGTCATTTCATATTCCATTCCAATGCAATCCTATTCCATTTCCCATTTCCATTCCAATCATTAACCAGCATGCCTAAGTCTAGACTTTCTATAATTATCTTGTTGTAAACTGTGCTTATGTTATACCTTTTAGCAGCTGGGGCCTAGCACATATAAAGGAGGTTTGCATTAATTATCTTGACATACAGCATAAAACTTTATTCATTAAAAAATGAGAATGTATCCCTACTGGGTTGTATTAGAGCTTGTTTGTCGTGATGATCACCCAAACACAATGCCTGTCAGCTTTCTGCATTGATAACTGGAAAGCAATGGACTGTGGGAAAAACAATTGATGAAGGAGATTTCTCATGCACATAGAGATGCAAATTGTGTATTAATAACCACTAAATGAAAATTCTTGCACTACGCATTATACGTCACAATTGGAATTGAGCTTAGATGATGCGTCGGTTGCTTTATCTATTTGCTTGTGCTATAGTAAACCAGAACCCTTATTGAGGAATAAGGAAAATGGAGATTCTTGAAATTTTAACATACAACACTTTTGAGGTTAGTGATAGTGGTGTTGTGAGCAGGTTGAGACAACGGATGGCTTCCTTCTATCCGTCCAACGTATTCCACATGGGAAAAATGCTTTGGAAGAAAAACCTGGCCCTCCGGTTTTCCTTCAACATGGCCTTTTTCAGGTAACTATCTAACTCCAGTCAATGAGTATTTGGATACTTCATCAGTTATTTTTTAAATATTACTAGGTTTTTTTTTTTATTAATATATTATAATATAGTGAATAAGATTGTTTTAAACTTCGTATTGTTAGCTATCAACTTCTATTTTGCTACTAGTATTTACAATATCATGTACAGGGAGGAGATACTTGGTTTATCAATCCTGTTGAAGAGTCACTAGGATATATCCTTGCAGATAATGGTTTTGATGTCTGGATTGGGAATGTGCGCGGGACACACTGGAGTCATGGACATACCACATTATCTGTGCATGATAAGGTATAAATCTACATAAAATTGTCACCATAATTTGTTCTTATACTATGCAGAAAGTGGCAAAGTTCAGTAAGGTCGTGCTTGAATAAATTGTTCTGTATTCACGTTGGTCGTTTTGTTTGGTGATTGTTGTATTAGTTGTCCATTTGGTTTGGACCTGTTGGTAGTTTGCCATGCAAAGATGTTATTCTTTAGCATTGATCGTGAGCGTCTTCATTGGTGGTAACACTTAGTTGGAGTATATTGCAGGAGTTTTGGAACTGGAGTTGGGAGGAGCTTGCTCAATATGACTTGATGGCTATGATAAGCTATATATACTCGATAACACACCGTAAAATCTTATATGTAGGCCATTCACAGGTATAGCTTTGAGCTTGAAATTGTGAGATATTTAACTAATGTATATAAATTTTAAAAATGAAGCGCATTCTCTTTCATTTGGCAGGGAACAATAATGGGTTTTGCGGCTTTCACCAGGCCAGACATAGTTAAAATGATTGATTCCGCTGCTCTTCTTTGCCCTATTTCATATTTGGATCATGTCAGTGCCACTTTTGTTCTTAGATCAGTTGCCTTGCATCTTGACCAGGTAAGCGAGAGTATGACTGAAAATTTTTGAGGAATCTATAACTAAAGCAACTTGTAATATTCCATTGTTGGTTCTTCTGCAGATGCTTATGACTATGGGCATACACCAGCTTAATTTTAGAAGGTCTTGCGTTCTATTTCCCTAGATAGGAGATCTCTTTATTTGAAGTTCTTACCTTGTTTTTGTTAATTACATGCTATATGAACTTGATAAATACTTTATGAACAGTGAAATGGGTATTCAGATATTGGATTCTGTATGTGATGACGGACATGTGGACTGTGGCAACATGCTGTCTTCAATAACAGGTTTGTCATGTTGCTACCACATTAACTTATTTGGCCTATTTTCTTGTATTTGGTTTCATACTCTTTTTTCACTCTAGAAATGCATTCAGTGACACATAAAATGCTTACATGTCACAATCTAATAATCCAGAAAGCCAACAAAATGTAGTTTTGTCATGACAATGAAATTATGTATTACCTGGTTGCGTTCTTTTACTCTTCTATTATCTGTTGCAGATGTAATATGCATAGCCAGTCCTGTTTGAGATATTATTATGTTATTTCTACCAAAGAGACTGAAAAAAAAATCTGAAAAGCAAGAAAGTTAATTAAAACAGATATTATGTTATGTGTTTGTGAAAATAAAACTTTTGTGGCAGTATTGTTGCGAAGTTAGCTTTTCTTATTCCTATAAAAAGTTAAGCCTACATGATAATTATACACTTATGGGAAAGTGCAACATTTTAAAGGCTCGATTTCTAGGATTGTCTGGTTAAATATCATGTATGAACTCTTTTGACTAGGCTGAACAGGATTTATAGTTTATTTGATTAGTCGCATTTTGCTCAACAAGTACATATGCTCTATTGTTTGGTGAGTGAAAGATTTGGGTAAAAGCCACGGCACACCTCTAGGGTACAAGGCTTTACATAAATGTATAAGCTAGCTAATACAGCTAGGATAATCAAATAAGGAAAATATAGTAAATATGCCTTAAATACATAATTACACTAATTATGCTAGTCGCTAATTAGTGCGAAGTGTAGAAAACCAAGATGTCGAAAACTAGTAAAGATATCCGCAAGCTGTTTATTAGAGGAGACATGAAGAATAGAGAGATCGTTGGCCTGGATTTTTTTCGGAGAAAATGATAATCAAGCTCAACATGTTTTAGCAGCCAAATAGGTAGCATTGAAGTTATCACGGTAGATAGTGACAGGACGTGGAAGCGAATCACGGAGATCGCAAAGTAATCGACAAATCCAAACAGTCTGAGCAAGAGTGCAGGCAACAGAACAATATTCAGCCTCAGAGCTAGAACGTGAAATATTATGCTGCTTCTTGGCAGACTAGGATAGTCATTATTTTGGGTTTGAGTTGAATCACATTTGGATCTAGTTTGCTTTCAATAATTTGATTAGTTATTTGGTCTGATTAGCATAAGCCCTTTATCTTGTCGTAGTGGAGAGTCTAGAGACTTATTAATGGTTTTCCTCCCCTTATTTGGACATCGGACTATGTAGATTTTCTTGTCTGATTGGAAGGAGGAGTTTGATTTTTATTTGGTGAGAGGTCTTGGCATCTATGATTTGGTAGGATAGCATATTTCACCTACTATGTGATTTATCTCATTTTAGAAAACTGACTTGAAGATGGAATATGATATTCCATTCAAGACATTTGATTCCACTCCCTATCTATCTAAGACTACAATCTTCTCGAGTAAATCAAAGAGAGATTGAATAGATGTTCCATCCATCCAAATAGGGCAGTGAGGATAAGGAGTTATTCCTAAATATTATGTAAGACACTTATGGTTATTCCTAAATTTGCTTGGTGTTTGCCAGTTTGGTGTTGGATCCAACTAAAAGTTCCTCGAAAGCTCACTACTTTCCTATATGTGCCGGCCTCATCCACCCAACCTGATGTAGGATGGGGTATAGGGTCCTACGTTTTAGAAGGCTCCAAAATATAATTTATAATTTTAAAATCTTTTTCAAAATTTGAACTTTTTTAAAAAAAATTTTTGAATATTTTTGATTTTTTTTAGAAATTTTTGTAAAAAAAAAAATATGAACATTAAATAAAAATAGAAAAATTCAGAAAAATAGAAAAAAGAAAAAAGTTTGAAAAGATAATCAGAACTCACTGCTAAACAGAATTCGCTTCAGGACTGAACTCACTTCAGGACGACACATTCGCAAAGGAAAAGAAGATTGCTCGTGCACCAAAGCTCCGAATCATCTTTTACTAATTTATTAATATCATGTCCTCATACAATGAAACTCTACACCTTATTTATACTATCCTTAGCCTTAGATACACATAACCAACTTCGGATTTAATCTTATCTTAAACAACTAATTAAAACAACATTATCTAGTGATTAACTAAACGATAATAATAAAAAAAGAAATGCGAATAAAACTAAATAAGAGGATAGCTAAAAATTTCTCATTTAACTAACTAAAAGATATGCTCAACTAATCTAATCTAATTTAAAAAATGATGAACTAAATCAGTTTAATTCGATCAACATAGGTTCAAACCTATTCTACATCATTCGCTTCCGCTACACAAGATCTCGTTCTCGAGATTAGTTGGATTTGTAAGGTAATAGAAAACAGCCAAGTGTGCAGAATAAAGTGATGCGGCCCAATTCCTGCATGTCGAACAACCTGTATCATTTGAGTTCCCGGCTTGGTATTAACGTAGGAAGAACGACTAATAAATTCATGAGATTTCATAAGGTGTGATATCAATGAGAAAGGTGGTTTCGGTGCAATCTTAAGTTCTGGTATGAAGAACTTTTATTGCTAGGGCAACGAGAGTTACCCGATCGATAATCTTACCTCCTCAACATGCTCATCTTTCTTGGCTTCATGATTTAATTGCGGATGCTCAAATTCTAACTCGGTCACTTATAGAATTTCTTTGCAATTAGAATGTATGAATAGAATTGGATTAGAATTATCGACTCCCAATTGTGCTATAAGTGGCGTACTATGTTGAGCAATTAAGGTCTCCAGTTGAACTTTTAGTTGGATCCATCAATACTCATCTCTGACCTTATCCATCCATTGAAAATCATCTTCAGCAATTTTAACATTATCGTCAATATCTTTCAATCTCCTTTCTTCTTCCTCCAAAAATATTCTGTTAAAATCAAAATGAGATATTTATCTTTGTCTATGCCACTATCTTAAGTCATCTAGTATTTCTATCCGAATATCGTGAATATCGTTTTTTTTTTTTCTCTCGAAGTATGACTTCGACTGTACAACCACTTATCAAACTCAACTCTTGTCATCTCATATGTATTTTTTTAATGACTCTATGTATCCCTTTTTTTCTGCCAAACTTCTAAAAAACTTTTTTAAGACATTCTTTTGCGTCTATGATTTTTTTTTACTCTCCATTTTTTTTTTCTCGACACACTTTTCTTTCACCTTTTTTTTTAGCTCCACTCTTTTTGTTTTTCATTATACTTTTTCTTACTTCTTTTTTTTCAATTCTCGCTCTGTTTTCTTACACAAACCCAAAGCTTTTGACGAAACAGAACCGTCAAATAGCCTAAGCTTTAATACCAAATTTGATGGAGGACAGGATATAGGGTCCTACGTTTTAGCGGGCTCCAAAATATGATTTATAATTTTAAAAGTTTTTTCAAAATTTCCAAAAATTTTGAAATATTTTTTGAATTTTTTAAGAAATTTTGGTTTAAAAATAAGAAATTATGAAATTAAATAAAAATAGAAAAATTAAGAAAAATCGAAAAAAAAAAAAGGGAAAAGATAATCAAAACTCACTCCTGAGCGAAACTCGCTTCAAGACCGGACTACTCCATGGTGACTCGTTCGCGAAGAAAAAAGTGATTGCTTGTGCACCAAAGCTCCGAATCTTCTTTTATTAATTTATTAATATCATCTCCTCGTACAATGAAAAACTCTACACTTTATTTATATTATCCTTAACCTTAGATACACATAACCAACTTCGGACTTGTTCTTATCTTAAATAAATAATTAAAACAAACTTAGCTAGAGATTAACTAAACAATAAAAATCTAAAAAAAATACAGATAAAATGAAGTAAGAGGATAGCTAAAAATCCTTATTTAACTAACTAAAAAAATATGCTCAACTAATCTAATCTAATTTAAAAAATGATGAACTAAATCGGTTTAATCCGATCAACATAGGTTCAAGCCTGTTCTGCATCACCACCTTTACTTGGAGCCACACTACGCGAAAAGCAAAATTGAATGCTATCACAATTCAAGAAACTAAAACCTCCATTTCCTTCATCATGTGTTAAGTGAAAGAGCATGGAGCACCAGGAGATCAAAACATGTGGTCCTTTCCCTCCTTCCTAGTCATCGTGAGCATCACTTCTATTAGTTCTGAAAATCCCCATCTCTGCCAAATAATTCTTCCTTTAAATTCCCCAATACGAAACTTGCAAATCCTATTTGAAATCCATTATATTCTCTTTGTTCATTGAACCAAGGTGCACCAATTTCTGAGGTCGAATAGTCTCAGAAATTTTTTCTAAGAAGTTCTGACATTCAACCCTAATATTGCAGCTCCCTTCAATCTATCCTACATCAGGCATTGTAAATCTGCCATTTTCTGTTCCTTTTTTTCTAATGTGCAGATAGATTTTACTTAAAATTTCCTTCATATTGCAGTGCAGTTACTATGTGGGTAAAATATAAACTTCATATGTCTGACATGTTTAGCAATTATTTTATTGTGTTAGAATTTTTTTCTTACATTTCTGAGTGTTTTCTCTATATTTATCTGTGATCATTAAATAATTGTTTGTGTAGTTAAATAGCAATAATGCCATTCTGCAGGGGACAATTGCTGCTTCAATGCATCTCGGGTAGATTATTACCTGAAGTATGAACCTCATCCATCATCCACAAAAAACTTGCATCATCTATTCCAAAGTATGCCTTTTCTTATCTAATTATGATTCAGTTCTTCAGTAGCAATCTAGAAATATGAAGCATCACTAAAGCCTATTGCTTATATTTTCTTCTCGCTGTTTTTCTAAGTTCGATGTGAATAAAGATACTGTTAGATAATATTATTAATATTGCTATCATCAGATTGGATACTCTACAATTATTGTTTAGTTCGACAACAATAGGAAAAACATAAAAGAAAAATTTATTGTCGTTTGTAGATTCTTCTGAAAAGTGTGTTTGCAAATTAAGTAACAACAACAAATCCAAAGGTGCCCTTTTAACCATATAAAACTTGAGAGAAAAAGGAGAATGTAAACAGTACCAAATGTGATAAGCGCTTACTATTTATAGTCTGTTAACTATATATCTGATTATTTTAATTGTCACTGCTATTAGTTTACTTTATCGCAATTACTCAATTAAGCTCCTTTGGAAGATCGTTTTATTATGTATTACTGATCAGTCCTGGCATTCGAAATTTATTCTCCTAAATATCTTGGTATTGACAACCATTTGTTGTGAGGAAAACCTAGTTTACATTCTGGTGTCAAACCAAGGCCAACAGATCGGCCAAAGTATGGCACTTAGATTCCTCAGTTAATTGAAAATTTGTGATGGAAATGGCCTTTAAAGTTGCATTAGGTCTAGTTAATCAAGAAAGCAACGTAAAGGAAAGGATTTTGAACCCAAATATATGCATGACTAAGGACCAGTTTGGCATATCGGTTGGAGAAGTGATTCCTGCAAAATTGATTTTGATTAAAAGTTGTAGAGCATTTAGTTGAGTCTACCAAGAAAGTGATTTTTTCTTAAGTGATTTTGTAAAACTGCTTGATACAAATTTTTTACTGTTTACAAATAATAATTTTTTTGCTGAATTTTATTTTAAAATTTAAATTCAAAATTTGAATTTGAATTTAAAATATGAGAGAGAATTTAAATTTGATATTTCAATTTAAAATCTAAATTTAAAATTTTGAAAATTTGATATTTAGAATTTAAATTATAAAATATAAAATTTAAAATCCAATTTAAATTTTAAATATTTAAATTTTAAAATTTACAATTTTAAATTTTTCAATTTTGAATTTTGAAAATTTTGGCATTTGAAATTTAAAATTTCAATTGCAAATTTTAAAATTTTATATTTAAAATCTAAATTTGAATCTTGAAATTTAAATTTAAATCATTAAAATTTAATATTTAGAATTTGAATTTGAAAATTGAAATTTAAAACTTAAAACTTAAAACTTAAAATTTAAAATGTAAAAATTTAAAATTTAAGATTAAAATTTTGAATTTGAAATTTAAAACTTAAAACATGAAATTTTAAATTTTAAATATTAAGATTTGAAATGTCAAATTTCAAAATTCAAAATTTAAATTTTATCTAAATTCTAAATTTAAAATTTAAAATTTAAAATTTTGAATTTTGAAAATTGAAATTAAAATTTAATATTTAAATTTAAATTTTTGAAATTTGAAACTTTAAATTTTTGAAATTTTATATTCTTAATTCCAAGTTTTTAATTTTAAGTTTCAAATTTAAAAATTTTAAATTTAGATATTAAATTTTAATTTCAAATTAAGAAATTTGTATTCAAAATTTGAAATTTTAAATCTGTGTTTAAATATAAAATTGAATCCCAAATTTAAATATAAATTTTATTTTTGAATCCAAAATCAAAGTCAGATTTCAAGAAGCAGGTTGTAGCTACTTCTAATTTTGTGGCTTTTAAAATTAGAAAACTGATTCAAAAATGTATAATTAAATTTTGGAAAAGAGGTTGTCAAATGCTTTATTAAAGGAAAAGTCACTTTGGGCCCTAAACTTGCTTTCTAGAATATTGGCCAAACACCCCCTAAGAAAAAGATGTTGTGTATAGATAAACATATAGATTTATAAACAATAGACATCAGTATAGATGCCCTCAACTCACTGGTTATAGTTCTGAAATTAAAGTGAAAGGAAGGTTCTTATAATGCAACTAAAAAAGCTGGTGTAAGTGCAGTTTAGTGAAATTTAACTTTCAATGAATTTTATTTTCACCTGGTTATAGTTCTGAAATTAAAGTGAAAGGAAGGTTCTTATAATGCAACTAAAAAAGCTGGTGTAAGTGCAGTTTAGTGAAACTTAACTTTCAATGAATTTTATTTTCACCTGGTTGTTTATTTACCTGGAAATGACTATAGAAGTAATGACCGGATAGTTGGTTCTAATTGACTGATTCATATTAATTATTCATAGTTTCCTGTTGACTGGAAGTGGTTTCAGACCCATTAGAGACGAAATTATCTACGGCAAGGATTTTAGTGCAGTGGCACGTGGTCGTGCTGAAAACTTGCCGGCACGGTACGTACCGAGCGGTGCCGGTGAGTGTTGGTCACAAAAAATACATGTGTGCCGACACATAATGGCATGAAATATTTAATTTTTTTAGTAACAAAAATTTTAAATTACTTATTATGTATCTTTATAAAATTTTTTGAACTTTATTAAGAAAATTACTTAGTAATTTTTTTAAAAAAATAGAGTTTTCAGCTGTGCCATAGTCACGGGGGTTATATTGTGCCGATAACTTGTTGACATGATACGGTATGGTGGATACGGACCGTACAGATAGATACTTAAATCCTTGACCTAAGGGCAAGTAAGCTCTTTAAAGGAAGTTTTGTTTGCTAATTTTCTCACTTTTACTGAACCGAACTGCTGGAGTCACTTCTTATATGGTAATCTCAAGCTTGGTGCCACAAATTGTGTTAACCATGACGTTCCTCAGATAAAATTTTGATTTTAACATATTTTAACTCCTATGTAAAGGGGCCTATTTCAGTAGGAATTTATCGCATGCATCACATACAGGTAGTCAATTCCAAGATACTCCCAAGCCACTTACAATACTAAAGATTAATCTAGAAATTGCAGGATAGAAATGTAATTTGAGTTGAAGGACAGTAGCTGTAAAAGTTGATTTCATTATCTGACCCAAATTCTCATAATTTTGTGAAAAATGAGACACAGAAATGGAAATAGACATTAGAACATTGTACTGTTTATGTTTAAGACTTTATTAGAGTGTATAGTGATCCTCGAGCCTTCCGAGTTTAGACTATAATAGAACCTTTCCAGGAAATCAACGAAAATAAATCCATAGCGTAAGTACAAGAAAGGTAAAAGCATATGAAATTAACCTGTACTTTGGGTCGTTTGGAAGTTATTATCTAACCTTTAAAAATTTTGAATTTACTACCTAACTTTTCAATTTGTTTGATTTGATTTATTTTATGATTTTGAAAAAATCTTTCTCTATACCTGGTGCATCTATGCATTCCCACATTGCGCCTTCATCTGTGTTCTGACCTATTTAATTGTTCAACCACTGCTACGTAATTAGTTGCATTTTTTTATTGTTAAGAATTGAATGATTGCAATAAATTAAAAAAAAAAAAATCGATTCGCTGGAAAAACATGGAAAAAAGGTTTCTGAGAAAAAAAAAATTTCATGAAAAACCTCTTTTTTAGTTTTCTGTTCGTTTGGTTTCAAGAAAAATAGCATTTTTGAAAAAAAAAAAAAAAAAAAAAAATTCCAAAGTTCATGGCAAATCAATGTTTTAATTTTTTGAATTTATTTTTAGAAAAACAAAAAAGCTATTTTTTCATGCAATTTGGAAAGAAACCATTTTAAAAAGTTAGTTTTTCTTGAAACCAAACGGACAGAAAATTGAAAAAAGGTTTTTTCATTGAAACATTTATTCTTAAAAAAAAAATTTCATGTTTTTTCGAGAAACCAAACAAACCCTAATAGGGATGAATAAAAAGCCTGGGGCAGTGATGTTTGAATGCACTAGTTGTGGGCAATAATTTTTCAGTAGCTGAATCAAAGTTTCAAAGTTTCATTTCTTGAGTACGAAGATATGCGTGATCCGCATTAAGAAAAAACTGAGGACAAATATTACTTTGGATTATAAAGCAGGTGCACAATTACCTGATAATAAGTTCTTTACTTTGTGCCAATTTTGCGGTGTTTTGTCCTTATGTTTCAGCTATAATCTCACATCGCCTTTGTGCTTTTTGACAGTGATCAGGAAGGGCACTTTCGCCAAGTACGACTATGGCTGGTTTGGCAACTTGAAGCGCTACGGCAACTTGCGCCCTCCGTCATACAATCTGAAAGACATACCAGAATCCTTACCCTTATGGATGGCTTATGGAGGGTCTGATGGACTAGCAGACGCAACCGACATTCAACGGACTATCGAGGAATTGGCATCCGATCCCGAATTGCTCTATATTCATAACTACGGTCACATCGACTTCATCATGAGTGTGAAGGCGAAAAATGATGTGTATGGTGATTTAATCAGGTTCTTTCGGGCAAGGGGATGGCCTACCAGTTACTAGTAAAAATTTCTTAGCTTGTTAGATATATTGTCATGTTCAACATGCCAAATTTATGGCCCATTTATCGAATACAAAAGGCATGGAGATTATATATACTTATTATTGTACATATGCCAAAGTTATGTAATCTATGTATCTTCTCTGCCTTTTAAATTATAGCAAGGCAAATACATTTTAATTTTTCTCTCCTTTTTTGCATGCTCCCTATTTTAATCGTTAATGTTAGAGTATGTTATAAATTATTTTTATTTATATTAAAAAAATAATAAAAATTATTGAATTAAAAAAAAAAAAGGTATTATCATGAGTCAAGAAAAACATATCAAATACTGAATAATATAAATTATAAATTTACTATCCAATAATAAGCCAATGACAATCAAAACAAAATTATAGAGTTTGTAGATTTTTACATTAGGATTAATTGATCACATGTGATTGTTCCAGTCTTACTTTTGATTTTAAAATTACAAGCATTATGTATATAATATTTATATTTTAATAATTCTTTTTTATTTCTGCAAGTGTTTCTATTTTTACTGTTGTTGATATAGTAGGCACTCAATATTTTGGAATAAAAATTAGTCTTAAAATTTTTGTATTTAATAATTAAATATATGTGACATCCTAATTGCTTCACATCGGATGTGATTAGGATTGTGATTGAATATATAAGAGACATATACACGAGTAATAATAACTGTGCTTAAGCATTTTGGACTGTGGGTTGGGTTCAACAAGTTATTATTGCTAGTGGAGTACATTTGGTATCAGAGCCAGTGGGCAGGGTTATTGCATTTGGTATCTGAGTCAATAATCAGCCGGAAGTGTGCGGCAAGTCTCGGCTTAGCCTGGGTCTAGATGACAGGGGCTAGCGAGATAAGTCTTACAGTCTTACATCGCCTGATGGTTTTGGGCGGCTATGTGTGTGTGTTTGGGCTGTGTGTGTTTGGGCTAACGATGACGTCAGGACTAAACAGGGGAATCCGTGACACCCCAATAGTCTCACATCGGATGTGATTGGGATTGTGATTGAGTATATAAGAGACATGAACACTATTAATAATAATTGGCCTTAAGTATTTTGGGTTGTGCTTTGGGCCCAACTAATTATTGTTGCTAGTGAGTCGGATCGTTACATTTGGTATTAGAGTCAGTGGGCAGGGCTCAAAAAATTTTAGATCATTTTTAAAATTCGGAACGTGAAAATATATTGTACTAAAATATTTACTTTATAATAGTATTTCTTTTATGGTGCTTTTCTTTGTATTTGTTAAAATAAATATTTTTGAAAATAAAATTATTATATTTTTTATAAATTATCTATAAAAAAAATACGTTGCATAGCACGCATTTCCACTGATAACAGCTAAAATAAGAACCAGACACTATTTGGGATGGGATTTCTAAACAAAAACACTAAAAGAAGTTTGAATAAGGTGGTATAAAATATTTAAGTTCAGTCATTTTCTAAGTATAAAATATTTAAATTCAGTCATTTTCTAAGTATGAATTTTTTAAAATTTAAATATTAGCTCTAAATTTCTACATATTTAAATATTCGTTCTGCAATAAGCCTGATTTTTTTTATAAAATATTTAGAAGTTCAAACAGAAATGCTACAAAATGTTGAATCAAACTTCTTTAAACCTGAAAAATGCAAACTTGCTTAAAGTTTGTAGAATTTTCTACCAAAAAACAAAAAAGAAAAAACTGATGCGCAAAAGTTTAAATAAAAAGATAATTTTGAAATATTTTGTCTGGATCAAGAAGCCATTTAAGAACAAGTCGAAATATTTAAAGTGTTTTTAAATATTTAAAGCTTAAATTTTGAAATATTTAAAGTGTTTTCCTTGAAATTCTGATTTTTTTTTTTAGTATTTAAAGCTTAAATTTGGTGTTTCACAGGTTTTGAGTTGATGCATCCTCTTTTTCTTTGTGCTATGATGATTTTGCCTGTTGGAGAAGACAGCTTTGCCCCTTTATTTTTTTAGAATGACCGACTGATTTGCTTAGCCGTGTGTGCATTACGGCGTGAACCTACTCATGGATATAAATAAAAAATTATTGAGAAATTCACGAGGATTTATTTTTTATTACTTCTATAGATATATGCTATTTTACAACTGAATACTTTTTTATTTTGGAGAAAAAAAAGGTTTCAGTGTAGATTTTTTTATTTATAACTTTAAAATTTCAACAAGAAAGTGATTTTTGTTATCTATATGATTTTTAACATGACTAAATTACAGAAAACTCTCTTATAATATACCATTTTTTCACTTTACCCCCTGTCTTTCAAAAGCCTACATTTTGCCCCTCGTAATTATGGAATTGTGCATTTACACTCCTGCCGTCAGCATTCCGTTAGTGAGCCGTCAATTTGTTAGATAATATACCGAAAATACCCTTCAACCCCTTCTTCTCCCGATCGCTCCGAGGCCGAGTGCTACCTCTGCTCCGTCGACGAGCTCCGTCGCTCCATGAGGGATCCCGCCGCCGCCGTCGTCGGGAACCCCCGGCGATCGTCGGCGCAGTCGCCGCTCGGGCCCGTGCGGCTAGGCGCGGCAACATGCAGTGACGGGCGCGGCTCCCATGCGCGGCGCGTGCGTGCGGGTGCCCCTGTGCAGCAGGGAAGGCCCGCTCGGATCTGCTCCCCTCTGACTCGTTTGGGGCGTCAGTGGTCGGGGGAGGAGGGGGAGGAGGGGGCGAGGGAGGAGAGGGTGGACTTGAGGTCGGAGAGGAAGCGGGGGTCGGCGAGGGAGTGGTCGGCGAGGAAGTCGACGATGTCGTCGAGCCACTGGAGGGCGAGGCCGCAGTTCTCGGAAAGGAAGCGGAGGGCTTCCTCGAGGCGGGCGAGGACGGCGAGGTACCCGGGGAGGTCGTGGAGGGGGTCGGAGAGCAGCGAGCCGTCCACGTTGAGGGAGGAAGAAGATGGGTTAGAAGAAGGGCATTATTGTCATTTCACATATTCTGTTAGTCCCGTTACCTCCTAAAAATAATTTTGTAATTACGAGGGGGCAAAATGTAAACTTTTAAAAGACAGGGGGCAAAGTAAAAAGATGGTATATTATGAGAAAGTTTTCTGTAATTTAGCCTTTTAACAGCTAAACTATTTTTTTTAATGATTTAGTACAGAACCATATTTTTTCGCAAATTTTCGGGTTTGATTCTTAAAAACCTTATTTTATTTTCAGATAGCATTTGAATTTCACTGATCATCTATTTATTTGTTTTCATCTCTTCACGCATCATACAACTTATGAACAATTTTTGCTTTTACATGTTTTTATGTTGTATTATTTTTATATTTCTACAATAATTGTTCGTTGGTCTAGAAATAAATAAGGGTGAGGAACAATATTCTTATTTGGATTTTAGATAACATTTGAATTTCACTGATCATCTATATCTTTTAAATCATTCATTTACAATTCATAGTAGTATGAATTTAAATTTTCTAATTTATCTAAATTTGGCAATCTTTTATATTTTTTCTTTTGTAAAATTATATCATAAAAGCTGATTTCAAAATTTATATATAAATTAAAAATTAATGAATTTTGGTATTCAATTTTTTTTTTTTTTTGCAAAGTTGTATTTTTTTTTGCAAATTTTTGGATTTGATTATTAAATAACCTTATTTGATTTTCAAGTAGCATTTGAATTCACTGATCATCTATTTTTTTTTGTTTCATCCGTTCATATTATAGCGTACAACTTATTAACAATTTTTAATAATTTTTACTTTTACATTTCTTTGTGTTGTATTATTTTTGTGCTTCTAGAAAGATAGTTTGGTCATCTAGAGATAGTTTTAAATTTTTTATTTTGAATATTAAAATTTATTATTATTTTTATTTATATGTAAATTTTGAATTTAACTTTTATGATCTGATTTTACAAAAGAAAAAATAGAGAGAATTGTGAAATTTAGATATAGAAAAAAATTTAAATTCATATTACTGTGATTTTTTAAAATAAGTTTTAATGGTTGAGAATAAAAAAAATTTCTCTAATGCAATTACAGAAACCTAATTTTCTAAAATTTTGGAAAGAACTTATTTTTAAAACCATCACTACACAAAAATTTTGGAAAGAACTTATTTTTAAAACCATCACTACACAATACCAATAAAAGGCTTTCAAACTTTGAATATTAAAAAAATTTAGTTTTTTTGAAGCTATAACTTATTTAGAATTTTCAGACAAAAATTATATAGCAAATATATTTTGCGATTAAAATTAACTTCAAAATTTAAGTATCCTATATAACAAAATATGTTTTACATATACATTATATATAATAGTATTTTTCTCCATATATATTGTGACACCCCTGGAATTTGGATTAGTCCTCTATATAAATAATATAATAGGACTAAATCTCTAACCCGGCTATAGCATTTTGGATGGTAGCAAGATCCAAGAGGAACATGAGAGTTAAGCGTGCTAGAGCTAGAGTAGTTCTAGGATGGGTGACCCCCTGGGAAGTGGGGCGTCACAGTTGGTATCAGAGACATTCACCAGCCGGAAATGTGAGATGAGTCTCGGCTGAGCCAGGGTTATATAGCGGGTAGAGCGAGGCTCCCCGGCTAATGACCGTTGTGAGTGGAGTGCAGCTCCTCACAAGGTCGGCTAAGGCTAGCGAGACGAGTCTCACATCGCCTGGTGCTTGTGAGTGTGCTTGAGCCTGACGTGGACGTCAGGGCTTAAAGGGGGAAAGAATGTGACACCCCTGGAATTTGGATTAGTCCTCTATATAAATGATATAATAGGACTAAATCTCTAACCCGGCTATACCATTTTGGATGGTAGCAAGATCCAAGAGGAATATGAGAGTTAAGCGTGCTAGAGCTAGAGTAGTTCTAGGATGGGTGACCCCCTGGGAAGTGGGGCGTCACATATATATATATATATATATATATATATATATATATATATATATATATATATATATATATATATATATATATATATATTGTATTTGTTAAAAAAATATTGTAGGAAACTAAAATTTATGTTAAAAATTGTTTACACTTATTAAAAATATTTTTTTTTATAAATTATTTATTATTTATATAAAAAAAATTCGTTGCCTAACACGAATTTCTTCACTAGTTAAAAATTATAAAAGAAAAAACTTTCTTCTCAGTAAAAAAAAAGTATATAAAAAAATCAAAAATAAAAAAAGTAGTTAATAAAAGAGAAATAAACAAGTTTTTTTTCTAGCTAATTTGCTTCATAAAAAAAAAGGAAAAAAAATAGCAATGCAAGCGGTACATTCCATTTATCTAAGAATAAATTTTTTTTTATCCTTTACTTAAAAATAATGGATAAAATTTATTTTATTTAAAAATAGATCAAGTGTAAATTTTAGGATGTACCAAATTTTTTTTTTTTTTTTAAAATAAAAATTAAAAAAATCAGCATTCGCGTTTTCTCCTTCATGCGCGGGATGATATATCTTCGACACCCAAGTAAATCTTTATTAGTTAAAAAATATTTGAAAGCAAAATCAAACGACACCTGCAAGGAGAAATCGAGTTGTCATTTTGGTTGGGTTTTTTTGGCTTGTCTCGGGCGTCATGCCGATTCCCTAAATTTTCAACGACACACGCGTTGATGAAATGGCCGCCGGCCTCCTCCCTCGCTGGCGGCTCAGCCTCGTGTCCTCTCGGCGGCGGGTGCTGCTCGAAGCCCGTCTTTATCTCTATCGACACTCCCACTCTACCGCTGCCTCGCTTTCTCACCCACTAACAAAGGACGAAGAAGAAATCAAAGAAGGGGAGGAGAAGGTGGAGAGGAAGAGATGGCTCACGCTACCCCCATTCACCGCTCCTCCCGTCGACCCCTCTTCCCTTGCCAAGAAGATGATGTTCTGTGGGGGCGGATACCCCGCCGGATGCAGCAGCGATGACTACACTACGACGGCTCTCAGGTGGGTTCGGCGCTCCTGCCCTGACCTGCCTCTACCCCTCGTGCACAAGCTCTTTCGGCTCAGGCAGGTAAGCAAAGTTTACTGTCGCATGTGTTGTTTGTGGATTTGGTACTCTCTCAAACATGTTCAAATTACCGCAATTGATTTTGATTTTTGAGGCAACAGGGACTACATGGTTGCCGTACTTGGACAACCCAGATCGATGACCCTGTTGATTTTGATCTAAATAACTGAAACTATTTTGAAATAGATGAAACAATGTTGGTGCACGAATTAGTGCGCCACAAGGTAGACGGTCCACGGATGAGCTAAAGAAATAAGGACGCGTGGTACACTAGGAGCCGGGATCAAAACGCCTTAAGATGAAGAGACTTTAGACAGAAAAGGTTGAGACGTGGAGCGTAACTCACACCCTTATGATTATAAGGGCGTAACCTACGCGATTGTGGTTATAGTCCTTCCCCGCTACACGAACTGACTAATAAATGCGGGCTGACAGGAGACTTTAGACGGAAACGGTTGAGACGTGGAGCGTAACTCACGCCCTTATGATTATAAGGGCGTAACCTACGCGATTGTGGTTATAGCCCTTCCCCGCTACACGAACTGACTAATAAACGCGGACTGACAGGAGATTACTATAAATAGTGATTTTGAAGCCTGTAATAATGGCTTTACACCCTTGAAACAAGACCACGCTTACTTTTAACTGCAATTTACAACTTTCCCTAGAATAGCCTTACTTTCCCGCATCTACAGTTTTGTTTACAACTTTCTTAGTAGTAGTTTACTTGTAACCCAAGCTTTCTAGTTCTCAATAGAATTGATTTGTCTCTTTTACCCGAGTCTTTGAGTCAGCCGAGTCTACTTGTTCTCGGCTTCAATTAGATTGTTTCATCAAAACTCTGTTGAGCCCATCCCTCCTCAACCGAATCGCTTGATTCTTAAAAACATGGTGCATTCGAGGGTCAACCCAGAGATCAATCCATCTCCAGAGGACGCACTAGACCTTGATCTTGGGACTCAATCCAGGTCACCTCTGATCCGATTTCTGTCTATACAATTTTTGGCACACCCGGTAGGACTATCAGGTATAGATCTTCCTTTTCATATCAGAATGTCTGGAGGACGGTTTCTACAATTGAGAAATAGGAATATTCCCAGAACATCTAGGAATGAACCAGGAGATGGTGCCGCAGGCACAAGTGCTAGCCAGTCGGCGTTACCTTATGGTGTTAAGAGTAGCGGACATTCGGCTCTTCAAGAGCCGAATCTAGCACAGACATTTGCGCAAATGACGCGAGTGTTACGAAGTCTTGACCAAAATACTCAGTAGAGTACCACTCGCTTAGATGCGGTGTTGGCCGCGATCACGGCCTCAAACGAAAATATAGCTCGAATCAGGCAATTGTTAACCTGAAACGAGCAAGTAACCGGAGGACTTTCGAACTCCTAGTCTAAAACTAGCCTCAAACTGGGGGGCAGAACGTTTTCCAGGCTGTTCCGTCCGTACGGCAACCTGCAACTTCAGTTGTATTGCCGCAGTATCCTGCGGCTACAGTAAACATCCTGCAGCAATATGAGATACCTTTTCAATCGCCCTATCGGCCGACGAATATGAACACTGGAGTTCAACCAGAAATTTAGCTTGGGGGCTTCCGCCTCCTCCTTCTACACCGGGTTTTTAGCCTCAAAACACAAGCATGAAGGCCCAAATGGAGGACAACAATAGAACCCAGCACCAAATGTTCCGCCTCAAGCCGAACTAGTTGAGAATCAGGCTCAAGCGCCTATTCCGGCAACGGCTAATAATGAGCTTTATGCTTAAATCAAGGAGGCGATAAGGAACACCTTTGGTGTAGGTGCAAGGTTGGCTATGCGACCAATTTTCAGATCCCCATATCCCGCAACTGTGGATATGGAGCACTCATATCCAGCAAATTGGAAGATGCCAAAGTTCAACAAATTCTCGGGTGATGAGCCTGAGAATATAGTCGAACATGTAGTGAGGTTCACGACCCAGTGTAGAGAGGCGGCCGCTAACTTGTTTTTGAAATTACGACTGTTTAATACGTTGTTAAAAAAAACAGCGTTTACTTGGTACACGAGCTTACCCCCAAATTATGTTCGAGACTGGGATGAATTGGAGCGTAAGTTTCACGAGCAGTTCTATAGATCAGAGCTTGAGTTATTGGTGGCCGAACTATCACAGTACTGGCAAAAGTCGGGTGAAACGGTTGATGAATACATGAACCGTTTCAAAGTCGTGAGAAACTGGTGTTTCGTTAGAATGTCGGAGTCAGAATTTGCCAAGATGGCATTCAATGTTTTGAATTTCAAAATAAAAGACCATTTTGAAGATAGGTTCTTTCCAAATCTATTTGATTTGAGCATTCGGGTTGCTCAATATGAACATTTCGGAAAGGGAAATCAAGATGATCGACCATGGTGGAGGTGAAACAAAGATTGGAACAAAGGCAAGGAGAAAAATATTTCTTTGGTCGAAGAAAGTTTGGCTCAAGAGGAGCCGATCCAATCGAGTGAAAGTGAGGAATTGGCTGATGAAGCCGATGTATACACGGCTGAGATGGTAAAGAATCGACAGCTGTACAAATGCACACTATTAAAGCCGGCTAAGACCAATGAGACGAAAGCTTGAGTCATGACTGTTAATTATTCATTCGACATATTCAAGACTAATCAAATTTTTAATCGGTTATACAAGGATGGTTGAATCAAACTCCAAGAGGAACAAACTTTACCCTCGTACGAGGAATTAAGACGAACGAAGTATTGTAAATGGCACCACTCTTGGAACTATAGGACTTTCGAAGTATTGCCTTTAAGAGGCAAATGCAAAAATAATTAGATATGGGTTGGCTGGTTTTTACCGACCAAGAAAACAAAAAAAGAAATGTAAGTTGACAAGAATCCTTTCCCTTCACAGGTTAACATGGTGGAAGTGAAGGGAAAGTAGTTGGTTCGGCAGGACAACTTCTAGAAAGATGTGGGCAAGTCAAGCGTAAGCTGCAGCTATGTATTCGATGCAAGGCTGAGATATCGGTCAAGGATTGGGAGGCCATTGTGCGCGAAAAGAAAACTGCCGACGAATGGAAGAAATTCATAGCCTTTCTAGAGGAGTAAGATTCGAAGCACGAGTTAGAGGAGTGCTCTGAGAAGGGGTCCAATGATGATGCGAACCCAGTTTAGGACCTACCTCTCCAAAAGGACGTGAAGGAATACTATTACTCTGTTGATAGGAGGAGCCGAGAGGAGCACCCGAGGCAGCCTTTCGGCATCAAGCAACTACACCCAGGATATCGACCCATGTGGTATCAGACTACGAGGCCGAGACTCAAACCCGAGTTTGTTGGGATGACCAAGACGTAGATCGAAACCCTCGGTCGTCGATTGGTAAATAAGCTCGGCATCCAACCATGGCCGAGACCATGGGAGAGGCGCGAGATCCTGACAGAACACCTTAGGACGGTGAAGATGCCAACAAATATGCCGGTTGAACAATGGTTCACTGCAAGGGGACCGGCCAAGTGGTATGGGCTAGTCATGACTAAAACCCATAAGCGTTGGCAGCAACGGATGCAAGCCGAGATGAGGCAACACTAGAAAGAGGTGAAAGGGATAAGGCCGAATACTTGGAAACGGACTGAGTAGAAGGTCCCCTCACGGCCTATGAAAAACGATGCTGAGGCGGCTGGCTCTACCACATTGCCTTGCTTAAAATCTCAAGTTGTTCATTCGTCTATCGTGAAGCTGATGAAGAAGGACTTCCAGAAGGAGTTGGAGGATAAAATCTCTATTTTTGAAGCTGTTGCCAAGCGGGAGCGATGGTCTACCAAAAAGAAGGAAATCAAGTCGAAAAATGAGTCTTCGGCTGATGGAGAGGCAAAGGGGTCCGACGAGAAGAAAATTCGGCTAAAGTAAATATTGGTATACGCTTTGCCGATTTCTTTTCAGGTGGAGAGCGAGAAAACTGAGGAGTAGCCTCAATATGATTAGGAGCCGACAGTCGCCCAACTCCAACTATAGGAGAAGGTCACGACCGACCAAGCGATGTTTAATAAGCCGTCGGTCCTACTGACGAGATTTGTGAGGCCTTTATACATCAAGGCCTTGATCGAAGGTTGGCCAGTTGGCCAAGTCATGGTCGATGGAGGGACCACGGTGAACATGATGCCTACTTCTTTCTTCAAGAAATTGGGCGAGGACATGGATGAGTTGAAACCGACTGACACCACAATGACCGATTTTACGGGAAACGGTCAACAAGCGAAAGGGGTTCTAATTACCGAACTCACGGTGGGATCCAAGACCTTTCGAACGACATTTTTCGTAGTGGACGCCAACAACCACTACAACTTGCTATTTGGGCATGGCTGGATACACGCCAACGAGTGAGTACCCTCGACGCTCCATTGGAAGCTCCTCCAATGGGTCGGAGAGAAGGTTGAGGAGATTGCGGCCGAGGGAAGGTGGCAAGTTGTAAATATCAGTAAGGAGAGCATCGGCTATGTGGATTGGGCCGAAGCAGACCCAGACCAGATTCTCTTTGTTCAGGTGACCGAGGATGGAGTACAGCTGGTATTTCGAAATGAAGCAGAAGTCTTGGCGGCAGACGAAAGGCCGCTATCGTGGCTCAAATGGAACGCGAAGAGCCAAGAGCTGAGGCTTTAAAGGAACCTCGGGACGAAGAGCCGGTTAGGGGGGCCGGCACACTAGAAGATTCGACTATTAAGGCCGATGAAAGCAAAACAGGTGGAACCGAAAATTCAGCTAAGATCTTTAAGGCCGAAGAGGAAATCACCGAGTTTGAAGAATCGTCGATCAAGATCGGCGAAAAGAAGCTAGAGGTTCATGATCCTCTAATGGAAGTGAATTTAGGATCGGACGACGATGAGCAACCGACTTTCATCAGTGCCAAGCTTTCGGCTGAGCATAAAGAAGAACTTGTAATTATCCTAAAGCAATATAGGGACTGTTTTTCTTGGAATTACAATGAGATGCCAGGTTTCAGTTGAGAGATAGTAGAACATAGGCTCCGGATTAAAAAGAGATTTAGGCCTCTTAAGCAGCCAGCTCGTAGGTTTGAGCCGAGTATTGTACAACAGATTAAAAATAAAATAAAAAATCTGTTAATAGCCGGATTTATTAGAGCGGCTCGTTATGTTGATTAGCTATCTAATATAGTTCCTGTACGAAAAAGAATGTCAAACTCAGAGTTTGCATTGATTCTAGGAACTTAAATACGCCTACTCTTAAGGATGAATATTCTATGCCGATAGCCGATATTTTGGTTGATGTCGCGGCTGGAAATGAAATTCTATCTTTTATGGATGGACACGCTGGTTATAATCAAATATTCATAGTCGAAGAGAATATTCCCAAAATGGCTTTCAGATGCCCAGGTTCAATTGGAACTTTCGAGTGGATAGTTATGCCTTTCGGTTTAAAGAATACCGGAGCTACTTACGAAAGGGCATTGAATTTTTTTTTTAATGATTTAATCGGTGAAAATGTTGAAGCGTATATTGATGACATTGTCATCAAACTATGTAGCACGGATACGAATACGGGGATACGGATACGGCTCGATACGGACATGGCGATACGGCATTGTCCCAAAACTCTAGAATACGATGCACCGGGAGTACTTAAATAAAATATTATTTTAATATATATAAATAAATTTATGTTGATTACATGTCATGACATATTGAACTATAAAAAATAAACAAATGGTTAAAAGCAAAACAAATATAGTATTTTCATTTACCAGACCACAAAACATTATAATATTCATCTTACAACTTACATGTATAGTCCACATCCAAAACAAAAAGAAAAGGAGAAGTTTTCATCAAAAGGCTTTAATTTGGTTCAGTTTCTTTCTCATTGGAATCATCAATAAATACTACACTCTCCAAATCTAGCTCATCAAGTGAAAGATTTGCAATTTCAAGAACACCAACACTATCAAATGTGTCAAAAGAATCTCCTCCAACATCCCACATCTTGGTCTCTCCTTTTATATATTCTGGAGTCTTTTTTGATAAAAGGCGAAGATTAGTATGTACATATACTAAATCTTTGGCTCGTTGTGGCGTAATCTTATTCCTCTTCATGGAGTGAATGAATGAGTAGGTACTCCAATTTCGCTCGCAACATGAAGAGGAGCAAGCTTGGCCAAGTATCTTCAGGCTAAGTTTTGGAGCATGGATGCCGCAGCACTATGAATGGCCCACCACTTCTTTGGGTCAAGAACCGCCCTATCTTCAATTGAGTCATGCTCATCAAATCCCTCTCCGGCAGTAGAAAAATTTGCAAATTCCTCATTTACAATTCTTCTTTCTTCGTTATTTGGAAAGAATCTTTTTAAGCACTTGTTTCTCTTCTTTGATATCTCCAAATCCTTATGCGGAGGAACTCGATTTGGATCCTCATTAATCCACGATGAGCTATGGTATCTAATGAATACAAGAAAAATAAAAATTAGGATCCGATGGTTGTATTAGAAAATACAAATGAACAAAAGTATATATGAAGTTTAGGAAAAAAAAATTTACCTAGGGTTCAAAGAATGTGCCAAGCAATGAAGTGGAGTATTGGTTTTAGCCCATCGGTTAATCAAAATTTTGTGCACAACGGAATAAAATGACGATTCCTCATCTTATTTCTTTCCTTCACGCCTATATATAGCAACTTTTACCATTTCAATCATAGAGTCCCACATTTCATATATCAAATGTAAGCAAGGCTTGTCGGTATTGGCTATTCGAAGCATCTCATATATAGGTTCGGTAAAAGAAAGAATATAGTTAATTTGATCCCACCACAAGTCGTTGAGAATTCTATCTTTTACAAATTGTGCTTTTCCCACATCATCCTCCCTATAGCTAGCCCACTTGTCACCAATGACCATATTTTGGAGGCCCCGTTTGATTTGCTTGAATCGTCTTAGCATGACGATTACCAAAGCGAATCGAGTCTCGGCCACCGCAAGCATTTTCAAGTTGACAAACTCATTAAAAATTGCCAACCTCATGGAATGATTCAAGATAAAATTCTTAATGCATGCTACGTCTTCCGCTATGATAGTAATCCAACTACATTTATCAAAAGTAACTTCATTGGCCTCGGTATTCTTAGCCGCACAAATATTTTTTAATGCAAGGTTCAATGTGTGCACAACACAAGGAGTCCAAAATATTGAAGGAAATTGCGCTTCAATCAACATTCCCGCAGCTTTGCATACGGGAGCATTATCCGTTATCACTTGGACCACATTTTGGGGTCCAACTTCTTCAATAACTTTTGAAGTCATATTAACAGTAAAATAGTTATCCTTATACTCTCCTTCGCAATTGACTGCTTTTAGGAACATCGGTCCACTCTTTGTTATGCCCAAAAAGTTAATTAAAGGCCTTCTTTGTGCATCAGTCGATCCATCACATACAATGCTTAAACCCTTCTCCTTCTAAGTGCTTTTTATAGGCTCCAATAACCTCTCAATATTTGTCCTTTCTTGTTGAAGAAGACTAGTTCTCAACATATTATAATTGGGAGGTATATAACCTGAAATATTATGATTAGCCGCAAAAGTATAGGAGCTAACATAATAAGGGTTTCTTGTAAGATTAAAGGGCAAACCACCAGAATAAAACATTCTAGCAATCTCGCAATGTAGCTGATTTCGAACCGCCACGTTGAAAGACTTTTCTAGAGCTATTTCACGTGTTGATGTCGCCCTTCTTTTTCTTGGCTTGAAAAATTGCACCCGTATACTCTCTATACTTGTGTCAGAAGAAAGATTGGTAGCAGTTTTTAGCAAAGGAACTTGTTTAGGAATAGAATTCCTTAACCTTAACTCTACCTCTTCAACAAGTCTTTTCATCTCCGCAATATTATCGCGAGTAATCTTAGAGCAACCTTTGATTCCTTGTCCTGAAATTCTCAACAAATAAGCTTTAACCCTATAATGTGATTCATTATAAACTTGTTTGCAAAAGTTGCATTCAAACCTCATGTTTCCTCCACCATCGCCCAACTTTTCCACCTTTCTTATATACTTCCATAATGGAGTATTATCATTAATGCTACTTGAACTACCTCCGGTACCACTACCACCGCTACCACTACCACTACCACCGGTAGAAGCTTGACTTTCACTATTCATTTCCTATGCATGTCAAGATAAATAGATATAATTAACATAACATTACTTATAAATTATAAAAATATATAGCACATACAGTCATAAACAATTTCAATATGGAAACGTACAATGCAATTACATATATGATATGTGAGATATTGAGATCCTTAGCAATCATTTAATTGCCATAAAACCTCTCTGGATTGATTAAATAAAATTATTCCTAAAATAATTAATCCTTCAATCATATTTTGCCTATTTTCAAATAGTATATCTATATAAGGTTCTAGACTTCTAGTATGTAAACTATAAATTTTTAAGGCTTTAACAAAAGAAAATATGCTAGCATTTTTTTAAAAAACTGAGAAAAAAAGGCTTAAGTTATTTTGTATAATCTTTATAGGTTAGTAACATTATTGGCCAATTTTTTAAAAAAGCAGCAGTCAAACCCTAAACACCTAAACCCATGACATTTAATACTAAAGAAAAAAAAAGAAGAGAGAAAGAGAGATTTAAAGGCCTATATAGTTTAATAAGAGAGAGAGAAAGAGAGAGATTTAAAAGCTTTTGGAGTTTAATAAGAGAGAGAGAGAGAGAGAGAGAGAGAGAGAGAGAGAGAGAGAACCAAGAGCTTGCTGCCGGCCACAAGCGTCCACGAGGAAGATGGCTACAAGCAGGGTTCGGGGTTTAGGGTTTCCAATCTCCCCTGTTGTTTCCGCGCTTTTTTTTTATTTTTTTTTTGCTGCGATCCTCCTCTCTTCTACTGCTTCTCTTTTTTTTTTTTTGTTTTCTTTTTTTTTTGCTGCGATCCTTCCCCCCCGCCCCCCTCCCTCCCCCCCGCCCCCCCTCCCTTCCCGCCCTGTGCGGTTTTTTTTTTTTTGCTAATCTTTTTTTTTTTTTTTTTGTCGCTCGTTTTTTTTTTGTTCTTTAGTGAATTGTTTTTTGATGGGTTTTTTTTTGAAGGATTTTTTTTTTTGGTGGTTTTTCTTTTCTTTTGGTGAGCCTTTGTGCCCTATATTCGTTTTTATTTTAGGTGGGCCTTTGTATCCCCCACCTAATATATATATATATATATATATAAAATTAGGCTAGAATACTATCGATAGCACCAAGCCATTGGTGCTATCAAGTTTTTAGCCGTTGGATTAAAAAAATGCGGTTGAGATTATAGTGGTCCCCTAGGGTTTACTAGGTGGTTGGTTGAATAGTAAAAATCTTAGGGGACTACTATAATCCCAACCGCATATCTTTTCATCCAACGGCTGAAAACTTGATAGCACTAACTGTTTGGTGCTATCGATAGTATTCTAGCCGGACTCTATATATATATATATATATATTATTTTTTTATTTTGGTAGTTTTTTTTTTTTTTTTTTGTAGTTTTTTTTGGTGGGCCTTTGTGCCCCTCATCTGATTTTTTTTTTTTTTTCTTTTGATGATTTTTTTTCTTTTAAATATTTCTAATTTGTGAAACTTCTCTTTTTTTAAAAAATAAAATTAGGTAATTTTTCATCTATAGATTATAAAAAGTTAAAAATAGAAATACTTGATTTAATTATTATATGGTCAAATTTTTAATTATTTTGGATAGATATAGTATTCTATATGAGATTTGCGACAAACATATTTTTAACTTAAAAATTTCTATTTTTGGATTTAAAAGATTAAACATATTGATAAAATTAAAAGCTAAATTAAATCAATTGATACTTAAATTTGTTTAATTTATTTGTCATTTACTTTATTGTACTTCTATTTTTTTAAAAAATAAAATTAGGTAATTTTTCATCTATAGATTATAAAAAGTTAAAAATAGAAATACTTGATTTAATTATTATATGGTCAAATTTTTAATTATTTTGGATAGATATAGTATTTTATATGAGATTTGCGACAAACATATTTTTAACTTAAAAATTTCTATTTTTGGATTTAAAAGATTAAACATATTGATAAAATTAAAAGCTAAATTAAATCAATTGATACTTAAATTTGTTTAATTTATTTGTCATTTACTTTATTGCTAAATTTTTATGGATATATTTAACAATTTTTCTTAAAAAATTTAATAAAAAAAATAATTTTCTTCAAATGATCAATAAATATTTTTTATGGATTTTTCTAAAGATTTTGAAAAAAATTAATTTGTTCAAAGTTTTAATAAATATTTTTTTAAAAAAGTAAAAATAAAAAGAAATTATTAATGTAATTGCAATCCTATTCTGGTTGCTCTAGTCATCATATGATTCCTCATCAAATCAATATATGGATCTTGAAAAATTTTGAGAAAAAATAATTTTCTATTATAATTTTTTAAATTCTGAAAAAAAATGATAAAATCAATTTTTTTTTCAAAGTTGGTAGATATGATTTTCTCATCATGTTGTTTTTTTTCTAACTTTCTTGAATGAATTGTACTTGTGAATTTTATTATTGTAGTTAAATTTCTATTATTTATGAGGTATAGTTGTTCTTTACATATAAAAAACTTACCACTATATTAATTGATGAGTCTAGTTAGCTATATATAGCCAATATTTATAATTATTTGACTAAACCTTTCAAAATAACAATATAAGAGCATATTGGAAACAAAAAAATAAAAAAAACTGTAACAGAGCATGTCACTGGAAGGTCATGTGTATTCATCGGGACGCAAGCGTGCCACGTGTTGGCATGGAGGCGTGCTCGTGCCATACTGTGCCAGACAATCATTGGCACGCCCCTATGACACAACACTTTAATACTTGGTTGAAACTATATGTTTTGGCTGCCGAGGAAAATTTAGGTTGCTTGTTAGTTCAAGAAAATGAACTAAAAGAAGAACAAGCAGTTTATTATCTGAGTAGGTGCTTACTTGATGCCGAAAAACAATATTCGACAATGAAATTACTATGTTTAGTACTATATTGCATCTGCACAAAACTCAGATATTACATGTTGCTTGTTGAGGTATCGGTTATTTTCAAGACCGATTTGATCAAGTACATGTTATCAACACCGGTGCTGAGGGGAAGACCGGTTGTTTGCAAGACCGATTTGATCAAGCACATGTTATCAACACCGGTGTTGAGAGGAAGAATAGGACGATGGGTACTTACATTGTTCGAATTCTCTTTAAATTATGTGCCGGCAAAAGTTATTAAAGGTCAAGCGAAAGCTGACTTTTAAGCCGATCACCTGTGTGTAATAGTAGGAGAAGCCTGATTGCCTTCAACCTCAAGTGCCTACCGATTGGAGAGAAGTCTGATCGCTCTCGACTCTCCATCAGGTGTTAATATGGAAATGAAACCACACTAGTAAGTTGGTTATAGATGAGGTATGATTTGGGACAATCATCTAGCCTATCGGTCTTATTATATCATACTTGGCATGTTATAATTTTAATAGAGACATAGTAGTGTATTTCCTTTGCATATCTCTATTGTAGTAATAGTAGTTTTTTTATTACTATTGTTCTACTAATGCCTTCATTGGACCGAGTGAGTGTAGAGTGTTACTTTCGGTGATTGCACCCTACTGAGAACTTATTTCAAGTCATACCCCATTATTATTGTTACTTTTTAAGAGCCATCCTCCACCGGTGAGATGCCGGATCGCGACAAGGGTCTCACGTATTAGATAGACCATTGCTAGTCGGTCTAGAGAGTACCCATTTTGTATGAACAACACTATGTTGTAATATTTTGGATCAATGTGTTGTAAACCCATTTTGTTTGAACAACACTATGTTGTAATATTTTGGATCAATGTGTTGTAAACTCGAAGATGTGGGATTGTAATAGTTTTAATTAGAAGTTAAATACTTTGATCTTTATGGTATCCATATCTCGTATGTGTGTGCAAGTTGGTGTATGTTACTGTTTCGTACAAGTAACGGAAACCTTACCTGTTCGATGGGTCCGTTGCATGCGCTCAAGGGTCCTTTGGGCAGGTTTCAGGGTGTGACTTCACTAGGACAACCTATGTTGATGATCGATGTTGATTTTGATCTAACCAACTTAAAGTATTTTTAATGCAAAAGAAGAAAAGCCATTATAATTTTATTGAGAAAAGTCATCATATCTAGAGGCTTTTTACCCATGCATTAATTAAAAAAAAGGGACACACGTAAAGCATTTGCCTTTTTTGGTATCGCTTCACTTTTTTTTTTTTTTTGAATTTACATGCTATGGGATTGAATGCTCCAAGGCACAAAGTTCTATATTCATATTATTGGGGTTGGCTTGTAATGTGTACCTCCTAGGTGTGAAATGACATTGCTTTCGAAAATAACAAAGAAGCAAAAGGAAGTTATTTGTTGTGAAACCAGATCTCTAGGTGTATAGATGACAAAGAATTAGCCATCCACCAGCCCATTCAATCGCATAAAATTTGAGTTAATGGAATAAAAATGTGGGTTATAGGATCCAAGGATCTAAATAGGAAAAAAATCATATAGAGGGGGGTGAATAGGTGTAAGCAATAAAACTCAAAAATTTTTGCGTAAAAATAATCAAATGCAAAAAGTAAAAATATACGCAAGATTTTACGTGGAAAACTCCAATCCAGGAGTAAAAAACTACGGGACCGATCACACGAAAAAATTCACTAAGATTAAAACACGTACAAGGTGACGTAACGCACACTACGACTCAACCTTTTCCATACGCTCCAAGTAGATATTCTCCGCAGTCCTCAATGCGCCTCGATCACACGATTTGCGTCCAACTTCGAATCCACGACGTCCAACCGAATCCACGATCTTCACCAATATAGCACGAGTCGATCACACGAACGCGCCTAACTCCGAATCCACGAAGTCGATAGCACATTGAATCACAAGGCCACGCGAATCCACGTGCCGATGTTTCTTTCGGAAATTATTGTTTGTTTATTGGTGGTGATGGAATTGAATACTTAGATAATCATATATGGACAAGAAAATACCGTCTAAGTATTCATCAATTTAATTCTACAAGAAATAAAGAGTTTGAGAAATCCTAAAATCAAATTGATCATATAGAAAAAGAAACATAAAATAAAACGTGTTTTCCTTTCTTTCCTATATGTGGATTATCTTCGCCTTATTTTTTCATTAATTCTATTGCTCTAAAAGATGAATTTTTGGGTCTATTTATAGGCTAGAAATCTTTTGGAAAGAGATAAGAATAAAAAACTGCCATAACAGAATTTTTCCCGCACGGCGGCCCGGACTGGAATGAGTCTGATTCGGACTGTCGTCACAGCCAAGAAAATTCTCAGAAATATGGTTCGGGCTCCGGACTGGATGGGGTCTGATCCGGACTGAAATTGCGCATGAACCAAATCATGTTCGGGGTTCGGACGGGATCTGCCTGAGCTGGATCCAGAATACTAAAAATGTCGAGTTTTATATTTTTATGTCATTAAAATTATTTCAAGTGTTTCTAAACTATAAGAATGTATTCAAATCACCAAAAATATTTAATTTAACGTACCTGAATATTTTGAATCCATTTCTCTTGAGATTGAAATTTGTGATTTTCAAGTCTTCTCCTTTAATCTTCAAGACTCAAATAACTTCACGAAATACGTCAATACAAAAATCCTTAACAAAAAAAAAACAAAGTGGTACCAAACGAGGCTTTCTATAGAGAAACAAGGACTTACTTGCCAGTCACATGGTGGGCATGTGCCGACCTTGCCATGTCTGTTGCATGCCAAATTGCTAGTGCATATAAGGGCCTCCGTGCATGTTCTGTGCCATTCTACTTGGCACTGTTGTAAATTATCATGATATATATTGTTGAAAATCCTTTAAAAGAACTACATAAATCTTTATGAGGCTGTTATCTATATTCGCTAGTTGGATTTCAATGCATGAGCAAACAATCCATATCAGATGATTTCTTATTTTTAGGTAGTGGAAATACTTTAGATTATAATGAACATTGTTGCTTTCTATATGATCTATATTTGGATATTCATTAATTATAAAGGCTTTAAAGTTTATGCCAAAACATTTAACCTACAGAGTGTAGTACGACTCATCTATACAAATATAAATTAACAAGTACGTATGTATTTATGTGTGTCTGTATGTATTTGTGTGTCATATAAGTGAATGTTCTCATCAGTTTCTATGCTGGATATTCCTCTTCTGAGTATTGAAATATTAGCTTCCTAGGTTATGTGATATTTATTTGATGATGCTTTTCGATGAACTTGCCATATGTTGCACATTGGCAATGTATGTCTGATATGGACAGTACAATTTTTGCTGCGTTTGAGTACTAAAATTCAGGTGTTGTTGATTTGTCTTTTTCCCCGAGCACTAAGAACTTTTATGAGAGTTTCATTAGGCAATTACAATAATTGTGCAGTGTAATCAATCGTATGCCCTTATTAAAGTAAACCTACTATTTTTGGTTCCAGGTTCGGAAGAATGTGGCTAGTTCCACTATTTCTTGTATGGATTCCCATGCTGAGAAGATGCAGTCAAAAAGAGTAACAATGATCTAAAATATTTCTTTATTGGAATTTAAGATATCAACAATTGAACTGCTAGAAGTTCTTTCTGTTGAACCATATCTTATAGTTTCTCATGGCATATATTTTTTATACTATTATTTGAAGGTTTCAGCAAAAAATGTAATGATGCCCGGAGATGTGATCCTTTTACCTGCTACTGTTCAAAAGTCTATTATTGGGAAGTTTGATTATTCTAGTGGTGAAGATGACATGAAATTCATGCGCAGCATTGAATTGTACCGGGTATTCAATTCTCACCAACATATTGTTCTTCATTCCACTTTGTTTTGGTTTATTTATCCTGATGAGTGGGTGAAAGATGATAACCATTCTCTCCATACTGTTCTATTTGATTGTTTCAGGACACAACCATCATCGTTCTCAATAAACCCCCAAGCATGCCTGTACAAGTTGGTGTCATATTTGACTTTTAATTGTTTCTTAACGTTTTATATAAGTTATTTCATAGTTTTTCTTTTTCCTTTGAAAAGGGTGGCATTGGCATTAAATACAGCATCGATGCTTTAGCTGCCATTTCGTTGAAATATGAGTACTCGGAGTCACCTCGCTTGGTAAGTCTAAAGTAAGTTTACTATTATTTGATTTTCCTCTTTTCATTTTATTTTGTGTGCGCTTTCAAAACATAAAATAGTAGAGCACTTTCTTGTATATTATTAAGTTTCTAATATACCTATTCAGAACCAACCTGGCAACATTATTTATCAGAAGACAATGGATAATCTGTCATTGTTGATAGTGGCATTTGAAGATGTCATATACCTGTGTCATTGTAGATAGGCCATTGGCATGTTAAGCTTTGATATTTCTTCGGCTGGCTCTTAGCATGTGAATCTTTTGATACATCGTTACCCAAACTTTAGTCATCATTTAAAGTTTCAGTTGCTTTCTTGAACTTTTGTGTAGCCTCGTACTCTAACACCTCAAGTAGCCTAAATATCCGTTGCTTCTCAGCGGGTAACTTACATCCAGTTGTATAACAATAATTTTTTTATTCTGTTGCTAATACATTTTTTAAAATTCTGCAAGTAAAAAATAAAATATTTGTTGAAAAGAGCATAAATAGTTGGTTAGAATACATTATCTAGATATTAAGTAACTTAAAAAGTTATCGGTACAAAAAGAAATACGTTTTATATTAGATAGATAACAACAATGTATGAATCTTAATACATGTGGCTTTTAAATGATGCATGGACCAGTTCCACAGTGGATCATTTTTCAAAGCTCACTCATAAGATATTATTTACAATTTTACACTTTTGAATACAATTTGTAACACTTAAAAAAGTTTCATACCAAAATTATAATATTGGAATATCTTTTTTCAAAATTTATTAGTATTAGATATGTAGCCTATGGTAGACCAGATTTAGGCAATAATATCTCTCTGGGAAAAGATGAGTGCGGAAGAGAGCGAGAAAAGATTGGATGGAAAATTACTAAAATATCCAACTGTGTGAGAATAATAAAGGAGTAAATAAGAGTAGTTTGGTCATAACACATTATTGAGGTGCACGTGTCAGCACCAATATCCTTCCCACGGACTTTAGTGTATTAGTAATAGATAATCGATAGCCTCGCCGGGTAAACCAACTTAAGTGGATGTGATGTAGAATGCTGAAAGATAGGCTAAAGAGCTTAGACCTTTAGGGTTTTAACATTCAGGAGAAGAATGAGAGTTTTAGAAGGTAAGTGGCAAGTGAACATCGAGGGATTTATTGTGCTGCCAATAAAACCAATCTCCAAAAGAAAGAAGGTAAAATGCTAAAACCAAGCCCGAGGTGCCTGCTTAAGTCCATAGATAGCCTTATTCAGTCGACTGATATGATTAGGAAAGAAAGGATGTACAAAGCCAGGTGGTTGTTTCATATAAACTTCTTCAAAAAAATAGCCATGAAGAATGGCATTTTTCGCATCCACCCAGAAGAGAAAGCAATGGAAAGAACACTACGAATAATAGTCGATTGTGGCTTCACTATCGGAAAAAACATTTCATCAAAGTCAGCACCCTATCATTGCTTGTAGCCCTGAGCTACCAGCCAAGCTTTAAGACGCTCAAGAGAATCATCTGCCTTCTGTTTGACCTTGTGTACCCATATGCAATTAATAAGATTGATTGATGGTGGAGAGGGAACAAGATTCCAAGTAGAATTTTCCAATAGGGCATGAAACTCCTCGGTCATAGCTGCACGCCAACCTGCATCTTGAAAAGCCTCAGTAAAGAAGTTAGGCTCGTTGGGAAGCAAAGACTGTTTAGAAGTCAGGAGCGAGGTAGACGTAGTCAAATTCTTTGTCATTGAGTAAGCATAGGGTGTATGCGAGAAGGGATAGGTCGAGCTATAGGTGAATTAGGTAAAGGTAGATGACGAAGTGGGTAATGCCGTATCTGTATGAGTGAAGGCTGAAGGGTCAGATGGTGGTGGAGCAAGTTTAATAGGAGGATTGGGTGTTGTAGTCCTGGAGAGGTGTCGTCGGGTGTAGACACAGAGCTTTTGGTGATCAGCAGCACATGTATCATTCTCATCTCTAATCTGTGCATCATCTGAGTTCAAGTTGGTAGGAAATTGAGGTGAGTACTCAGATAGTGGTGAAACAGGTTGAGGAAGGTGATCAGTACAAGAAGCACTAGTACCATCAATAATGCTAGAAAGCGTAAAACTGAAGCCATAAATGTCATCAATAAAAGACGGACTCTCACGTAGTAAAGGAGGATCAGAGTGAGTTTTGAAACAGTTGAAAGTTTGAATTCACAGGTATTGAAAAATTAGAAAATTTTGAAAGACAGGAAAAAAAATACTGTTTCAACAAAGGTAACATGCCGAGAAATAAAGATTTTACCAATGCTTGGGTATTGGCAGCGAAACTTTGTATTTATCAACCAGTTCCAAGAATACACAAGAAAGGGATCGGGGGAGAGAGCTTATAATCAACAACATTCTGCAAGTTGGGATAACACAAACACCCAAATACCTTAACAAGTTGCAAGTCAGAGAGAGCACAGTCATGCGAAATATCGTATGGTGATTTTTCTTTCTAAAATAGTAAGCAAAGGAGTGCACTTGATAAGAAAAACAATAGTTTGAAGCATATCGACCCAAAAACGAGAGGGCATGGAAGCTTGAAGAAGCAGACTTCAGATGATGTTAGTTAAATGTCTATATTTCCTCTGTGCTATATCATTTTGTTGTGGTGTATGAGGATAAGAAAATCTATAAATAATCCAATTATGTGAGAATAAAGTAGAAACTTTATCATTCACATACTCCGTACCATTATCAAATTGAAAAGTTATGATTTTTTGATAAAAAATATTTTCAACCATCGCCTTGAACTTTAATTTTTTTTTTAAAACCTCGTGTTCAAATTTTAAAAGATAAAGCTAAGAATATTGAGAATAATTATCCACAAAGATTATATAATACTTGTAGCCTGAAACTGAAGGAATAGGAGTCTGCCACATCAGAATGAACGAGTTGAAAAGGAAAAGCAGATTTTAAGTCAGAATCAGTTAAAGACAATTTGACATGTTTTCCCATGTAATATGCATTGCAGATAGACAAATTTGTTCCAGAACTACTATCGGAAATATTATTTGCTTTAACAAACTTTGAAAGAAAAGGTAAACTAGTGTGTGATCTAAACGTCTATACCAACTATCTCCACTAAACTTAGATGCAACACAAGCTAATTGTTGCTTATTCTTTATACTTGCAACTCGAGAAGAAATTGGATAGAATGAAGTGCCCGAATTACAACATTTGAGAAGCTCCTTCCCTGTTTTCTTGTCCTTCATAGCAAAATCAGATTAGTCAAATTGAAAAAGAGTGGTTATCATGGCGAAATTGACGAACAGAGTAAATTTTGTTTAATAGAAGGAACAATAAGAACAATCTTGAGAGCAAAAGAAGTGGAAGAAGTTTTCAAATGTGTTTCACCTGTCTGAGTAATATTCAGCAAATTTTCATTACCAGCTAGAATCTTATCTTGCCTAGTATAAGGTTTAGAATATGAGAGAATATCAGGATTAGTAGTCATATAATTGGATACTTCCATGTCTAGGTACCAAACCTCCTTATCGGGCTCATGGAGGCTCATGATATCGAAAGTTTGTAGGATATCTTCTATAATGAAGGAATGATTGAAATGATGCCTGCATTGAAGAGCAGAGATTTAGTTTTTCGTGGATCTGACACTCTGTGCTAGATCGGGGGACAATAGACTGTTGGTTAAATTTGTTATGACTAGGTTGAGGATGTGGATATACTCCATAAGATTCACGGCTAGGATTAGTAATGCAGGCTGGATAAGAGTAGGTTGTAAATATCGTAGCACGGGTAGAAAAGAGGAAGAGGAAAGAAAAAAGAAGAAGAATAAGCCACACAGGCTAGATATAGGCCACACAGGCACTAAGGAAGATCACATAGATCTAAATTAAATTTTTATTAAACAAAAACTCTCCCTTTACAATAGATATCAAGACTATTTATAATAAAGCAAACCCTAATTCTAATTCTAACCAAATCTCGTGATTTTAGAGACTTTCCTAAAACAAATATATCTAAATCTAATTAAAACTTTCAAATCCATATTCCTAATTTTTAGAAATTTATTTCACACGATAAATCCTAAAAATCATTGAAAAAATGACTAAAACAAATTAACAATAGAATAATTCCGAAAATTAAAAAATAAAATAAAATCCGAACGACTCAATCAACCCTAATGCAAATATTGACTCAAATAAATAAAAGATGACTCGACAAACCCTCTTTGAATATGGTTTTGCATCATTCGCTTCCGCTGCGTAGGATTTCGCGCTCGAGATCAACATAATTAAGAGAAGTTGGTAGCACCAAATCATTATACATATATGATTATTTAGTCCGATGCCTGAATGTCAAAGAATATTCATTAACATCATTTCAATCACGATTGCTGTTTGAAATTCAAGTCGTGGTAGAAGAGGGGCCTTCGGTAGTAGTAATAGAGGTGGAATAACAGGCGCCTTAGTAATCTGCTTGGATGTCTCTAAAGTTTGTAGAGTCGTTGAAGGTGGTGAAGAGTCAGATATGATTGGATGCGGCTGCATCGACTTCGACTTCGATTTCGGCTTCTTGACTCTTGGAAAAATAGCATATCGAATGCCATTATTGTGAAAAATATACTTATTTTTTTCCACGGTTAGAAAAGCATTTTTTGCTTATGCCATGATCGTCCAAGTATTATGACACATCCCTTAATATCAATCACGACGAATACAATTTCTTCTTTGTATTCATCTTGTATAGTGAGTATGCCAAATTTAATATATTTGGATTTGATAATAGTGCCATCATAAAACACAAGAAAAGGAGAAAAACAACAGTACGGAATAAGATCTAATTTTTCTACAAATGTCCTTGAAATAAGATTATCAAAAAACTGATGATTAATTTGTACCCGACAAGAAACACCATCAAATCTCATAGCAGTTTCGAAAGAAGTAAAAGAAATAGAATACTGGCTTTCTATATTTTTTTTTAGTTCCGCATTTGTTATCATGATGAAGGAACCTTCGGCTTTGATACCAACTGATGCAGGCTGGATAAGAGTAGGCCGCAAATGTTATAGCGTAGGGGTAGAAAAGAGGAAGAGTAAAGAAAGAAGAAGAGGAATAAGCTACACAGGCTAGATATAGGCCACACAAGCACTAAAAAAGATCACATAGATCTAAAATAAATTTTCATTAAACAAAAACTCTTTCTTTACAATAAATATCAAGCCTATTTATAATAAATCAAATCCTAATTCTAATTCTAATTCTAATTCTAATCAAATCTCGTGATTTTAGAGACTTTCCTAAAACAAATATATTTAAATCTAATTTAAAACTTCCAAATCCAAATCCTTATTTTTTAGGAATTTGTTTCACATGATAAATTTTAAAAATCATTGAAAAAATGACTAAAACAAATTAACAATAGAATAATTCCGAAAATAAAATAAAATCTAAACGACTCAATCAACCCTACTGCAAAAATTGACTCAAATAAATAAAAGATGACTCGACCAAACTCTCTTTGAATATAGTTCTGCATCAATTAGAGTTATGTCTACCATACTGTCCTCGGCCCCCGCGATATTTACCCCTACGACCTCCGCAGTTGCCTCGACCACGATTTGCATAGAAGGCTTCATCATCAGTGTCACGCCCCGGGGGTAAACTAGAACCCAAGTCCGCCAACAGATCCTCCGTATACACTGGAACCTCCGCGCATACGAAGTAGTGTCAGTAACCTGCTCAAGTATAAAGAACCATACAACCGAGCACAATAGAGTTGGAACTAAAGATAAACATCAGACTAAACTATACAATAAAGCTCCAAGATACAAAATACATATCCCAGAAGTAAAAATAATAATAATATAGACAGCTGGCGAAAAGTCAAACCCAAAAGAATAGTAGTGTGAAAAGCTAAAAAAACAACAACGGGTCCTCAGCTACAACCCTCAACAAAAAAGAAACTAAAAGGAGATGTATTTAGCCCGCGATCCCCTTACATCGATCCGCTGTCGTTGCAACAACCGCGAAGGACTCTGCAAAAAGTGGGTCAATAGAGAGCGCGAGAACTACTAAAAATCAGTAGTCCTCAGTGGGTACGTCATCGATAACTCCGACCTACTCACTAAGTCTACTAGAGGTAAATAGGAGAAAGCAGTAAGAACTGAGGAAAGTAAACTGCTGAAATATAAATCTACCACTACCATGCCTCTAATGCTGTGAATGAACAATATAATAAGGATGTATACATCAACTACAATACCGCCGAGGATAAACTAATCAACGGACCCGCACGAGGCCCAGTCCCGCCTGCACTAGCATCACATCTGATCACACTAGCAACTTATGGATCACCGACGTGGAACTATACCCAAAAATAAATCAAGCAGCCTAACTCTGGAGTGGCACTCGAGGGCAGCGACCCGCTCGAGGAAAGTAACCAAGTCGAGTATGTAGCAGGCTAAAGTCAAGCTCATGACCAAAGTGGATGACCCTAACCACTAAGATAGAATCTCGGCTCGAAATCAATGCATTACTACTACTCGGTCCAGCCGTTCAAAATCCACGGCTGCCAAACATCTCAAGAGTCCAACAATTCGGTGCTATCCCACCCGACTCGAGAACAACTACACTATCTCTAACCTATGCTCCAAACTCCGAGCAAACATGAACCACATGGCAAAAAAGAAAATGTTTTCTTCTAGGTCCAATTCTAAACAAGATAGTGTAAATAATAGAAATGATCTATCTAGATCAAGGATTAAAGTGCCGCCCGTGCCGGGCCGGCACGGGCGGCACGTACCGTGCCCCTCAAAGAGGGGCACGGTACAGGGGGGGTCTCGGACCCCCCCTGTCTCGAACGATACCCCCAGGGTATCGCTCGAGACAGAGCGATACCCCGGTGGGTATCGCGTGCCGTGCCGGCCCGTGCCGGCCGGCACGGCCCGTTTTCCATTTTTTTTTTTTTTTTGTTTTTTTTTTTTTGTTTTTTCTTTAGATTTTTTTCTGTATTTTTTAAACCAGGCATAGTTAGGTGTTTTTTTTTTTTTTTTTTTTTCTTTTTTTTTTTAGTCACTATGTAGAAAAGAGGGAATACAAGAGTTATGTTCTGTACAATCGCCCGAGCCCTTCGCTTCCACCACAGACATCCGCAAAATTTCGAAGTCGCACCGCGAAGCCGTCAGCGAACCTGAATCATAATATCGAAGCGATTCTGATTTTGAGTCACAACTACCAAGTATGTTAATTGGTGAGTGTAGTAAGCTATATATAGTCAATATTCACAATTTTTATTCTCTATGAGATATAGTTATTTCTATTCTCTATGAGATATAGTTATTTCTATTTAGAATTTATTTATTATATTGTTATTTCTATTCTCTATGAGATATAGTTGTACTTTATATATTAAAAACAATTATCAGTATGTCAATTGGTAAGTGTAGTAAGCTATATATAGTCAATATTCATAATTTTTTGACTAAACAGTTCAAAACAATATTATAAGAGCTTATTGGGAACAAAAAAAAGAAAAAAAAGCCGTGCCAGAGCGTGCCACTGGGAGGTCATGCGTATCCATCGGCACGCAAGCGTGCCACGTGTCGGCACGGGGGCGTGCCGGTACCGTACCGTGCCAGGCGGCGAGCGGCACGCCCCCGTGCCACGGCACTTTGAACCTTGATCTAGATGGCCATACAACTCATGCGATTGTCCCAAGCAAGATAGGTTCAGTTATAGATGTCAATCAACATGTTTAAGCATGATTTATTCAAGAATTAATAGCAGGGAATCATACACATCTCATGCTGGAATTTGGTAAACTCAATGTGCAGGACAAGTTTTGATATACTTGATCAACCTACCTGAAACGCGCCGATCCGGCCAACTTGGTAAACTCAATGAAACTTGGCGTGCACGTGTCCCAGGTCTCAAACCTTTAAACGGATCACTAAAATCCCAGAGATCCTTGTCGGATCAAACCGGAATAAAATCTTATCAATTTCAGCCCAGAAATTCTAGCAAACAACAAACGGTTGACGAAGATGGAGATTCAGCGATACATACCTCAAATGGAGGGCTCAAACTTAATTCCTAGGTTCCTCTCTACCTTAGGAACACCCAAGAATCTCTGAATTACAACCACCAAGCCCCAAACAAAAGGAAAAGTCCAATCTTCTCAATGCAGTCCAGAAAATTGCAGAATTCTATCACGCTAGGTTCTCCAAATTGAGAGGCTCAAATTCAACAAAATCACAAGATAAAACAAATAGGGAAGATGCTCACCACACCTCTGAGAATGTATCCAAGCTCCTAATCCATCATAAAAACTCAATAAATGCCATGAAATTATATCTATAGGTGACTAAATGCTTAAGAACGCCAAAAATTGGCTTGTTGAGCCTAAGAAAATTCATATTTCACCTACAACATACCTTCCAAATCACAGAAACAAAGTCCCTACTTGATCAAAATGAAGTCAAGAACATTCCCATCCACTTCAAAACTCAGCGCAAAGAGAGAACCAAAGAAATTCCATAAAAACCTCAACATGTCCAAAAAACTCAGCATTGTCACAAAAGCTTCAAGAAATCCATAAATACCTGATATATGGATGCAAGGAGGCCTTCTACCAGCTCCAAACTTCAAATTCCCTTTAAGAAGAATTCTCCCAATAAGTTTCAAGTCAAGATTCCACTCCTATCAAGGGAAGAAGAGGAAGCGAAGTGGTTGCTGCTGCCAGGAGCTGTTGGAGAGCTTAAAGGTGGCTAATAGAGGAAGATGATGGAGAAAAGGGCTCAAGACTTAGCAAAAAACTCAGTTCAAAGGTTGGAGAAGGTAAAAGAGCTCACCAGGGTCGCAAGGAGTCCTTAAATAGCTAAAACCATAAAGTAAAATGGGCCCTCGGATCAGAATAAGGAGCTGCTGTCCAGCCAGCAAGATTGCAAATTCGGGCGCCCGAAACCTCCAGGAGTGCCCGAATCACACAGCCCGAAACCTCATAAACTCTGCGAAGCGGTCTGCTACCCCGCACATGCGTCCGAAACTAAAGGGGCGCCCAGAACCCTACGCCCAAAACCTCAAATCCACTCTGCCAAGATAGGGAAATGCTGCCACATGTCAAGCCAAGGCGATACGCACAAGGTTGGGGTCCGGAATCACTTTCGGGCTATCCCCGGAGATTCGGACGCCCGCCACCAACTGCTCGAACTGCCTCATTTAGTCAACAGTCAACCGCGCAAGACTAGGCGCCCGAATTCCCTTGTTCGGGCACCCGAATCCATCAAAACCATAGTTTTGGCCCTAAATCGCGCTCCGATTCGGTTTTCACGTCCATTTTGCATGCAAACGTCTTCGACTCATCACGACATTCGAAAGAGGTGTCGTCAAGCTGCTGACAATGAAGTCAATTCGTCGGCTAGGATTTGGCTCTCCACAATCAGTGATAGAAGTAATATGTGGTGTCGTCAAGATAACACGACGTAGACACCTCAGTTTCTTCTTGCATAAGGTGTGGGTGAAGCTGTTCGAAGGTAGGTTTTATTCTGTGTATATTAAGAGTGCTTACAAAGCCTCTGTAGTCCTCTAGTAGCCCCAAAAGAATAGTCATGACCAAATTATGATCAGACTAAGGTTTACCAATTGCCTGAAGGGCATCACCTATTGACTTGACTTTTTGCAAACTTTGATTTAGCCCTGCAGATTTGTTATACTTTGGGCAAACGGGGTCAATTACTCTTAAATGCTGATATGTTCCTTTTGAGAATCTAAAAGAAACTCAGTTATGAATCCTTGTTTACCTATGGTTTATGTTTGTTTAATGTGTATGCCAAATTTCTAATATTAACCTTTTGCAACTTCTGTCTTCTTATTATAAGATATGTGGTAAATTTTTTGCGGTTTACAATATAATTTTCCCGAATCCGGCATCTCCTTCTCTTACCAATTTGAAAGATAAATTCTGTACAACTATCTCCATCCTTATTGATTTTGCTAAATTAAGATGGAAAGCAATGAGAAAGGTGAAGCAGATGAGCCCAGAAGTAGATGTAAGGAGTCTAATTATTTTATAATGATTGTGACAAATTTTAGTGCAAAGTTTGGTTCTGCAGCATCCTGGTGAGGAAGTGGTGCAAATTATCAAACTCTATTTATCTTGAATTTTCAAGAGGCAGGCTGAATCAGGATAATAAGCTATCATTAAGCAGTTCCTAGACATTAGTTGCAGCTAACAAAATATGCATTGAATGAAAAAGTTACGGAGATAAATATCTCTAAACATATAGAAAGGCTAATGGTCTCAAATGTACTCTTGCAATACATATCTCACTTACATTAGTCCTAGCGCACCATCATAAATGTAAAATGTTACCCATTGATGAATATTCTCTTGTATTGTAAATCATTTTTGACATGCAATAGATGAATGCTACTGTGTGATACAATGAATTTGCATTTCTACCTCGATTTTGAGTAAATCAGCAAGGAATTATTTCCATCTGAAGAAGAACACTAACTAGTTTCCTTGGTTCCTGTGCAAATTTTTCTTTGTTAACAATACTTTTAATATGTTAGGTTCACAGGCTTGATAGAGATAGTAGTGGTGTCCTTGTGCTGGCTAGAAGTCAATTTAGCGCTTCAATTCTTCATTCCCTTTTTCGGGAAAAAACTACTGAAGCTTCATTTAATGTAAGTCTAATTGATATTATCATGAGTTGAAATGCTATTTATTTGGAGAGTAATCAATCTATCACCTTTTTTTAATCTGGTATTTCTTCTTCTCAAGGATATTAAGAGTGCTAGTAGAGTACTTCAAAGAAAGTATTTGGCACTTGTTATTGGAATCCCAAGACATAGCAAAGGTCTAATATCAGCTCCACTTGCAAAGGTTGGTATTCTTTCGCATTTAGAACTTGGTTATACTATCTATTGTACTGTTTTCAAGCATTGTAATATGTTGCAATGACCTTTACCTGTTTGCACAACATCAATTGTCATGAGGCCTTTGATTAGAATAAATTACACTAGTAGTCTATAAGCTTTTCAGTGCAGCTTCAGTTTGGTCCCTAAAGTTTTAAAAGGGTGCATTTGACACCCCCAAAACTCTTTGTACTTTATATTCGTCCCTACCATCATCCTCTGGAAGAGGAGAAATTATTTCCTGCACTTGGTCTATTCATACATCATTGCAATGTCCACTCATCAACCCTATGTCCTATCTTTACCTTCAATCTACAATTCTACATTCCAATTCTTAGATAATAAAAATGACCTAGCTCAGTGGACTGTAGGATTGACATATGGTATTGTCACGCTCCGAGACCGCCAGTTTGGTCAGTTCGGGCACGTGCATAGACCCGCCAAACGGACAGAGTTTCCGCTGTTCGCCCAAGGCGTCACAATTTGTACAATTTAGCGAGAGTTCCAACTAGGAACATAATTCATACACGGATTGCAAAAGAAAAGTACAAAAAATATAAAACTTCTATTCTATTACATGCATTCGTTACATTAAATACCTTTACATTTCATTTTTCTTTTCCTTTTACAATCCAAAATATTAATACAATTTATTTCTTTTACCCTTTTCTATACAATGTCGAAGGTACTTCTAATTGGATCCAAAATAGAAGGGCCTCTAGCTATGGTGCTATGCTCTATCCTCACTCTACCACTGTCGGCTCAGCTGGACCTTTAAGACGTCGTGTGAAAACTATAAAATAATTTCCAGTGAGTGCGGCCACCCAAGTAATAAGCTCGATCCATCAGGTCCATGAGAGGCACTATAAGTGTAAGCAAATAAGATAAGCTGTAATCAAATAGGTATATAAATCTATACTACGTGCATAAAAAAAAACACTATACTTATGCCTCTCTACATATGCGGTAGTGAAATCTTTCACATAAGGTAACTATAGGTTACACACTATCCCATTACCCAATCTGTAGGTACTCTACTATAGAGAAGTCCTACTTTGCCCAACCACTAGACCCACACGTCCTGCTAGTCCTGCTTGTATCTCGAGGACAAGATACAAGCAGCAGGACCGAATTAATGCAGCCAGAAAATCTTTTAGAACTTAAATTTTATTATTTTTTCTAATTTTTGAAAAAATTCTTTTAGCTAATTTGTTTTACACTTTTTTAATAGATTTTTAGGATTTTCTATATGCAATAAATCTAATGCAGGTCGATAAAGCTGCGTATTAAGATGAAGAAGCACAAGGACAAGAGAGGGGATACACGAAGAATCCAGTTCTTCAACGAATACTAAATAATATTGTTCAATTCATAAAACTCTGTGTTTACATTAACCAAAACTCTACACCTATTTACAGAGGCAATACTTGAATCCTATTGTAAATCAAATTCCTGAAATCTAGTAATTTTTCTAATTATAACTAATTCAAGTATATCTCTAAACCTAAACAGATTTGAAATAACTAATTAATCGGAATCAAAATAGGATGAATATAAACTTTCCTAAAATATCTTAAATACCAAACGAAGGCTTGAACAACCGAGTGGCACCAAAGAGCCGAGGGCCAAGAACCGAACTCAACCGAGACCCGAATGTGACTTAGAGCCGAGAACTGCGAACTGAGCTTAACAAGATTTTCGACTCAGCTTAGCGGAATCGCATTTCTCCTGGAACGCAATCGCTAAACTAGCCACATCATCCTCCCCTGGTTGGGAAGAACTCGTCCTTGAGTTGAACTCTTCGTTCTCCGATGAATCTCTATTGTAAGGGATCAAATTCTTCACATTAAAAACATCTGGCGTCTTTAGGTGACTCGGTAGCTTCATTTGATGTGCCTTGTCGTTAATCCTCTTTAACACCTTACAAGGACTGATTTTTCGTTCGCTAAGCTTGTTGTATTCGCCCGCTGGATAACGATCCTTGGTTAAAATAATCCATACGTAATCGCCCTCATCAAACGTCAACTTTCGGCTGTGTCGATCTACCGTTTCTTTATACTTTGCATTCCTATTCTCGATCTGCTGTTGAATCTCATCATGAATAGATTTAAGTTGCTCGACAGTAGCTTCTCCCGGAACACCTTGCTTTCCTACATATGGAATAGAAGCTAAATCGAGAACACTGTTTGGGTTAAAGCCATAAACTACCTCGAAAGGACTCCTGCCGGTTGTACGATTTCGAGATTGGTTGAAAGCGAATTTAGCTTGTGGAAGGACTAAATCCCACTGCTTCGACTTGTCCCTAGCTAGTGCACGCAATAAATTACCGAGGCTTCGATTCACCACTTCAGTTCGCCCATCAGTCTAGGGATGATATGGCGTGCTGAATTTCAATTCGGTTCCTAATTTCTTCCAAAGGCTTCTCCAAAAGTGGCTTATGAACTTTGTGTCCCAATTCGATGTTATACTTTTCGGTACACCATGCAACTTCACTATCTCTTTGAAGTATAAATCGACTATATTGCTAGCATCCATGATTATTCTACACGGAACAAAATGTACTATCTGGAGAATCGATTGACAAACACCATAACCGAATCTATACGCCGCTGCGTCTTTGGAAGCCCTAGCACAAAATCTATGCTGACATCCTCCCACGGTGCTTCCAGTACGGGTAAAGGAGTATACAGTCTTGCGTTTGTCGCAACCCCTTTCGACACTTGGCATATATGACATTGGTTGACAAATCTACCGACGTCTCGCTTTAGCTTCGGCCAGTAATAATCGCTTGAGACCAGTGCCAACGATTTATCTCGTCTGAAATGCCTTTCACCGTGTAACTCCTTAATAATTTTCTCACATAGCGAATATTCGAGAATACACAGTTGCATACCTTTAAACAGAAACCCATCTCGCACCTGAAATTCGGCTGATCTGCCAGACTCGGCTTCGGTACTTTGCCGAAGTATGGATCTTCCGCATACAACTCTTTTAAGGTATTGAACCCAGCAACCTGAACCCTCATTGTGGTAAGGACTTGGGTTTGCCGACTCCAGGCATCAGCAACTTGGTTGATGATTCCTGATTTATGTCGGAGCACAAAATTGTACTATTGCAAAAGACTCGCCCACTTCGCATCTCGACTGTTTAACTTTTCTTGACCATTGATATACTTCAACGCCTCTTAGTTGGTATGTAATATAAACTCTTGATGCAACAAATAGTGTCTCCAATGCCGTAGCGCTCGGACCACCGCATATAATTCAAGATCGTAAGTTGAATACTTGGCTTTTGGCTCCGATAGTTTCTCACTAAAGAAGGCTATAGGCCGCCTTTCTTAACTTATCACATTGCCTATTCCACGACCCGATGCATCACAATCCACTTCAAAAACTTTTGTGAAATCAGGGAGACTCAAGATTGGCGTGGAAGTAATTTTCTGTTTAATAATGTTGTAGCTCTTTTGCACCTGTGGAGTCCATTTAAAAACCTTTAACTTTAAACAATCGGTTACCGGCACTGTTAGGTTGCTAAAATTTTGAATGAATTTCTGGTAAAACGATGCCAATCCATGAAAACTCTGTACTTCATGAATATTTCTTAGAATTGGCTATTCTTGTATCGCTCTCACCTTTGATGGGTCTACTTCCACCCCTTGTGCCGAGACGATGAATCCTAAGAATGTTAAGCTCTCGGTCATGAGGTGACATTTCCTTGGATTAGCATAAAGTTGTTCTCGCCGTAGTGCTTCAAGAACCTCTCGTAAATGCCGACAATGCGCCTCATTTGTTGGGCTATAGATCAAGATGTCATCGAAATAGACAACTACAAATTTACCAATGAACAGTTGCAGCACATGGTTCATCAATCGCATAAATGTACTCAGTGCATTTGACAAGCCGAATGGCATCACCAGCCACTCGTACAATCCATCTCGAGTCTTGAATGATGTCTTCCATTCGTCTCAACTGATGGTACCTGCTTTTTAAGTCGATCTTTGAGAACACCTTTGCTCACGCCAATTGGTCTAACATATTGTCCAGTCGAGGAATCGGAAAACGATATTTGATTGTAATTCGGCTGATGGCTCGACTGTCGATGCACATTCGCACAACCTATCTTTCTTTGAATCAATAGAGCTAGTACCGTACAAGGGCTGAGACTCAGTTGAATGAATCCCCTGTCGAGTAACTCTTGAACCTGTCGTTGTAGCTCTTCATAATACTCTGGGTTCATCCGATAAGCTAGTTTGTTCGGCAAACAGACTCCCGGAATTAGATCGATCTGATATTGGATATCCCGTATCGGCGGCAATCCAGGAGGTAAATCTTCTAGGAAAACATCTCCAAACTCCCGGATAACCATCTTCGCTTCGGGAATCGTGATTGGTTGATTTTTTGTCGGTTGCTCGATCACGGCAAGAACCACCCCCGATTCCTTAGCCTCTTCGATAAAACCCTTCAAAGACAGTATGCTAACACCTTTCTTTGGTTTAGGTATCGGCTGTTTCTCCTCTTTCATAGGCTTCAAGGAAATCCGCACGTTGTCCTGCCAAAAAGTGTAGGTGCTATTCTTTCCATCGTGAATCGCCTTTCGATCAAATTGCCACGGCCTGCCCAACAGGATATGGCAAGCATCCATAGGTACTACATCGCACCAAATATGATCGAAGTACTTGTTTCCAATCGATAAGGAAACTAAGCACCGCAAGTCAACACTTACTTCGCTTCTTTTCTTAAACCAACTCAACTTGTACGGACGAGGATGCTTCTCGCACGTCAAGTCGAGTTTCTGTACCGCCTCCTATGAGACTATATTCTTGGTACTGCCATTGTCGATGATCACCTTGCATACCTTATCCTTCACGGTACAACGCGTATGAAAGATGTTAGTTTGTCGCCAGTCATCATTCTCTTCGTGCCACGACGCCAACAACATCTGTATAATTAAGGCTGTTTCTTGATCACCATTTAAGCTATCAGGATCCTTCTCGTCAGCTTCCTCGTCGTAGAGAGGTTCACCGAACTCTTCCGGTTCATCCTCTATATTTTGTTCAATGTAGAGTTGCTTTCCGGGTCGGCTGTTATTCTTTCGACAGTTTCGGGCTAGGTGACCCAACTCTCCACATTGAAAACAACGGACTCCTGTTTTATTGCTCGGTGCGACTCTATTTGCTCCTGATTCGACTGAAGCAGGACCAGTTTCCCATTTTGGCCCCTAGCCGAACTCCTTGTCGTCCCGGATCAGAGTAGTTTGCTTCTAAACTAGCTCGGTTCGTTCGCGACCCAGCTCGGCTTTGTTGCGCCTCTACCACCGAGGCACGTTGGTACGCCTCGGATATCGTCCAGATCGTGTGCAAGCTTAGCGCGTCCTGAATCGACTGCTGTAGCCCACCAATGTATCTAGCAACTTGTTGCTCCTCTGATTCAGCTAGATCATTCCGAGCGATCAGTTGATAGAACTCCTTGGTATAATCAGCCACTGTTCGATTGCCTTGTCGAAGGTTCTGAAGCCATTGGTACAGGATTTGGACATAATTGAAAGGCAGGAATTATTCTTTCATCTTCTTCTTCATATGCTCCCAATTCGTTATCTTCGGCTTACCTTTCCTTTGCCGAGTCTTCAATTGTTCCCCCCATGCTGAAGCTCGCCTTTTGAGTTTTAAAGCGACTAACTTTACCTTCTTATCCTCGGGCACATCTTTATATTCAAAGATGCGCTCGATTGTGTTTAACTAGTCGATGAAGCCCTCCTCTTGTAGACCTCCCGAATACTCCGGAAGTTCCGCCTTGACACTTGAATCAACCCACCGATCTACACGGCCGATGTGGCCCGAATCTCGACCCTGCATGGATGCACCTCTCCCGAGAGCGCGACTATGGAAGGGATTTTCAAACCCGGAAGACTCTGAATCACAATCGTTGTCTTCTTGGCTTTGAGTTTCGACCAACGCCATGCGTGTGGTCAAGGACTCGATCTGCCTTCTCAATTCTTCGATCTCGATATCTCGAAGATCTCGCTGACCTCGGGGTCCAACGCTTACATGCTCGTCATCGTTCACTATACCAGCATTGCGTTCGCCAGCCTTGCATCCTTGATTCGCAGCGTCCTGGTTCACATTCTAGTTTCTTCTCCAACCGCCAACCATGTCTCGCGAAAGCACCTCTTCAAGGTTCAACTAGCTCTGATACCAACTGACGCAGGCTGATAAAATTGCGTGTTAAGATGAAGAAGCACAAGGACAAAAGAGGGGATACACGAAGAACCCAGTTCTTCAACGAATACTAAACAGTATTGTTCAATTCATAAAACTCTCTGTGTTTACATTAACCAAACCTCTACGCCTATTTATAGAGGCAATACTCGAATCCTATTGTAAATCAAATTCCTAAAATCTAGCAATTTTCCTAATCATAACTAATTCAAGTATATCTCTAAACCTAAATAGATTTGAAATAACTAATTAATCAAAATCAAAATAGGATAAATATAAACTTTCCTAAATTGTCTTAAATACCAAACGAAGGCTTGAACAACCGAGCGGCAACAAAGAGTCGAGGGCCGAGAATCGAACTCAACCGAGGTCCAAGTGTGAATTAGAAAGAGCCGAGAACTGTGAGCTGATAACCGCGAACCGAGCCTAATGAGATTTTCGACTTCGCTTAGCGGAATCACGCTTCTCTAGGAACTCAATCGCTAGACTAGCCGCATCAAATCCTTAAAAATTAGGGATATGATTTAGAGTCTCTTCAGATATATTCGAATTAGAAAAAATTTCTAAAATTGTGGGATTTGTTTTAAACTAGATTATTTTTTTATGACTATAAATATGGCCTAGGGATTTGTAATCATAGGAGAATTTGATGGAATTAAGAAATATGGCTTAAGAGAAGCTTCGTATTTCGATCTCTCTATCCCTCTGATCTCTGCCTCATCCTCTCCATCTCTCCTCCCTTGCTACACATCCTAAGGTAATTTATCATCTTCAACCTTAATCTCTTGTTTTCCTATAATATTATCATAAGCATACCTTAATTTGCTTGTGCTCGACGATGTTAGGCAAACCCTAATTTTGTCCCACATCACATGCTCTCAGCACTTAAAAGTAACATGAAGAACACTTAAAATATTTTTGGGCACAGGATATTGGTGTATTAGTTATAAACTCTGATGCACAGATATTTGATTTTAGCTGTCGTGTCCATATGACATATTAAATATTGATACCTAGCAGATACATGCCAGATGCTCTATAATAGCGCAATGATTTATCAAAATACCCAGATGCATGATGGATACACAAGGGATATACGAGGGCTAAGGGAAAGACTTCGGAGGACCTCTTTGGGTCAAAGTCGGATAGGAATTGTTCTTATGTGGCTTGGATCCGAAACCTTGTTAAGTTGTTATATAATTAATCTTATTCATTTGTATAACTCTTGCATTGTGGATTCATTATTGGTAAAATTATTGTTTTGTTAAGTAAATTATCTTTCCTGATGAAGTTCCAAGTAGTTTTATATTGTTTTACAACTTTGCATTAATTGCTACAAGATCTTACATAGCGAAAAGATGAGTTCAGCTTTTTCTGCAGAGTGCTACAGTATTTGTGCTGTGCCATGGCATGGGTGCTGCTATGCTAGGCCGGGCAGCCTGCGGGTTGCCTGGCCTTTTTACACAAGGATTTAAGTATCCATCGGCACGGGCCGTATCCACCGTGCCGTACCGTGCCAACAAGACACCGGCACGATACAGCCCCCGTGCCGATGGCACAGTTCAACACCCTTTTTCTTAAAATTACTAAGTAATTTTCTCAATAAAGTTCAAAATATTTGATAAAGATACATAATAAGCAATTAAAAATTTGTGGCTAAAGAAAATAAATATTTCATGCCATTATGTGTCGGCAAGCATGTATTTTTTGTGACCGGCACTCATCGGCACGGCTCGACACGCACTGTGCCGTACCGTGCCGGCAAGTTTTCGGCACGACCCTGTGCCACGGCACTTAAATCCTTGTTTTTACATCCCTAATTGGTGTGATTCAAGCTGTGGAGTAAAAGTACTTCCCATATATTTACATGCAAGAATGTAGAAAATTTTCTAACATCACTATGATTTTCTTCCTGTTTGATCTGTTTGTTGCAATAATGAATATTTTTTCTACATTAATGGTATTGAAATTAGGATTCATTTCACTGCTTCAGGTTGTACAAGAAGATGGCAAAGCCGAGCGAATAACTATAGCTGATGATATGAAATCTGCGTCAGCACAACATGCTTTGACGGAGTATAGAGTGATTGAATCTTTCCCTCATGGTTAGTGAGAAACTTAGCTCGGCCTGTATGTCATTTTTGTTGTTAAATAGTTGCAAATATATTCTTTTCAAAGAAGGGAACGGATATATGCTCCAATAATCGATCCTCAGTTAGAGTTTGACAGAGTATGCAGAAGACGTCTTTCAGTTATAGCTTTGAAGATTCATATCATTACCATATTTGTGTGAAACCTTTTGTCCCCTATTTCTCTCTTCTTCCCTTCCTATTTTCCCCTTTTCTCCTGTCCCTTGAATTCTAACCTACTTTCTTTATCTCCGCGAGATGATTCCAGTCCCCCAGCTCCCTATTGCTGTTCCGTCTCTAAATAATAATTGGCTATTTCAATTTCCACTATTTGAGGTTTCATCTAGTTCTTAACTTTATCAAGTGATGAATGTTGTTTGACAATTATTACTTGGATAGAGCCATTGTGGCAATGGATAGGGAAGCACTTCCATTGCATAATATTGAGATATTTTTTATGTCATTTACTTTATTGGTTGAACCATTTTGCTGTAATGGGACTCTTTCTAACATATTTCTAGTGAATGCAGCTCAACCAAACAACAGCATAACGATGCTCTCTTGTTTATTGTAGCTTCAAAATTTTGATAGAAGTTCAGAAATTTTCAGTTGTGAATGAGCTGTATATCACAACCTATTACTACGTCATTTTAGTCGATCCCAATTCAGCTTGTTTTCCTTTTTGCGGCTTTTGCTTACCTTGTTTTAATCTTTATAGGTTACACATGGCTAGAACTTTGCCCACTAACTGGAAGGAAGCATCAGGTATGTCAGTCAAAATGTAAAAATGTATAGACTCAACTTTAAAAATTTTGATCTCACTACTATACCTTTTATTCTTTTATTTTTCAGAAATTTTTTACGGAAGTTTTTTCAAATTTTGTTAGAATTTGGTAGTTTATGATAAACGGATTAGAATATATTTAATCAAATGATAGAATATTTTGTTAGATTGCAAAATCTTCTGTCAAAAAGTTGAAAATACCATTAAATTTTGATACGAACATGCTTAAATCAAGCATATTGTTAAGTTCGGCAGTAAAATCAAACTCTTTAAAGTTCCGGTACCCATCTAAAATTTGCAATATTTTCGGTTAGGTCCATGCATTTTTTTACTATGTTGAAGGTATTAGCTGTGCAAATAACTCCCACGCTGGTGAGAAATTATTGGATGGCCTTGCAATGTGCAAATGACTGATCAAATTTCTCTCTGTATGACTGAAGCTCCGAGTCCACTGTGCAGAGGTTCTACGAACACCAATTGTTGGGGACTACAAATACGGCTGGAAGTCACACCGGAAATGGAAACCTGTGCCTTTTCCGCCGATGATTGATCTCGAGAGATTTCCCAAGAATAAGCTTCCCTTCGGGCTCGAGTCTGGTGGTGGGAGTATAGCGGAGAAGAAGCCGTGGTTACATCTGCATTGTAAGCAGATGACTCTGCCGAATATATCCGCTGCTTTGGAGCACTTGCAGTCATTGAATGATGATGACGGCCACTTCTCAAAGCTTGAGAAGCTCAGCTTTGTCGCACCCTTGCCAATGCACATGCAAATGAGTTGGGATATTTTGAGTTCTTGATCCTGATTAAATGAAAGGAATATCCACGTACGTGTTTTTCCTTTGGTGGCTTTCTTTTCACCACTAGCATAGGGATGCAGAACAGACAATGATTATAATATTTTAGGGTGTGTTTGAGAGAACTGAAAGTGCAGGGTGAACTCGACAAGCCCGATGTAAGTCATGCCGCTTTACGAACTTTGTGGGGAAACTACGCCGCATTGCACTGCACATGAGATGAGGTCGCGAACCTCAGTACGATTGGAGCTCCCGATTTTGCCTCCCACCTGTCCGATGTTGATCCCGCACAAATGGAGGTTCATTGGTTCATCGTGGTTGCAGCTTTTGACGAAACAAACAAACCCCTAGTGTAGCGTATAAAACTCAAAAGCAGTAGACTTTCTCAGGGGCTGAGCTTGATGAATGCTAGCTAGAAAAGTTATTGTTGTATGGCTACATAAGCAAAATTGTAGGCAGTACTGTACTTGTAGGCTGAATTTTGTGTAAGATTGGAGTGCAAGGATAAAGAAATTTTGCAGGCTAGAGCTGAAAATGATTTTAATAGCCTTTGGAATGCACTGCTGGTGAGCCCAATCCGCTGGCTTGGCATTGAAACTTCTTTTTCGGTTGGGACGCTGATATTATTAGCAGTTTATCACCTTTGTAGTTAGGGTTTATCCTGGAAGTAAACTGTATGCTACATTTTTTATTGAATAAGCCCCTGTTTCGTTCGGGAATAATAAATATTGGCATAAATTTTGGTCTCTGAAATAACTTGTTATTTTAGGATAATAAAAAATAATAGTAAAATTATGTTTGGTTTGTAATGTTGTTACTTTTAGGAATAACTAAAATTGTATTTGATTTATTTTTATTGAATAGAGAATAGTGAAAAAAAAAGTGATGGTTGAATTTATATAAAATATAATTTTTTTTATTATAATATTAAATAAAAATAATTTACTATAATAATTAATAAAAATAATTTATTATAAAATGCATATATATATTTTTAAAATTCTATGTAAACTTAAATTTAATAAAAATAATATATTATAATATTTAAGTATAAATAATTTGTATTAATATAGTATCTTCTATAAAATTTATAATTTGAGAGTTTTTTCGGGCTGAGGTGTCGCTCTCGTGAGCTCTCCCGCTGACGTGTCACTCTCTGCACTATCCTCTTCTCTCTCCCCTCCTTTTTCTCTCTCTTATCGATGGCCCCTCCACTTTCTTTCCTTTTTTTTTTCCACTTTCTCTTTGCTTTCCACCTAGCTACTCTCTCTTTTCCCCTCTACAGCTGGCCTCTCTTTCTTTCCCTCTACCTCTCTCTCTCTCTCTCTCTCTTCTCTCTCTCTCTCTCCAACGCCATTGATCCTCTTCGACATTGGTGACATGGGTTCTCTTCCTTTCGTACTCTTCTTCCTCCTCCACTCGTGCTCGGCGTAGAAGAACCCAAAGGTGGGCGCGCTCATCTATACAATCTATAATTTGAGAATTTCTTCGGGCTAAGGTGTCGCTCTCGTGAGCTCTCCCGCTGACGTGTCACTCTCTGCACTATCCTCTTCTCCCCCCCTCATCTTTCTCTCTCTCTTACCGATGGCCCCCGCTCTCTCTCTCCCCCCCTATCTTTTTCACTCTCTCTTTCCTTTCCAGCTGGCCACTCTCTCTTTCCCCCTCTACAGCTGGCTCTCTCTCTCTTTCCCTCTACGCCCTTTTTTTCTCTCTCTCTCTCTCTCTCCTCTCTCTCTCTCTCTCTCTCTCTCTCCCCAATTTTTGCTATGGATAATATTTCAGCCAAACTCTATATATAGAACTAGGTTGGAATACTATCGATAACACCAAGTCATTGGTGCTATCAATTTTTTAGCCCTTGGATTAAGGGATGTGCGGTTAGAATGATAGTGGTCCCCTAGGGTTTAGTGAGTGATTGGTTGAATAATAAAAATTTTAGGGGACCACTATAATCCCAATCGCATATCCTTTCATTCAAGGACTAGAAACTTGGTAGCACCAATTGCTTGGTGCTATCGATAGTATTAAGCTGTAATACTATCGATAGCAGCAAGTCATTGGTGCTTTTAATTTTTTAGCCCTTAGATTAAAGAATATGCGGTTAGGATGATAGTTATCCCTTGAGGTTTAGTGGGTGGTTGGTTGAATAATAAAAATTCTAGGGCATCACTATAATTTATATAGTCCGGCTAGAATACTATCGATAGTATCAAGCAATTAGTGCTACTAAGTTTTCAGCCGTCGGATGAAAAGATATGCGGTTGGGATTGCCCCCCCCTAAGATTTTTACTATTCAACCAACCACCTAGTAAACCCTAGGGGACCACTATCATCTTAACCGCACATTCTTTAATTCAAAGGGTAAAAACTTGATAGTACTAATGACTTAGTGTGTGTGTATCCGACTACTACATTATCAATAGCATCAGGCACTTGGTGCTACGAAGTTTTTCGCTATTAGATCTACCCTTTAGATCATTTTCATCCCTTAAATTATACTATTGCACTAACCACCTACTAAACCCTAGAGAACTACTATTATTCTAACCGTTCATCTTCTCATCCAAGGGCTGAAAAACTAATAGCACTAACGATTTAGTATTATTTATAACACATAGTAGCCAATATATATATATATATATATATATAGGAAAATGCTATGTGTACACCCCTTTCGGGGTGTACATCATACACCCCACCCATCTAAGGGTGGGGGTATGATGATGGGTCACTTGATGTGACCCGTAAAAAATATCGCCACCATTAAAATTGTGGAGGTGTATGATGTACACCCCTTCGGGGTGTACATGTAGCATTGCTCATATATATATATATATATATATATATATATATATATATATATATATATATATATATATATATATATATATATATATATATATAATTTTAAATATGTTTAATTTACAAATATAAATTAAATAATAATATATATAGTATGTTTAATTATTATATACCAATAATATATAATATACTTAATAAAAGAAAATAGATATAATAATATTTTATTTATCTTTTCTTTTCAATTAAATAAATGTGGTTGGAATATATATATATATATATATATATATATATATATATATATATATATATATATATATATATATATATATATATATATATATTTCTCTTACAAAGCAAACACTAATTAAAAGCAAAAAAAAAAAACTCTTTTTACGCCAAAACATCTTTTCCACTGAAAATTATTGTTCACACTTTTACAATAATTGGAAGAAAATCTTTCTTGTAGCAGAAGACGGAAGAAATTTTCACACTACAATTATGTAACCCATTTTGCTCTCGCTGTGAGCCCCAATTTTTCAGGGTATCTATTTTAGAACTATTTTAATTTTAATACGCTCATCCTCTTAATCTCTGAAGCCTAAGTATCATCCAATATGCTATAATTGAATTAAAAAAATTAATTATATTATATTATTTATATATATAACTAATTTAAATTTCGAAGATATCACATTCTTTTTTTTTTTAAGTCCTGACGTTCACGTGAAGCTCAAAAACACTCAAAAATATCAGGCGATATAAATTTCGTCTCGCTAGTCTTAGCCGATGTTGTGAGAAATTTCATTCCACCCATAATAGTCATTAGACGAAAAGTCTCGCTCAACCTGCTATATTATTCTGCCACAGTCAAGACTCATCTCATATTTTCGACTGATGAATACCTCTCTGATACCAATCTTGATACCCCAACTTTCCAGAGACTCACCCATCCTAAAACTACTAATTCTAACACGTTCAATTCTCTTAATCTCTTAGACCTAACTACCATCCAATAGGCTATAACGGAATTAAAAAATTTAATCCAATTATATTATTTATATATAAGACTAATTCAAATTCCGAAAACATCCTCTGCTCCAACTATTGAGAGCTACACACGTCAACTGTTTAGCAGTGACTGCACAACGGATACCGTGAATGGCATAATTTGTAGCACAAGAGAGAGAGAGGAGCAAAACAATAAACATGATGATTTGCACTGGTGGCCAAAATGCCTAATGCTAAAACCAACTTTCACAAAATTGATTAGATTAAAAAGATAATGATGCATCAATCTTCTCCAACACATGAAATGTTACAATTTATCACTCTAAAGAGTCGCCGACTGCGGTAGTAACCCGTATCATTGTTTCAGTTCCTCACCTTCCTCGGAATCGCCACTATCATCTGAAAACCCATCCATGTTGGGTTCTTCGACACCATCATCCTTGTTGGGTTCTTCTACATCATTATTTGGTTTGGCCTTCTTCTCCTTCTTCCTTTGCTTTTTCTTTTGTCGTTTGAGGCGTTTCTTTGCTGTCCGTTCCTCTGCAGCTTTTAGCCTTTCCTCTCTCCTCATATTAAACTCGGCTACTGTTTTCCTCTTTTGATAGTCTGTATCCATCCTGGAAAGTCGATCCTGCTCCCTCCGTCTCATTTGCCGGTACTGTCCAATATATAGTAGAAAAATAAGAGACGGCACTACAAATCAGCAGATTACCGGTACCATTCAGTGTTCTGATAACATGAAATGGGGGACGGAAAGGTAAAACTTTTCCCTGCCACTAGCTCACAAGCTTCAATAGCTGTTTGTATAAGCCTTTATCCTCTCTACATAGCAGGCCAAGAAACATCATTTTCAAGAATTCAAGGCTGTTCGAAAATCAAAGAAAGAAAATACCAAAAAAAAAGTCTTGGTTTAAACCTACAGTAGTAAGAAATCATGGTGCAAGAATATTTTGACGTTGTGACTACCTCAATCTCAAAGGAAAAGATATTAATCAATCAAGCTAAAAAGTACAATTAAAAACTTGTAAGAACGAAGCAGTTGGTTCTTCAAAGGTGTATACAATCATCAGGTGAAGGAAACAAAAGCGTAGAGCTTGAGAAAGATACTAATGAAGCTGTAGTTGTAAGAAACAAACAACCAAATCTTTCAACGAGAAAAAAAGCAAAAGAAAATCTTTTTGATTGATAGTCAAAAGATCTTTTGGAGTAAACCATTTATGTGGATTATTAATCATGCTAAACTATAAAATGGAAAATTTTGAGGAAATTACCTTTTTGTAAAGTAAAAAAACTAAAATTTTAAGATAGAGTTATCATTTACAATTGAAGCCAACAGTAATTGTATGTACTATTTGATTAAATAAATATTGCTTGCTATACCATGGCAAAGAACTGCAGGGGCATATTTCATATCGTGAATGTGGAGAAGCCAAGAAATACCACAACTCATAATTATATATGGCCGTTTGGTGCCACTTCCTGCATGTTTTGGAGTAAAATAGGGCCAAATAGAGCAATTAGCAGCAAACACTTCGCACCATTTCAGCCTCGGAATTCATCCCACTGCGAACTTGTTGCTGCCAAGAGCAGCTCGGATTTCAGTGGTTCTCTGACATGGCCCATTGACAAATCATGCCATCCCCACAAGTTTAAAAGAACCACTAGTACTAGACAAGCTCACAAAGAAATTCTAGCATAAGAAATAGGGGCAATTTCAAACGAGTCCCTCAAAAGTAGAAAAATATCATGGATTCCCCTTCAAAATTGTTAATGTCAATTTTGCCACTATAAATCAATAAATTATATCAAAAATGCCCTCCATCACATTGACTAAGAGTTTTGGGCGATTTGCCCCTAGTTATAACTAATTATAAATAATTGTGTGGTATTACGTGGGGGTAATAAATTTATTTCGCATCCAAAAATGACTCGGCTGTTGCTTATGATTTAGTTTATGAATGTTCTTTGTTTGTCTACTTAAGTTCTTTTTTTTTAATTCGGATCTCATGTTGAGCTTAATTAACAAATAATTAAAACTAAAGATATATTATATTTTTCTGTGAATCCATTATCTACCTTGTCTAAATTAGGATGATTTTTTTTTTTGTTTACTATTTGTGTAGTTTAGTTTGTTCCAATTAAATAGTGTCAATTTAGTATACATTCAACTGTATTTATAATGTTTGAAGTAAAAGATCTAGTTAATTAAAAGGGCATAAATAATGGATGTTGGGCAAAATGGAAATGTTATTTAGTTTTTAGATGTATTGTTATCAGCAATAGGTACTTATGATAGTTTCTCTAAGGTGATGTTTAGTTGTTCGTAAGTGAAGGGGCGAAAGTAGCTTTTTCATAAAGTGAGATTACTTCAATAGTTTGTGTGACACTGCCAAGATTTGAAATACTCCTATAAATAAAGTATACTAGGGCAATTACATTTGATAGAGACACAAAATTTGTTAGTCATTTTTGGAGAACTTTAATGCAAAAGCATAAAGCAAATTGAATTTCAGTAGTCCATACCATCCACAAACTGACGGGCAGACAAAAATAGTAAATCGTTCTTTGGGTAATCTCTTAAGGTGTTTAGCCGGAGAAAAACCAACACTAAGAGATTTAATCATACCTCAAGCTGAATTTGCTTATAATAGTCCCATAAATCGAACCATTGGAAAATCTCCTTTTGAAGCTTTATATAGCAGTCCTATAGCCCACTTCCTTGACTGAGCACGCATACCTTACCCTAATAGAGTTAGTGCAGATGTCGAATTTGATTTAAACAGATTCAAGGGTGTAACAACAGGTTCATCAGAGGTTTGCGGGATTCCACTTTCAAGTACAAAGAGTCGACGGATAAAGATCAACGAGATATGACTTTTAATGAAGGGGATAATGTCTTAATCCCTTTTAGGAAAGAAAGATTCCCAGCTGGAGGCTATAGCAAATTGAATAGGAAAAAATACGGGCCGTTCAAAATTCTAAAGAAGTTGGGGGCAAACGCATATTTAGTGGATCTGCCCCCGGAAGTACCGGCATCCCTAATCTTCAATGTCAATACGAGTACCATGGAGAGGCCCATTCTACTATCGATATTGATGGCTTGACATCTCGCACCGACACTGAAACACCATCAGACAGGGTGGAAGATATTCTGAATGTGCGTGAGTCTGTGACACGTCGTGGTAACCATCGTTGATACTTAGTACGTTGGTGTGGACGACCATTGTCAGATAGCAGTTGGATTTCTGAGGCAGAGTTGCGCCAACTTCGAGAGGACTTGTACCAGAGCTATTAGGATGCCATCTCGACGGGCTCGAGATTTCTCCAACCCAGGGAGAGCTGATATAGCAAATAAATCTTTATTTTATTTTTGAATACATTTTTTTTTATTTTGTAAGTTCGTGTTTAATTCGAGCTTAAATCGATTAGTTTTAGTTGATTTGGCTAACCCAAACCCTTATCTCCCATAAGCATAAGAATTATCCCAAAAAGACTTTTCGGTTTTCTCAAAATTGCTTCGTCTTCTATGCATGACCTTTGGGTGACCGTGTGGTGTTGAAAACGAAAAGGCAATAATTTATTATACGATAGGCTCTTAACACTATAAATACTTAGGCTCTTGATGATTTGGGGGAGATTTGATGAATAAAAATTTCTACTATTGTTCTTTATCCTTGCTGTGGTGTTCTTCTTCCCGATGTGATCATTGATACTTCTTCCTCGCGCCAAGGTCATCTTCTCATCTTCTTCCTCAACTTGATCGTTGTCGCTTCTTCCTCATGGCAAGATCGGCTTCTGCTCCTACCCCTTCTCTTCTTCTGAGTCCCTACCTCTTCTCTTCTTCTCCATTGCCGAAATTATACTCGCGGTGTATTGCCCTCCTCGTCAATCATGGATCCCCCACAATTGTGTGATCGGTGCACCTTTTTGTATCTTATCTTCTTTCTCATTTCGTGATCTCCCATTATTCCTTTCAACATAGTCTTCCACCATTACCAACCATTTTTGTCAAAACAACCAAATCTAAAAGCTTTAAGCCCGATAATATCGAATTTACCTTTTTATTTGGAACTATTATATGTATTTTCAGTTGTTTGTTTTCATGTCATATATTGAAGGTTTATCATCATCCGGTGTTACTTCAATTCAATTTTAATTTTCTGTCTTACTGAACTTTCGTTGCTTCCTTGCTTTAATTTTATTAAAGTTCAACGGAATTGATAAATTGAACCAAGTTTATTTCGAGGAATACCTTTAAACAAAAAACAGAGTTGAAAATTTCAAATTCGGCAACCTCTCAGTTTGCATCATGCATCCAAGAATTTCATCTCCTTTTCCCGTTCCTTTCCTTGTCCTCCACCCCAAAATCAAATTAAAATAATGAGAGCATGAAAAAAACCAAAAAGGAAAAAGAAAACTTCCTCTTCATCTCATCTCTTCTTTTCTCCCTGAATTTTTCCGTCCAAACAGTGTAATACGCAAGAAACAGTTCACTCTTTCTCTACAATGCATCTTCTATGAGAAACTTTACTTCAACAAAAGATTCAGTTAAGCAAGAAAGAAATAGGTCTTCATCAGAGAGAGAGAGGGGGGGAGAGAGGGGGGAGAGGGGTGTATTCAGCAGGCAGGCACCTGATGGAAGTCTCCGGATCCGGAGCCAGCGGAGCTGCCGGAGGTGTTGCTGACTCGGACGGGGACGTTGTCCATGATCCTGCGTAGCTTCACCTCCAAGTCCTCCTCCTCCTCCCGCAGCACAACCCCGCTCCTCCTCCCGCCCTCCGCCACCACCGCCACCTCCCTCCCGCCCTCCGCCACCACCGCCACCTCCCTTCCGCTGCTCCCTGCCAGATCGCGCCCCCCATCCCTCGCCGACCCCGACATCACGCCTCCCAAACCCTCGATTGCTGCCGCGCCTAAAAGCGGGGTTACTTAGGTTTGTTTTGTTTTGGATATTAATGATTTTTTTTTTTTTGAGAAATGTTTGTTGTACACTTTTAAATGTTGGGTACATCTTACATTTTAATGAAATAAATTTGATCGGTCACTTCTTAATTTTTATTTTTGAATGGGTGCGATGTGTAATGTACACTTCATATTGAGTGAACAAGTAGCATTGTCTATTTTTTATTTTTTTTTTATTTTTTTATTTTTTATTTTTTTTAGGTCGCAAATAATTCACCCTCGCTTTCACTTTTAAATGAAATGACCCAAGACTTTTATAAAAATTTATTCACGCTTTTATTTAAAATTTATAATATTAAATAATTTTATTAAAAAAATATTTTTAATTTAATTTTTTTTTAATTTTTTTTTTCTAATTTAATTTTATTTTGATAAATTAGAAAAAAAAATATATAACTTAATAATATTTATTATATAAATTTATATGTTAATTAAAAAATAAAATTTATTTTTTTCTCTCTCCTTATTCACAATACATTATTTTTTTTTATTCACAATACATTATTTTTTTTATATAATTTTTACATTATTTTTTATTTAAGATAAAAAATATTACTGTGTACAATACTATTATAAAAAAATATTTTATATTATTATGAAGTATCTGTATAAAAAAATACATATTATAAATAATATTTCATAATATTTTTATTAATAAATAAAATAATATGGATAAACTTAATATTAGTTACTTGATCTTGGATGGAGGCATTTTCAATTATTATTTTATCACTTTTATTTATAAATATTGTATAATTATATTATTTTTATATTATATTATATTTAGTTATATCAAATCCAATACAAATTCCAATATAAATTTAATGATAAAAAATTCACAATTATAGATTGTCTTGTATTTTTGAAAGCATATAAGCTCTACTCTATACATATATATATATATATATATATATATATATATATATATAGTAGCCCTACGAGATATAGTAGAGCTTAGAGTAGAGCTTTTAAAAGTAGAGATATACGAGATATATATATTACTACAATTATGACATTTGGTGGCGACAAAAGTCGCCACCATAAGCCAAAAAGTCGCCACCAAATAGTTAGTCGCCAAGGTAATGTATGAAGAAACGGTGGCGACATTTGTCGCCACCAAATGTATGAAAAAACGGTGGCGACAATTGTCGCCACCAAATGTCTCCACCAAATGTCCGAAGAAAAGGTGGCGGCAACTGTCGCCACCAAATGTAAGAAAAGGGTACCTCTTGCGAAATGATTTGACGAGCAGCGACGACAAATTGTCGCGACTAAATTTTTGAATGAACCTAAACTTCATCCTTTACCAAATGCCAAAGTATTGTAACCAATTAATTGACTGATTCAGTATCAATAAATAATTGAGCAAAACAATATGGAAACGGAGTTGTTCCTTGATGAAACATTAAATGAACAACTTACTCAAATCAAGCTCTCAATCTGCGGATCAGTCCAAACAAAATTAGCCTATATGTTTACAAACCAATCACAACATTAAGTAGAAGTGGAAGCATCCCCAAAATGTTCACATCTTTATACATGAACTAACCGTCGCGGAATCTTTGAAACATCTAAACTTAAGCTTGTTGATCCACTTAAAGCTCTCTACAATCAACTGGCAAGTCTTGCTTTTCGCTTGGAAGTTTACTACCTGGTTTATGGTGTACTTGATTTTGCATTCTTCAGAGCTTCGGTGATTGATACTATTACAAGATTCTCCTAAAAGCAAAAGTGATTCCCAACTTATCAAAATGCTGCAAATATGAGAGGTCGAGAGCAAAATGTGAGAAGCATTTCAATTGGGTAGCGAACTATAATATAGAGTTGCCAAGTACTCATAGAGTGTCTGAACCCATCTCAAGATGTTAATTTTCCTTGCACTACCAAATCATCTGCTGAATAGTAGTCTGCTATCAGCCGGTATATGTATGATGGATTATGCCCTCCTCTGCAGAAAGAATAGAAATGAATTCAATATAACATCGACTAACCACATTGGCTTAGTAGATAATAGATAAGTCTTTCTCAAACATATTAGAAAAATCATCAGCATTGTTCTCAGCAGTAGTTATAATAAGGAAGCAACTGTTCATATTTTTTGGAGCATCAAAGGAAAATCTAAATGGGAAATTGATAGAAAGAGCTCCACTCATTGCTACTCTATAGCATGACAAGTTTTGCATTTGTCATCTGGAGCTATGGCATAGCTGTACGCAAAAGCCGGGATCCAATTAATCGCCTATCTTTAATTCACCAAGCATCAATGATGATTAGAAACATAAAAGGACAAGCAAAATTTGTTAGGTAAGCTTTTGTTAAATCCAATGCGATACTTGAAGATAAACTACAGAGAGAACTCACGTATCAGTGATGAAAAGGCTGACAAGCTTTGGAGGAATGTAGTCAAATGTGGGGTTGACTACATGAAGAAGAGGAGAGCCATCTTGAACACCAAAATCCATACAGTCTGAGAACTCCCCATAGTCAAGCAAATCGGCAGGGGATTTGAGCTCATTCAGAAGAACTTCTGGGTTGTGTGGATACAAGGGACACAACTGCCATTTAAAGCGTGTAGAATAACATAAGAACATGACTTTTTTCCAGGTAATAAATATATAGCAGAGAACACATAAGAGGCAACTGAGAATAAGCAATATAAGTCAGAAAGTTCTGGCCACCAGTTACTTATGATTGTTGCATACATTCCATTCCCCAAAACTTCCATTTGCGCCATATTCCTTCCACACCATTCCTTCCACGCCAGCATGCTTTTGAGCAGCAAGTGCAACCATATTGATGCCTACAGGTGCTATCACTCCACCATTTGCCATGATAGCATGAGCTCCTCAGATGGTTCTATAGAACCCATTTGCCATGATATTCTGCACATAATTCTCAAGCAGAATTCTAAAAATGTTGTAAAGTTAGAAATCTCTTTAACTAAGGACTTAGAAAAATACAAGATTCTTAGTGCACCTAGATGGACAATAAAGAAGTAACTATATAAATATACTAAGCACAACAATTAAAAGTTATGATCTATAAGAAAGTACATCAAAAGAAAAGCCTAACCAAATAAACCACAAGACGTTGAACTTCTTTTAACATTTGGACTGAATTTGTTAGAATTTGTTAAGGATAAGAATATATCCAATATCTTGTTTGATGACATTCTGCATTTATCCAAGCTCATAAAAATGAATGGAGTGGACACTTGCTAAGCAGCCAAAATATGGTTTAATGATTAGTTAGTTTAGGACTTTAGTTGCTAAACCTAACTCACTTAAAGACTTATTTGTTCCTAAATTCTGAAATTAATTGCTGGTTAGTTTCACTCCAAGCAATACATATTGGTTTGCCATGGATCAGAGGAGCAACTTTCGTATTTTACAATTATAAAAGCACATGATAATTAATAATTCATAGTATCAGGTACTAATTATCACCACAAGAATTTTAAAGACAATAAAAGAAAAAAAAAAGCAGCACTAGGCACTCATCTAATTGGGTGAGCTACTTTTGGCTTAACATGGAGCAAGCAGAATTACTTTAACTTAAGATAAATTAAGCTAGTGGGATAGAAATAAAATTATAATATTCATCACCCATTGGCTTCCTTTTCTCAATAAATAAATAAATAAATAAATCATCACCCTCCAATTGATGAGCTTGAACTTCTACTATTGGCTAGAGTTGTTCAAAGGAGTTCTAACAGATATCTTTAAAAAATTCATATAAGGTGTTGGATTATGCAACTCTAAATCATATGTACTTGTTCAAATGAGTTCTAACCTAGTGCATTAGCAACTTTTCTAGTTATCAAGTTCCAACTCTAAATCATCTGTACTCGTACATATTTGCAATAATATTACACAATGTGAGATTATGCATCTATACCTATATACCAATAAATAGTTTCTTCTAATTCAGTAATAGAATGTGGTGTTTTAGAATTCAATCACATTAGATCCTCTTATGCTATTTTAGCTATTTTCCTTTTTTCTTTGAAGTTAAATTATTACCTACTTACCTAATTTTGCATCAACGTAGTAAGGTTATATACATATATATAACTCTGTTAATTTATTGCTGCATGGATGAATGCATGTTCTGCTATCAATGGTATAAATAGCAGACAGAGCATCTTAAATATTTTTATTAGTCTTATGGTTTGCATAGTTCCAATACATTGGGCCAAATCTAAAGTTATTGCCGCCATTTTCATTTGATAAAAAATAAATGATTAGTAAATAGCAAGATTTAAAATCCTTCTCAGTTTATTTACACATAAAGAATAAATCACAACCTATAATTAGAGATTTAGGGTTTTTTTAAAAAAATTGACGTTCTAGAAAATTATAAATCAATCCTCACAAACTAGAATTTTAGTGCAATATTAATCTCTCACACACTAATTTTTTTTTTTTTTCAAACCAATATATCAACTTTAGCAAATTTAACAAGTCATTCGTATCAAGAAGACAAAAACCTTAAGAATTTATATAATATATATTGACACTGAAAAAAAATTTATCATAGAAAAAATAAAATATAACAATCAAATAAAGTAGATCTAGTACTTTAAATCTTTGTAAATCAACTGCCAATATATCTCACAATTAAATAGATATAAAAAATCTATCCCAAACTTGTCTTGATTTTAGATAAGAGTCAGTGATAACCTGAACTAAATATGGAGTGAATTTGAGATGGGATATCAAACAGTTAAATTAAATACTTGAACCGACTAGTCCTACCTGTAGCACCATGTAAAGGTTCTTCACGCTATTGTATTCTGCCAATTTATTTTCACAGCGCCAAATAAAAAAAAAAAATCTTAAAAAAGAAGAAAAGAATATAGAAAACTTGTCACAAACCTAGAAGAGAAACCAACCCAAACAACCCAAAAAAAAAGTCTTAAAATAAAATGAAAAGAATATAGAAAAATTACAAAATGAGATAGAGAAAGAGATATACCACTCAAGGTCATCAATGGAGAATCTTTGCTTTCCAGAGCTGCTACAAAGCCCAACTAGAACTAAGCAGCAACAATGATGGAGAAGAACTCCCACCACCACCTACAAATACTCTCCCATATTGTACCCACAAAACCCATATCACAGATTCACAAAGCTCCTCAAAACAAGGAAAGCAAGCTCTGAAACAAAACACCCAAATAGAACAGGGGAAGCAATACCTCTGCTAATGATGTTGGAGAAAGACGCTCCATGAATATTCACCTTCGACCTTCGAGCGATGTTAGAGCTTCGAGCGCCGTTGGAGAGGACGCATCACAAAGCTTCGACCTTCGAGCGATGTTGGAGAAGAGAGCGACAACAAAGCTTCGAGCTTCAGCTTGCAGAGAGCGGCATCGCGTGCGTGGAGATTTGGGAACTCGGGATGGTGGTGAAGGGAGGAAGGAGGAGTCGCCAAGAGCTTTTCGTGTGGGTTATGACTTGGATATTGCTAGGGTTTTAGGCGTACGCTCAAAGGAAAAGGAAAGTGGCGGAAAAAAGAGCGCGCATTTGGTTTTTTTCTGGCAGTTTACAAAATTTCGGCGGATTTGATTTATTTATTGCTGGCAATTAACCAAAATACCAGCAATAATAAATTTTTAGTGGCTTTTTTTTTATAGGAAAATGTTATGTGTACACCCGTAAGGGGTGTACATCTCACATCCCCACCCATCTAAAGGTGGGGGTGTAATGATGGGTCACTTGATGTGACCCGTAAAAAATATCACCACCATTAAAATGGTGGAGATGTATGATGTACACCCCTTCGGGGTGTACATGTAGCATTGCTTTTTTTTATAATGGAAAATGCTAGATGTACACCCCCAAATGGGGTGTACATCTTACACCCACCCCATCCTGGGGGTGGGTGAATTCCACTCGTCACATGATGTGACGAGTGGATGAATACCCACCCCAAGATGGGGTGGGTGTAGGATGTACACCCCATTTGGGGTGTACACCTAGCACTTCTCTTTTATAATAGCCACTAGAATAAAGCCAGTAAACGTCGCTTTTGGTGTAGTGTGACTTAAGGATTTTATTTAGCGATAATTCTACCACCATACCTGAAAACCTGTAAGAAAAATCCTAAATTTCACTGGTTGACTCAGCGACATCCAAACCCCACCCGATTCTTCGCCACTACCAAAAAACAATCGACTCACGGAGGAGGCGAGGATCAAAGACAAACTAAGAAACTAAACCCTAATCCAAGTTTCAAGTTGGGATTCAAAAAAAAAAAAACAAACTGACCCCTGCTATAAACTTTGTAATTATATAAAATAAACTAATAACCAACTTATTGCTTCGTATTGTCGAGATCCCAAGAAACAGTCACTATATGAATGAGTGGATCTATCATATGGTTGTAGCAACTGAAATTCTTTCAACAAAAAATAGATCTGATTATGGGTTGTAATGCAAAAACAAAAAAAAAATAAAGGGTTGTGGATAAATGGAAGGATGATAGAAAGAAAGAACACAAGACCTCGTCGCAAAGTGCAATGGGAGAGAAAGGAGACCCAAAAACCCTAAAAATCGGAACAACCAAATCTGCACGGCTAAGAGGATCTCCGCCGAGGAGCGGCGGGCCTAAACCCTAAACCCTAGCCGGAGCGAAACCCTTCAATATGTTCGGGAGCGAGCTTACGTGTGTTATTTCCGAGGAGAGAGAAGCGGAGTGGAGAGAGAAATCGACTGAGGAGCTTACATGCGATTGGTGACGGGCGACGGGCAAGGGTCGACGGCACGGCGACGGGCGACGGTCGACGGCGGGGCGATCGGCGTGTCGGCGGGGCGATCGGCGTGTCGGCGGGGCGGCGGGCGACGGTCGACTGAGGAGCTTACGTGCGATGGGCGACGGCGGGGCGATTGGGGAAGGAGATCTAGAGAGAGAGAGAGAGAGCTTAATGGGACAGAGGGTGAGTTAATGGGGCAGAGGGTGTGAGGGTGATCGATGTAAGGGGGGGCCCGGCCGGTTCGCATCTTCAAAAAAAAAAAATTAAATAAATAAAAGAAAAAGGGTTTTAGTTAGTGGAAAAAAAAGGAGGGAAATTTTGGTGGGAAATAAATAATATTGGTGGCGACAAAAATGTCGCTACGAATAATAAGTATTTGTGGCGACATTTTAATGTCGCCGCTATTACTTATTTATTGGTGGCGACGCGAAAATATCGCCACTGTATCTTCTTTATTGGTGGCGACAAAAGTCGCCACTATATCTTTATCTTTTTCCGGCGACAAAAGTCGCCACTAATTACTAAGTATTAGTGGCGACATTTTAAAGTCGCCGCTATTTCTTAATTATTGGAGGGTGTGAGGGTGATCGATGTAAGGGGGGGCCCGGTTCGCATCTTCAAAAAAAAAAAAATAAATAAATAAATAAAAGAAAAAGGGTTTTAGTTGGTGGAAAAAAAAAAGGAGGGAAATTTTGGTGGGAAATAAATAATATTGGTGGCGACAAAAATGTCGCCATCAATAATAAGTATTGGTGGCGACATTTTAATGTCACCGCTATTACTTATTTATTGGTGGCGACGCGAAAATGTCGCCACTGTATCTTCTTTATTGGTGGCGATAAAAATCGCCACTATATCTTTATCTTTTTCCGGCGACAAAAGTCGCCACTAATTACTAAGTATCAGTGGCGACATTTTAAAGTCGCCGCTATTTCTTAATTATTGGAGGGTGTGAGGGTGATCGATGTAAAGGGGGGCCCGGTTCGCATCTTCAAAAAAAAAAAAATAAAAAAAAATAAAAGAAAAAGGGTTTTAGTTGGTGGAAAAAAAAGGAGGGAAATTTTGGTGGGAAATAAATAATATTGGTGGCGACAAAAATGTCGCCACCAATACTTATTATTGGTGGCGACATTTTAATGTCGCCGCTATTACTTATTTATTGGTGGCGACGCGAAAATGTCGCCACTGTATCTTCTTTATTGGTGGCGACAAAAGTCGCCACTATATCTTTATCTTTTCCCGGCGACAAAAGTCGCCACTAATTACTAAGTATTAGTGGCGACATTTTAAAGTCGCCGCTATTTCTTAATTATTGGCGGCGACAAATATATGTCGCCACTGTATCTTATTTATTGGTGGCGACAATTAAATGTCGCCACTATAGCTTTACAATTAGTGGCGACAATAATTGTCGCCACCAAAAGTTCTTTTCCTTGTAGTGTATATAGTAGAGCTTATATACTTTTAAAAGTATAAGCCCAACTATACTTGTGAATTTTTAACTATTGAATTTGTATTAGGATATGTGTTATTGTAAAGTCAACTAAAAAAGCAAGAGAAAGTACAATAGCATAAATCTTAATGCAAATCCAATGATAAAAAGTTCACAAATATAGTTGGATTTATACTTTTAAAAGTATATAAGCTCTACTATATATATATATATATATATATATATATATATATATATATATATATATATATATATATATATATATATATATATATATATATATATATATATATATATATACATACTATTTTTTAAAAAGTATCAAGAAATTTGTGTTTTTAAGTTTTCTAACGTTAGATCTATCTTTCTAATTAATTTTACTTTTTAAACCATGCTATTTTACTAACCACCAACTAAATCTTAGGAAACCATTATTATCCCAACCACGCATTCCTTTATCCAAGGATTGAAAGCATAGGAGCTCAATTTTATATATATATATATATATATATATATATATATATATAGTAGACTTATATATTTTAAAAATGGTTAATTGCATACGGCTCCCTGTAAACATATCGAATAGCAGATGTATTCCTACAAAGTTCAATTTTTATATTTATCCCTTCAAAAGTCCAACGTTATTCATATATATCCCGCCGGTTTATTATTGTTAGTTCACTGTTTATTTTTTAACAGATTATATATGAAATGATAATTTTGCCCTTTCAAAAATGTCCCTCCAAAAAATAATGCAGAAATATCTGGAATGGTAAAAGGATAAATTTACCTCACTAACTAATCAATATTAAGTATTTAACCTATGGTTAACTAGATTTTTCTAACAGAGATAGACGGTAGGGATATATATGAATAACGTTGGACTTTCGAAGGAATAAATATGAAAAGTTAAACTTTGTATGGATATATCTGCTATTCGATATGTTTATAGAGAGCCGTATGCAATTAACCCTTTTTAAAAGTACAAGTCCAACTATATTTGTGAATTTTTTTACCATTGGATTTGTATTGGGATTTGCGCTATTGTAAAGTCAACTAAAAAAAAGAAAGAGAAAATACAATAGCACAAATCTTAATACAAATTCAATAGTAAAAAATTTATAAGTATAATTGGACCTGTGCATTTGAAAGTATATAAACTTTACTTTATATATATATATATATATAAGTTAGGGCGTCCGAAGAAACTCGAACCGGCTTTATTAAATTTTCTTTTTCTTATTTTTTTTATTTAACCTAAGTTCGAATGTCCGAAGAAATCATCCGAATCGGTTTTGGGATGAGCCTAAAGTTAGCGTGTCCGAAGAAAACCCGAACCGGCTTTATTAAATTTTCTTTTCCTTTTTTTTTTATTTAACCTAACTTCGGATGTCCGAAAAAATCATCCAAACCGGTTTTGGGATGAGCCTAAAGTTAGGGCGTCCGAAGAAAACCCGAACCGGCTTTATTAAATTTCCTTTTCCTCTTTTTTTTTTTTTTATTTAACCTAAGTTCGGATGTCCGAAGAAATCATCCGAACCGATTTTGGGATGAGCCTAAAGTTAGGGCGTCCGAAGAAAACCCGAACCGGCTTTATTAAATTTTTTTTTTCTTTTTTTTCTTTATTTAACCTAAGTTCGGATGTCCGAAAAAATCATCCGAATCGGTTTGAATGAGCCTAAAGTTAGGGCGTCCGAAGAAAACCCGAACCGGCTTTAGGATGAGCCTAAAGTTAGTGCGTCGAAGAAAATCCGAACCAACTTTATTAAATTTCATTTTCTTTTTATTTTTTTATTTTTTTATTTTATTATTATTATTAATTTTTTTTTTTTATCTTACCTGAGAGAGTACGCCTGGAAAGATGCGATACGAGACGGTGAGGTGGCGGGGAAGTCGAAGCTGTAATTGGAGCGGTACGATGTGGTGAGGAAGTCGAAGCTGTAATTGGGGAATTGGGAACGTACGGCGTATTAGAGAATTGGGGAAGTTTTTTTTTTTTTTTGGAATATTGGAATATACGATATGTGGTGGAATTTAGGAGGAAGTTTTTTTTTTTTTGCGGTGAGCTTGTGTTGTTATCCTTCAGACAAAAAAATCTCTCTTTTTTTTCTTCTTTCTATTTTCTCTATTTATAATGGGGAGTGGGAGAGAAACGTCACGTGGAGTTTGTTGGGGCTTGTTGGGATTTGTTAAGGGAATGGCGAGGAAATGTGGGTTTGTTGAGAGAAAGACGTGCGTGGAAATATGGGTTAGTTGAGGAAAGCACGAGGTTAAAATTTGAATATGTTGAAGAAATTATTATATTCAAATTTCAAATTTCAAATTTCAAATTTCAAATTTCAAATTTCAAATTTCAAATTTCAAATTTCAAATTTCAAATTTCAAATTTTAAATTTTAAATTTCAAATTTCAAATTTTAAAATTGAATATGTTCGAATTTGAAATTAAAAGGTTATATTCAAATTTCAATATTGCGGGAATATGGTTATATTCAAATTTTAAATTTCAAATTTCAAAGTTGAACGGTTGGGGTATGGTTATGTCCAAATTTTAAATTTTAAATTTCAAAATTCAAAATTGAATATGTTCGAATTTTAAAATTAACCGATTATATTCAAATTTCAATATGTGTTCGAATTTCAAAATTGAACAGTTATGTCCAAATTTGAAAAAATATGGTTGTATTTAAATTTCAAATTTCAAATTTCAAAACTGAACATGTTATGTTTAAGTATGGTTGTATTTAAATTTTAAATTTCAAAACTGAACATGTTATGTTTAAATTTGAGGAAGTATGGTTGTATTTAAATTTCAAATTTAAATTTCAAATTTCAAATTTCAAAATTGAACGGTTATGTTCAAATTTGAGAAAGTATGGTTGTATTCGAATTTCAAAATTGAATGGTTAACGAACGAGTGAATTTGCTTGGATTTAAAAATTCAAAACAAGATATAGGTGAGTTTGGATAAGTCAGTTGAGAGATATTTTAGGAATTTCAATTGGGGTCGGGTTCGAATTCGATTTTGGGGTATATATTTATTATTATTATTATTATTATTATTATTATTATTATTATTATTATTTTATTTATTTATTTATTTGGTTTATTATTATTTTTTTTTCTTTCAAACAAATTGCCCCCCACCTTTTTGGCGCAAGAGTTTTGCATGTGACGAAAAGGTGATGTTTTTTTTTCTTTTTTCTTTTTTTTGTAAGGGGGTAAATTTTTTTTTTTTTCTTTTTTTTCAGAAAAAATATGGAGAATCAAAATGAATCATTGCATGCGGAGCTCTACGTATCCCGTTCCTTGCCCATGTTCGGACCTACGGCTGAACTCCCAATATTTTTTGGTGGCATTCAATTAAAAGAGTGGGTAGTAAAGCGGCATTTCCGTATGGCATCCTTTACTAATACATATTATACAAATAGCGGCGAGGAGGACGTCATACTTCTTGAACCGCTAGGAGTAGCAAAAGAAAGAGAAGTGCTAGAATCTCTTGGCGTGAAGATTTTACACGATCATCCCAGTTGGTATGGTTTTAAGATGTTTGGGGATAGGATTGACCTGGATGGTCTTAAAGACTGGATTGACGATGTCATTGCTCAATACAAGACTCAACTTGTTCAAGCTGAAATATTAGGGGTCATTGTCGCTTTCAGAGGGAGATATGATAAAAATCCCAAGTTATTTAAAGGTTTAGTGGAATTGTGGTGTTCGGAAACGAATACCTTCCATCTCCCCTATGGAGAAATTGGGATATCTTTGTGGGACATTAAGGCTTTAAGTGGTTTATCAATAACCGGGAAGTTATACGACGAGTTTGTCCCTGGCAACTCAGAGCTTGAGGATTATCCGTGTAATCTTCGTCAATTACTCAATGTATATGAATGGCTTGTTAATCGGAGGCCTGGTAAGGCAATTTATTACAATCATTGGGTGGACTTTTGGTATAGAGGCCCTCGTGGATCCACTTTTGGGTTAAGAAAAGATAGTATTGATGAGGAAGAGCATAAGAAAGCGCCAACTTATTCGGAGGATGGGTATTTGGCAGCGTTCTTGACACTTTGGCTTTGTAAGTTTGTGATGCCTTTTCGTAAAAAGGATATTATTCGGCCGGAGGCTTTTGTCATGGCGTCCCAGATGGCTCAT
>CM055079.1:4462722-4609359 GCA_029204045.2 Tillandsia leiboldiana
CTTCCAAAAAAAAAAAAAGAAAGAACCTCCCCAATTCTCTAATACGCCGTACGTTCCCGATTCCCCAATTACAGCTTTGACTTCCTCACCACATCGTACAGCTCTAATTACAGCTTCGACTTCCCCGCCACCTCACCGTCTCGTATCGCTCACCGTCTCGTATCGCATATTCCCTGGCGTACTCTCTCAGGTAAGATAAAAAAAAAAAAGGAAAAGAAAAAGAAAAAAAAAAAGGAAATTTAATAAAGCCTATATTTTGTCTCGTCGTGATAACAAATTATTTTTAGGGGGCAACGGGGTTAACAGAATGGGCAAAATGACGTAAATGCCCTGCTCTTCTTTCCCGTCCACCGCTCCCCCCACGCGCTCCGGCATGCCTACAGAGCCCCACGCGCTCCGGCACGCCGCGCCGCAGAGCCCCCCGCGCTGCTCCCCTCCGAGTCCCCCGCCGCCCCCTTCCCCGTCCCCGTCCCCGTCCCCGCCCCCGTCACCGCGCTCTCCTTCCTCGTCCTGCGTTCCCCCCACGCGCTCCCGCACGCTGCGCCGCAGAGCCCCACGCGCTCCCGTAAGCCGCGCCACAGAGCCCCCCGCGCAGCTCCGAGTCCACCGCCGCCCCCGCCCCCGTCACTGCCGCCCCTGCCCCCGTCCCCGTCACTGCGCTCTCCTTCCCCATCCTCCGTTCCCCACACGCGCTCCCGCACGCCGCGCCGCAAAGCCCCCCGCGCTCCCGCACGCCGCGCCGCAGAACCCCCCTGCGCTGCTCCCCTCTGAGTCCACCGCCACCCCCGCACTGCTCCCCTCCGAGTTCTCCTCTTCCTCCCTCCTCCTGTCGTCGTTGTCTCCGCTGCCGTCGGAGAGGTCGGCGGTGCCCAGGGAGCTGGACATGGAGAGGGAGGGGGGTGGGAAGGGGTATTTTCGGTATATCACCTCAGAAATTGACGGTTCACTCACGGAACGCTGACGGCGGGGGGGTAAATGCACAATTCCGTAATTACGAGGGGGCAAAATGTAGGCTTTTGAAAGACATGAGGGCAAAGTGAAAAAACAGTATATCATAGAGGGGTTTTCTGTAATTTAGCCTATATATATATATATATATATATATATATATATATATATATATATATATATATATATTCCGTCTACTATGTTTTTAAAAGCACCAAGCAATTTGTGTTTTTAAATTTTCTACCGTTAGATCTATTTGTTTAACTAATTTCATTTCTTAGATCATACTATTCTGCCAACCACCTACTAAACCTTAGGGGACCACTGTCATCCCAACCGCACTTTTGTTTATTCAAGGATTGAAAGCATATGAGTTCAATTATATATATATATATATATATATATATATATATATATATATATATATATATATATATATATTATATATATATATATATATATATATATATATATATATATATATATATATATATATATATATATATATATATATATATATATATTTGAATTTGTATTTTAAAATTATAAAATTTTATATGGGATTAATTTTATAGGGCATAAAGACTTCAAATAGCAAGCAAATTTTCACAAAGCTTAGATAATCAAATTTATTCCACAAAAAGTTTTGTTATTTACAAATATGTCTCTTCAAAAGTTCTCACACCTTTATATTTTTCCTTTTGATTTATTGTTGTTGGTCCATTATTAGTTTTTACTATCAGTGCACTAAATGACAATTTTGCTATTACAAATTTGTCTATGCAAAAAAGCATTCTTTTTCTTCCTCTCTCATCTTTATGTTTCATCTCTTCTTCCTCTCCCTCCAAAAAGCTATAGACACACGCTTTCTTCTCCTTCTCTTCCCTGTTCTCCTATTCTTCTCCCACATGAAAGCACCCGACCTTGACTCCAATCGAGTAGCGCAATTCACCATCGTTGTCCCCGTGGGCCAAAAGAAGAGGGAGAGAAAAGATAAGGAACTTCAACTTTACTATAAAATCTTACATATAAGAGGTGAAAAGGTCATTTTACTTCTTAATTAACTATGGTTAAAATTTTTATCCATATTTAATCCATATTTAATCACATATTTTTAATAAAAGAATATATTTTCCAATCATAGAACTTTTTTAGGAACAAATATTAATCACTTTTGCTATTTGACATCTTCGTAATGAACTGTATGCAATTAATCTTTTAATATAATACGTTTTGAAATGTGGAATAAAGAAATTATTGTTTCGAATTCTGGTTTATAGATTTGGGTTTAGTTTTAGATTTTTACTTAGGTTGTCGAGCTCGGCTTTAGATTTTTTAAAATCCCTTCTGAATCAGACTCGTTCACACCCCCGTACGTTAAACTTTAAGGCTGCGTTTGGATAGGGGGATAAGGGCGGAATACCCCCCTTATCCCCCTATCCATACCCAAACGGGGATGGAGTTGATTAGAACCCGGATTCCACCCAACCCGGGATAGTGGGTATGGACGGTGGAATCCGAATTCCAGGAAATGGGTGGAATTCGGATTCCACCCAATGTGGCGCGGGGTTCGAGGAGAGCTGCTGTCTTCTTCTCCCCATCCTTGCTTTATCTCCGATCTCCTTCTTCTCCCCATACCCACTATACTCTCCGATCTCCTTCTTCTCCGATCTCCTTCCCCGATCTCCTTCTTCTCCGATCTCCTTCTCCGATCTCCTTCTCCGCGCCACGCCCCTCTGCGCACCTCTCCACGCCCCTCTGCGGCCCCTCTGCGCCCCTCTCCGCGCCCCTCTGCGCACCTCTCCGCGCCCCGCTGCGACCCCTCTGCGACCCCGCTGCGACCCCTCTGCGCCCCTCTCCGCGCCCCTCTGCGCCCCTCTGCGACCCCTCAGCGCCCCTCTCCGCGCCCCTCTACGCCCCTCTACGCCCCTCTGCGACCCCTCTCCGCGCCCCGCGGCGACCCCTCTGCGCCCCTCTGCGCCCCTCTGCGACCCCTCAGCACCCCTCTGCGACCCCTCAGCACCCTCTCCGCGCCACTCTACGCCCCTCTGCGCCCCTCTCCGAGCCCCTCTGCGACCCCTCAGCGCCCCTCTCCGCGCCCCTCTACGCCCCTCTGCGCCCCTCTGCGCGCCCCTCTACGCCCCTCTGCGCCCCTCTGCGACACCTCAGCGCCCCTCTGCGCCCCTCTCCGCGCCCCTCTGCGACCCCTCTGCGCCCCTCTGCGACACCTCAGCGCCCCTCTACGCCCCTCTCCGCGCCCCTCTGCGACCCCTCTGCGCCCCTCTGCGACACCTCAGCGCCCCTCTCCGCGCCCCTCTACGCCCCTCTGCGGCCCTCTCCGCGCCCCTCTGCGGCCCCTCTGCGGCCCCTATCCGCACCGCGACCCTCTGCGGCACCTCACCGCGCCGCGGCCCCTCTGCGGCCCCTCTGCGACCCCTCTGCGACCCCGCTGCGACCCCTCTGCGCCCCTCTCCGCGCCCCTCTGCGACCCCTCTCCGCGCCCCGCGGCGACCCCTCTGCGCCCCTCTCCGCGCCCCTCTGCGCCCCTCTCCGCGCCCCTCTGCGACCCCTCTGCGCCCCTCTGCGACACCTCAGCGCCCCTCTCCGCGCCCCTCTACGCCCCTCTGCGCCCCTCTGCGGCCCCTCTACGCCCCTCTGCGCCCCTCTCCGCGCCCCTCTGCGGCCCCTCTGCGGCCCCTATCCGCACCGCGTCCCTCTGCGGCACCTCACCGCGCCGCGGCCCCTCTGCGGCAACCTCTCCGCTGCGTCCCCTCGCCGCGTCGCCACCCCCTCTGCGGCCCCTCTTGCTTCTTAACAGGTTGTGATTCTTTATCACAAAGGTATGCCCCCTATCAGTGCCTTATTCAGTGCTTTGATTCTTCATGTTTTAATGTTGATGGCATAATGTGTGCATGTCATTGCCATAATATGTGCTGGTTCTCATGTTATTGCCTATTTGGTAGATTTGCCTGTGAGGACTGTGTTCCAATGTTGTTGCATTTCATCGCCATAAAATATGGTTGGGCGTTGGTTGACACCTTGTTAAAAAAACGGTTCAAGATCTTGACTGTTGCAACACCCTTTCCATATAAAGTCCAATGCCAGATTGCGATGGCATGTTGTGTTTTACATAATTTTATTCGACGACACTCTGGTGCGGATGCCATATTTAACGATGTGATGGAGGAAGAAACAAATGTAGAATTAGATGTCGAGGAAACGGTTCATAGTGTTGGTACTACAGAGTCACAAAGAGGCGACGCGGTGCGCACAATTATAAAAGACGAGTTATGGAATAATCGCAGTTAGTTATATATTTGATTGCAATGTAAGAAATGTGTAATATATTTGATTGTATGATTACAATGTGTTTGTAAATTTATGTATGAATTCTTGTATGTAAAGGACTTTTCTGATGTGTATTGAACTGAATTATGCGGCATTCAATGGGATTGTAAATGACTTATTATTTTCTGATCTTTATTCATAATGGACTGAATTTTATGTGATTTAATCTGCTAAATATTATGTTTGTCCAATAATTGGGGGAATTTTTATTACTGTAACGTCATTATTTCACACATTTGTTTGATTCGTTATTTACTTGATATCTGGTCATGACATTCTGTTTTACTAATATTTAACATCCAGATAGTTATTATTACTGCTTGAATTTTTTTCAAATTTTTTACTCACTATTTCACCATTTATGAGTAATTTTAAAGAAGATTCTTTTAATACTGACTATTTCTGTAAATTATTATTTAAATTTTTATTTTAAAGTTTCTATCCTTGTCAGTTTTTTTTTATTTGCCCTCAAGTTAAAAATAAAATAGATAGTTTAAATATTTTTAATTTTTGAATTTAATGTGAGATAATTTAAAAAGATGTTAAGAGCAAATATATTTTTAAATAATAAAAATAAAAAATATATAAAAAATATATTTAAAATAAAAAATATATAAATAGTATTGAGAGATAAATAGGATATTATCCCACATAGTACTCTATTAATAAGACCCACTTCAAAATGAAACTTTTTTAACATAAGCCCCTCTCTCTCTCTCTATCTCTCTCTCTCTCTCTCTCTACATTTCGACTTTTCGAGTGCTCTCGCGAACTCTTTTTTTTTTTTTTTAAATTTTTTTTTTTTGGGTTCGTGGGAGAGGGGTTTGGAAATGGCGAAATGCGAGGAATTGGCTCAAATTTTGAGCCCATTTTTCCACCATCTACAGAGAATGGAGACCATTTTTTCACCATTTTTCCACAATCAAACATTTTAAATATTTTAATATGTAATTTTTTATAATTTTTTAGTATTTTTTTTTATTTATTATAGATTTTAAAATATTTTTTACAAATTTAAATAATATTTTAAATTTATTATTAGGTTGATTAATATAATAAAATATTTTATTTATATAATATATCATAAAGGGCAAAATAGTCAATACACAAATTTATCACTTATCAATTCTTCTTATTCCTCTATACTCAACCAAACACAATTTTTACCAATTCTTCCTATTCTCCTTATTCCTATATAATTTACCAAACACAATTTACTTTAATTCCGGTATAACTCATAAAACGAACCAAACGCAAATTTACACCAATTCCTGCTAATACCAGAATCTGTACCTATCCCCGGTATAACAAATTTTTTCTAATCCCCGATCCAAACGCTACCTAAAAATTAGTAGGACTACCTACACACCCATAAGTTGGACCTATTATAAAGTATAAATTTATATCTTACTCCTCCAATTTTTTTTTTTTTTTTTTTTTTTTTTTTTTTTTTTTTTTTTTAACAATGTTATTTGTACACCTCTTGATTATATATCTTACATGCCACTAATTATCACGCGGCGCTTCGAGATCATTAATTTGGTCGGTTTGTGCACACCTACATACCGCCAATAGAATACAACGTCTTTATACCCGAAGGAACGATAATTATCCTATGTTCAATGTTGCCTACGATATTTAAAAATACAATTTATATAATTGTATTTAGACACATTCTTGATAAACGGACATAATTAAAAACATCATATAATATAACGGAAGTTTGATTTAATCTTAATCTGAATTTTACCATCGTCTACAACTAATTTTGAAAATTAAAAATCATGACAAAACGTGACGCGCTCAATCCTCTTAACCTCTTGGGCCTTACTACTATCCAAAACACTATAACTGGGTTAAGAGGTTTAGTCCTATTATATTATTTATATATAGAACTATTTCAATTTTTGAGGTGTCATACAGAAGTTACGATCTAATTTTTGTATGGTTTAACATGTATAATCAGAGCCAGATTTTTTACCGTATTTTCATTTCTTTTGAGTTTTAGTTTGTTTGATTTTTATTAAAATAATAATAATAATAATAATAATAATATTAATATTAATAATAATAAACGGCGTTTGGAGAAAGTAGCCACTGCCGCAGCGGCCCAGTTAGGCGATCCACGAGGGACCGCTAGAGTGCAGCCTGTGTTGGGGTTTCGACCAAAGAAAAGAAGAAGAAAAAAAACCCTTCTGCGGGGTAAAAAACAATTTTTTTTTAAAATTTTTTGTTTTTTTTTTTCTTGTTGTTATTTTATATATATATATATATATATATATATATATATAGTATTTTAACTCATTATTATAGACGAAGTCTATATTAAAATTATATATGATGCTTGGTTTTTGTTATATATGATTTTTCTACTACTCATTTATTTATTTATTCATGACCATTAAATAGTGTGTTTAATTTAATTTTTACGGTATAATTTTTGCATTACTATTTTAAACACACATACGGTGATCATTAAAATTTAGAATAGTATATTATATATATATATATATATATATATATATATTATATATATTATATATATATATATATATATATATATATATAATATATATATTTCATACGTTTATAAATTTTGAATCATATAAAGTTGTAAAGAAAATAATTTTGATTTTTCCTTTCTTTCCGTAGCATTTAGGAATAATATGAAATATTGGGTTATTTTGTTAGGTTTTGCGCAAAAATAAACGCAGCGGAAAAAGAAATCAAATAGACAAAAATAAAAAACTTGAGATCTGATCTCGAAAACTATGTAAAACAGGATTCCTCATGTATCTAAGATTAAAAGGAAGAGGAAGATCTAATCTTCACCTTTGCGCAGGGAGATCTACACCGCAATTTGATGATCGTGGAATTTGGTTCTCTTGAAGCCGCACACGCGTCCGGCCTCTACGGACGAGATTGTCGACTTGATCGAAATTCTCACCTGCAGAGAATATCTTTCTTTTAATGTGGATATTTAGAAAAGAGGAAGACGAGGAAAGATGACGGCTAGGATTTTTTTTTTTCTTAATAAAAAAAATACGTATAAAGATGATATAATCCTTTTTATAATTATTAAGATAAACATTAAGATAAATATTAAAATTAGATTTAAGTTTATCTTATCCCTAATCGGTTTAATCGATTAAATCCTAATTTAATTCGATTTGAACTCAATCCTAATTTGATCAAATCAAATCATTAATGCAACATTAGCACTTAAGTACTCTCACAACTTACTAACTATTAGTAAGTCCTCTCTTGCAACATTTGCACTTTAATATCCTTAATTTGTAATAATTATAAATTAGTCCAATTATCAACATATTAACAATTAAGTCCTCAGGCGATTCAAAAATCGCGATCCAACTATCCGATCAGTCATAACCTCTTATGTGTGTGACCCATAGGTTCTATTCTATCTGGTAGTGAGATATATTGTGATCACCATCAACAATATCGCTGAAACTCTTTTCAGTGGGTTAGAACTATTCAAACTCAACCCAATAAGAATTATCGATCATCCAGATAATTCTCGTGAGTCCCACAATCCACCAGTGACGCCTAGCAGCATGTAGTGGCATTCCAGTAGAATGGAATACTGAACCTCTAGGTGCAGTTAACGTGTGATACAATCCTTCTATCCGGAGTCCCAACTAGACGAAGGTCATGGAATTGCTCGTCAAACCCTACCGTCTGTCATATGTCAAATTTATTCGACTCGAGTTTCTAATATCGGAAACCCTTTCCATTATTTACTACGCCTTGGCCAAGGTCTTCTAAACTCGGTCTCATAAATCACATAGGACTAACTCCTTTCTCTACTAAGGGCGATAGATTCCATATAGGTGTACACCCTATTCCTACAATGAACCTACTGTAGCCAACATGCACCCACTGTAAGGACCCAAATGGCTAGGGACCAAGTGTATGTACAGTCAAACTACAGTAACCCCATTGTGAATAACCGAGACACCGCAGGTCAAAGGACCAGTCACACTACTGCAACATCGAGTAAGTCACTGACGAGTGAGTAGATATCCAAGTGACTTCTCGTGATGATCACGCTCGGTACCCTTGTTCTCCAACAACCACCTGCACATTCGCTCCAGTGTCTCCACACTGTTGACTCGAGACTCGTCTACCCTAAAAGGGAAGCGACTGTGCACCAATCTCACCGGATCAATCACTGTCCCCGTAATGATCCATTGATCGGGAGCATTTAGGAATTAATCACTAATGATACATGTCTCAAATTCTCAACTCTTGAGAATACGTATCATCATGTTATTAATTCCTTGGACAATTCATGGACACATACACAACATGAATGGAAATAAAAACCCAATAACATTCATAATGTAAAATGTCAAATACAAATTTATATCCTAGAAAGAATATATGTGTCGACCAAGTTGGCTTCTAGGGCATACATCTAACATATTTGATGTCATATTAAAATTTCTGAGATCAAATATATTTAGGAGTAGTCACAACATCCTAGTCATGGTATATGATCGTTTATGGTATTTTTATAAAATGACAATGAATTAAGCTTAACCCAAAAAATTCATACAGATTCCTAATTTAATTTTAATAGTTTTTTAATGTTATATAAAGTTATTTGCGATTTTCATTATATTTGAGAGTATCCACAGCAGCCTACAGATAGAGAAGAATACATAAGGATTTTTAACATTGAATTAAAGTTTAACTATTTATTACAATCGAATAAAATTATAATTCTTTTGAATTTGGACTGAAATAGGATAGTATGTTGGGGTAAAAAAAAAAAAAAAAAAAAAAAAAAAAGAAAAAAAAAGAATTATAATAAAAAAAATAGGGGATAAGATTATGGTTGGTCCGTAATATTGATTTCTAATAAGCCTCGTATAAGCCCAAAAGCCTCCTTAATAGACCATTTGTGAACACAATCTTAGATCATTTATGAACACAAGCTTATAGATCTCATCAAAGCACAGTCAATTTTTTTTAGTGCCCAGCGGGCCCTACATTATAGTCAACTTTTTTGTTTAAAAATTCAATTTAAAAAAAAAATTAAATTTTGAAAATTGAATTTTGAATTTTGAATTTTCAATCAAATTTCAAAATATCTTTCAACCGACTTATCCAAATTCATATTCGAAATTCAAATCCCCATCCAAATTCTAAAATATCTCTCCACCGATTTACCCAAACTTACCTATATCGTGTTTATTTGGAATTCAATTTTGAACTTTTGAATCCAAGCAAATTCACTCGTTCATTAACCGTTCAATTTTGAAATTTCAACATATTCAATTTTCAAATTCAAAATTTAAATTTTAAATACAACCATACTTCCCCAAATTTGAACATAACCTTTCAATTTTCAAATTTGAACATATTCAATTTTGGAATTTGAAATTTAAAATTTAAATACAACCATACTTCCTCAAATTTGAACATAACCGTTCAATTTTGAAATTTGAACATATTTAATTTTAAAATTTAAAATTTAAAATTTAAATATAACCATACTTCCTCAAATTTGAACATAACCGTTCAATTTTGAAATTTGAACATATTCAATTTTAGAATTTGAAATTTAAGATTTAAATACAACCATATTTCCTCAAATTTGAACATAACCGTTTAATTTTAAAATTTGAAATTTAAAATTTAAATACAACCATAGTTGCTCAAATTTGAACATAACCGTTCAATTTTAAAATTTAAACATATTCAATTTTAAAATTTAAAATTCAAAATTTGAATATAACAATTCTCTCCGAAACACATTTTTTCCTCAACGAACTCATATTTTCACACACGTTTTTCCCTGAACGAACCTTCAACACACACGTTTTTCCTTCAGCTAAGGCGACCTCTCTCACACTCAATATACCAACTCATTCCCACTATAAATAGAAAAAATAGAAAGAAGAAAAGGAATTTTTTTTTTCTTGTCTGAAGGAGAAGAACGCAATCCCACCATAAAAAAGAAAAACAAAAAAAACACAACTTCCTCCTAGATTCCACCACATATCCCACCATGCAACATCCCGCATCTTCGACTTCCTCAGCACATCTAGTTCGACTTCCTCAACACCTCCGATCGCATCCTCTATTTCTCAGATAAAATTTTATATATATATATATATATATATATATATATATATATATATATATATATATATATATATATATATATATATATATATATATATATATAGTAAAATAAAATTATGTCGGCCGTGCCCATCACCATCCTCATCATCCTCGCCATCCTCATCATCCTCGCTGTTACCTCGTAATCCTCGCCAACCACCCCAAATCTCCATGTTGATGTCTTCGATGGAATAGAGGAGGAGGATCATTGATCCTCCGTTTCTGCGGACCTCTCCACCCCATTCGAAGCCGTCAATCACCACGCAACCACCCGGCCACCTAATCCCTATGTTGACGTCTTCGATAGAAGAGAGGAGGAGGATCATTGATCCTCCGTTTCTTCGGACCTCTCCACCCCCATTCGAAACCGTCAATCAACATCATCAACATCATCAACCTCGCCGACTCCTAGGTTAACGTATTTCGATGGAAGAGGGGAGGAGGATCATTGATCCTCCGTTTCTTCGGACCTCTCCACTCCATTCGAAGTCGCTAATTAATGTAGCCATCACCGCACAAAAATAAATAATAATAATAATAATAATAATAATAATAATAATAATAATAATAATAATAATAATAATAATAATAATAATAATAATAATAATAATAATAATAATAATAATAATAATAAACATCACAGAAGTTTAATACAGCAGGTTCGGGTGATTTCTTCGGACACCCGAATTTAGGCTCGCTTAAAACCGGTTCGGGTGATTTCTTCGGACATCCGAATTTAGGTTCAATCGGAAAGAAAAAGAGGCTTAATAAAACCGGTTCGGGTGATTTCTTCGAACATCCGAATTTAGGTTCAACCGGAAAAAAAAGAGGCTTAATAAAACCAGTTCGGGTGATTTCTTCGGACATCCGAATTTAGGTTCAATCGAAAAAAAAGAGGTTTAATAGAACCGGTTCGAGTGATTTCTTCGGACATCCGAATTTAGGTTCAATCGAAAAGAAAAGGTTTGACAAAGCCGGTTCGGGTGATTTCTTCGGACACCCGAATTGAGGCTAAATCAAAAAGGGGATTTCTTCGGACCCCACATCAAAATAAAATAACGGAAATTTTTTCGGACCCTAAATTATTTTAAAAAAGGGATTTCTTCGGATCCCAAATCAAAATAAAATAACCGGGATTTCTTCGGACCCCAAATTATTTTTTTAAAAAAGATTTCTTCGGATCCCAAATCAAAATAAAATAACGGAGATTTCTTCGGATCCAAAGATAAAATAAGGAATTTTCTTTTGACCCTAAATCAAATAAAATAAAATGGGATATCGAAATAAACAGGGATTTCTTTGAATCCAGAGTCGCTTTCAAACAAGATTTAAATGAGCCCTAATTAATTTGGAGCCTAAGTCCAATTCAAAGAGGCCTAATAAATAGCGCCCAGTCCACATACGGGCCACGAATCCAGTCCATATATAATACAGGCCAGTCTACATACGGGTCCTGAATCCAGTCCACATATAATATAGGCCCAGTCCACATACGGGCCCCCAATCCAGTCCACTTGCAAATAAAACTTAAAACCCATTCAATCCACAAATAAAACTGGTAACCCATTCCAACCCACAAATAAAATCCAAAACCCATTCTGACCCACAAATAAAACCCAAAACCCATTCAATCCCATCGCCTTAACATATATAATTAAGGCAAAAATATATCCAAACCGACTAGATTCTAAATCATATACTTAGAATTTAGTCAAATCAAATTCAATCGAACTCCTATATATAGAGTTCATTCAAAAAAACCCAACTAACCCTAATACATATACTTAGGGTGCAGTTAACCTTTTACTCTAGCACATATATCTAGGGTAGAAACCAAATCAACTCAACTAATCCTAATACATATACTTAGGGTTAGTCAACCTTTTGCTCTAGCACATATATTTAGAGTGAAAGATCAATCAAATTCGATGAATCCTAATACATATACTTAGGGCTTAGTCAAATTCTCACTCTAGCACATATAACTGAGTGAAAAACATATCAAACTCGGCCAATCCTAATACATATAGGACTTAGCCACCTCCTACTTTCAAGTAGCATCAAATCCGACCCACCTCAATACATATCCTTGGGATTTGGTCATATCTTCAGTTTGGAACATACGCAAAATGTGAAATCAAATATAATTAGACTCTAATACATATACTTAGAACCAATTGAACCCAATTAAACTCTAACACATATAATTAGAGTTTAATGTCGACTAGTTCTTAACACATATAATCGGGATCAAGTCAATTTCAAATCCAGCTAAATCCTAACACATATACTTAGGATTTGGTCAATCATTAGGATACGATTTATTCTATCCTCCTCACAAAGGTTTCTTAATCGAAGGTGCCCCAATCACAATGAGGTAATTAACAATAGATGCTTGCATCTATTGGAAGTCATGGATCCGCAATACCTGATACCCACATACACCCACCCATATAAATATTCATCTGAATTGTGAATATCATCCCACGGGAAACTCGAAAAAAAATGAACCACGCGAGATGAGTCATTCGAGATCGCAAACATAGTAGAATAAATTTCTAGATAATAAGTTTTCTTATACCCACATGTACAGAAATCTCGTTGTTTAGAAATCAGTTTTTCTCTAGTCTTATTATTAAAATAGATAAATTCTGTGCATGTAGTGCCTCTACGCACAGAAAGGTTTAATTTATCTAATTTAAAGATTATTGTTTCATAATATGCGATAAAGTTTTATATTTATTTCATTGTTGCAGCTTCTTCCTCTACTGCATTTCTTAGTAATATTTCTCGTATTCCAATGCTCACTAGGGACAACTATTCTGATTGGAAAAAAAGTATTCTTTTTACTTTGGAATATATGCATCTTGACTTGGTTCTGCGCGTTGAGCAACCGCCTAAGGTAGTGGGGATCAATCCACAAAAGAAATTCGTGCAGGATAAATGGAAACAATCCAACCGCTTAAGCTTGATGCTCATAAAGTCTAGAGTGTATAAAAGTATAAAGGGATCAATCTCGGAATGTGATAAAACCAAAGATTACCTAAAGGCCATTGATGAGCAATTTGTTAGCTCCGATAAAGCTTTGGAGAGCACGCTGATGAAGCGACTTTTGAGCATCAAGTACAATCGAACCAAAGGTGTGCATGAACATATCATGGGGATGTGGAATATAGCAGCTCAACTAAAAGATTTAAAAGTTGAGATCTCCGATACCTTCTTAGTCCATCTGATTCTAAGCTCATTACCATTTAAGTTTGACCCTTTTAAAATCTCCTACAACACACATACAGATGAATGGTAAATAAATAAATTATTGACCATGTCTGTTCAAGAAGAGGAAAGACATAAGTAGGAGAAGCCGAAAATTATAACAGAATTTGTCAATTTGGCTACTCAGTGCAAAAGGGAAAAAGGCAAGAGTGTCTCCAATTCCAAGAAGACAACACAATTGCCAATAAAGAATTCTAGCAAGAAAGATCAATGCTACTTCTGTAAGAAAAAAGGACACATGAAAAGGAACTGTTTCAAGTATAAAGCTTATCTCGAGAAGAAAGGTATCGAAACTATCTATATTTGTTATGAATCTCATTTAGTTAATGTTCCTAAATTCACATGGTGGATTGACTCTGGCACTATTGTACATATCTCAAATACCATGCAGTATTTTCACAACCTAAAGATGCTGAAGCCAAATAAAAAGATTTTGATTAGTGGAGAAGGAAATAAATCTCAAGTTGAAGCCGTAGGAAATTATATTTTAGAACTTAGCACTAGTTTTGTACTTGAACTTGAGGATAATTTTTATGTTTCTAATTTTTTTAGGAATTATCGACCATCCCTAGCGCAAAGGACTTGGTGGTTGATATCCGAGGTCTCGAGTTCGAAGCCTAGTTGTTTTATATTTTTAGCTAAGTTTATTTCAAAAATAAAAGAAGCGGGTAGCATGCTACCTTTCTCTCAAAAATAAATAAATAAATAAATAATTTTGGCTAAATTACAGAAAACACCCTATAATATACCGTTTTTTCACTTTGCCCCCCTGTCTTTCAAAAGCCTACATTTTGCATCCTCGTAATTACGAAATTATCTTTAGGGGGCAACGGGGTTAACAGAACTGGCGGAATGACGTAAATGCCCTTCTGTCCTTCCTCGTCCACCGCTCCTCCCACGCGCTCCCGCACGCTTGCAGCGCCCACACGCGCAGCGCCCACACGTGCACGCTGCGCGGCACGCTCAACCTACTCTTCTGCACCGCCGCTACCCTCCCGATTGTCATCGAGCTCCATGATGCTCGGTGATCGCAGGAACCGCCGCATCGGCGTCTCGGCGGCTGCAGCTTCGACCACGTCCCCGCGGCGAACGCGTCCTGCAGCGCCGCGTACGCCTCAGTCCGCAACCGCGTTACAGCCGTGCCCGAGTCCACGATGACCCCGTTGCTTTCCCCCTCGTCCACCGCAAACGCGGACCCCAGGATAGAGAGCATCTGCCCGCCTACGTTGATCCCCCGCAACCCCACGTAGTAGAAGGTCTCCATCTTACGGTTCTGCAGCAGCGGCGCCCTCACCGCCGAGGGCGAGTCGTGGTCCACGAGGCAATAGGAGAAGGACTTGGCGGAGATCTGAGAGGGGAACGAGAGCACGCCGCCACCCAGGGCCAGCAGCCCCGCGGCGCCGACGAAGAGACCCTCGTTGTCGTGGCCGCACCCGAAGGCGACATCGCGCACTGACTCGGAGCTCCCAAGCGTGATGAGGAGGAGGGGATAGAGTTTGAAGGGTATTTTCGGTATATCACCTAAGATATTGACGGTTCACTTACGGAATGCTGACGGCGGGGGGTAAATGCACAATTTCGTAATTACGATGGGGCAAAATGTAGGCTTTTGAAAGATAGGGAGGCAAAGTGAAAAAGCGGTATATTATAAGGGAGTTTTCTGTAATTTAGCCAATAGTTTTTTTAGGAATTTAATTTTTATTTCTAAATTGAGAAATAAAGGTTTTAAGTTTTTATTTGAGAATAAATCTTTTACTATCTTCTCTGATAATGTTATTGTTGGCAATAGTTGTTTGGTAGATGATTTGTACAAATTTAATTTGAGTCAATCTTTTGGGAATAACTTTAATGTTAATCATAGCATTGGTGTTAAAAAGAACATTCTTAAGGAAAACTCCTATTCTTTGTGGCACAAACGGTTAGCTCATATCTCTTTAGAGAGAATAAAGCGATTGGTGAAAGAAAAGATTCTAAAAGATTTTGACTTTAACGATTTTGGTACTTGTGTGGAATACATAAAGGGAAAGTATACCAACACAAATACCACTAAAGGTGTAGTGTAATCAGCTTTCGCTAAAGTGGCAAAGCGCGAATAAGTCACCCTAAACATATTTAAAATGTGATTAAAATGAGTTAGATCAAGTTTGGTTCGAAGCAAAAGGCATATGAACCAAAGTTGAGTTGGAAAACGAAGTTCGAAGGGAGTTCTGTATTGGACTTCGGCTTAAAAGAGACCTCGGAACAGTCAAAATGACTGTGGACATGTCGGAGATTACATGGGGGTTAGAGCTTCGTAGAGCGAAAACACGCTTTTCGAGATGATGAGTTTTTGGGAATTTGGCCTTCAGGGTTCAGACCTTTTGGGGAAAGTCCGGACCTTAGCAGCATGGTCCCCGCACTGGAGAAAGGGACCGGACCTTTCTGCTGAAAACTGTGGACCCAACGTTCGGGGTCCGGACCTTTTTTGGAAAAAGTCTGAACCTTTGCCGCGCACAGGAAAATCAATGTTCGGGATCCGGACTTTTTGGGAAAAGTTCAGACCTTCTGCACAAACAGTGAGGACACATGTTCGGGGTTCGAACTTTTTGAAAAAAGTTCAGACCTTCCGCGGTCTGGCAGCCCAGAGAGAATGGCAAACTTGTAAATAATGGAATGGGCTAGTGTATAAAAGCTGGGGGACTTCTCCCCCAACCCAAACAGTGCACACCCCACCCCTATCACCTTCTTTCTCTTCTCTTTCTCTTTCTAAAAGAAGAAGAATCCCTAGCTTGGAGAAGGAGCTTTGGTGGGTTTTGATCTCTTTCAAAGCCACGAAATGGAAGAGGATCACAAGAAGAGTAACTTGGGAGGAAGAAAAGAAAAACCTTCTCTACCTCGTTTGAGAAAGAAAACAAGATGTGAGTTTTGAGGGTTTTTGAGATATTAGGATTTTTGGAATTTTTGAGTTTTAAAAGAGTTTCTAATAATCTCTTTTGGTTTCTAAATCTTATTTTAAGGATTTTTCTTTGGATTTGGCAGATTAAGCATGCCTCTCTTCCACAAGAAAACTACAAGGTGGGGAACTTTACCGAAAAATACGATTTTTTCTCTTTTTTCTTTGCTTTCTATAATTTTAGAAGTATTGTTGTAAGAGTAAAGTACTAGAACTCATAGGTAATGGATTAGTTAGGGTTTAGCCCTAAGTGGTATAAAGAGAGCAAGATTGGGGTTTAGCCCTATGAACTAAGTGATCAATAAACCTAGTTGTAGGTTGTTGGCATGGAAATGGACTTGGAGAAAACCTAAGTCAAGTGGGGTTGTATGTGTGGCATAAAATCTAGGAGATATATAGGTTAATTGAGTGGCATATAACTTAGGGGAAAACCTAAGGTGGAAATATAGAGTTTGCAACATAGAGTGAATGAACTCTAAGGTTAGAGTACTTGGTGTCCTTGGGGCCATCTTGTAACCCTAGAGTAAGAACTTAGAGTTGAATGTGAATGGCGAGTAAACAAGAAATCTCTAACCTAAATTGGTGTCCTAGGGGCACCCAAGCTATTCTAGAGTAAATAACTTAGGGTAAAGGAGAAAAGTAAAGCTTCCGGAAGCAAATGAAAAGTGCCAATAGGAGAGGCGAGCATATATCGACTCCTGGGGAAAGTGAGCGAGCAAGGCTCGACTTCCGAGTGAATGAGTGTTAAGGTGCTTTAAACTCATTCGAGGCAAGTGAGAGAGTGTGTGAGAAAGACTTGGCTCTCCGTGGAAAGATGGCTCAAAAGGGGCCCAAGCAACCGCTTAGTAGAGAGGGTTTCGCACATAAGTTGACTCTTTACGAAGCACAGCTATGAAATCTAAATCATAATATGATTAGTGTGATCGGGCGCAGTCGGGTTATAGTAGCATTGTGGTATCGAGCATGGACTAGTAGCGTAGTGATTTTCATATAAGCATTCTAGGCCCACTCCCGTCAAAAGTTACCTATATATATATATATATATATATATATATATATATATATATATATATATATATATATGTATATATATATATATATATATATATATATATATATATATATATGTATATATATATATATATATATATATATATATATGTATATATATATATATATATATATATATATATATATATATATATATATATATATATATATATATATATATATATATATATATATATATATATATATATATATATATATAATATATATATATATATATATATATATATATATATATATATATATATATATATATATATATATATATATATATATATATATATATATATATATATATATACATATATATATATATATAGCTACTAATGCTTCCATTGGACCAAGAGGTGTAGAGCATGTTTCTCAGTAGATGAACTCATTGGAAACTATTCATAGTTCTCACACCCTATGGTTTACATATTTTTACAGATCCAGATGCCGCCGACGAGACACGTGATAGGGCAAGAACCCTGTAGTACATAGACCTAGATGGTCTAGTAGTGTTTACTATTTTGTATTTCGAGAGAGTGAACATTGTATTTGGTGAGGTTAAACAAAAGAAAAATTATAACTAATTATTATATGACAATGTTCATTCCAGTACTTCATTTTAACTTTATTCATATGTATTTATGTTTAAAGTTGAATGTTCAGTTTAGTAGTTGATTTACTCTAATATTGTATCTCATTATACTCATATATTGCTTGAGATGTTGTTCCATTTCCTTCGGGTAATAGAGAGGTCAAGCCCAATTGGCAGATCTGTTAGCGTGCCCGAACTGACCAAATAGGTGGTCTCAGGGCGTGACAAAAAGTGCAAGAAGGAGTTTTGAAATTCATGAGATCAAACATATAAATATATGTGAACCTTTTCCTATTTCTTTTTTCAATGGTCAGAGTTATTTTATTTCATTCATTGATGACCAGTCTAGATACATGTAACTCCATCTCTTATTTGAAAAAGCTAAAGCACTCAATGCTTTCAAAGCTTATAAGGTTGAGGTGGAGAAACAATTGGATAGTAAAATCAAGATTGTAAGGTTCGACAGAGGGGGTGAGTACCATGGAAGACATATAGATAAAGATCAAATGACCGATCTATTTGCTCAATTCCTCGAAGGTGAAGGCATCATTGCTCAGTATACGATGCCAGGCATGCCCCAACAAAATGGCGTTGCCGAAAGGAGGAATATAACACTCATGGACATGGTAAGGAGCATGATTAGTGGCTCGTCTTCCATCATCTCTTTGGAGTGAAGCACTAAAGCCAACGATGTATGTTTTAAATAGGATTTCATCGAAGGTTGTTTCCAAAACTTTTTTTAAGTTATGGAAAGGATGGAAGCCTAGTTTAAATCACCTGTATGTATGGGGATGTGTAAGGGTTTATAACCCACAAATAAGGAAGTTGGACTCCCGAACAGTTAGTGGATACTTCATTTGCTATTTGGTAAACTCCAAGATATTCATATTTTATTGTCTAAATCACTCATCCAAGATAGTGGAGGTCAGGAATGCCAAGTTTCTTAAGGATCCTGAAGCTGGTGGGAGTGTTGCTCCTCAAAAGATGGAATTTGAGGAAATAAGGATTTCAACCGGTTATCCATCAACAAGTGATTATTTAGTTGCTCTTCCAAGAAATCAATTTGAACATATTGGAGGCCAACCAATCATAGAGCATGAAAATGCTGAACCAGTTGAACCTCCCTATGAAGAGCTTTTCCAAGAGGAATAGACAATTATAGAGCCAGCTGCACAGCATAATGAAAACCTAGAGGAAGTGGTTGGTTTAAGAAGATCCTCAAGGCAAAAGAGATCGGCAATTCTTGATGATTATATAATCTATTTTCAAGAGTCTGACTATGTTGTTGGGCACCATAAAGATCCATGAACATTTTCAGAGGCCATGCAAGGAGATAAATTCTCTTTTTGGTATGATGCCATGAAGGAAGAGATGAAATCTATGATGGAAAATAGAGTTTGGAATCTCGTTGAGTTACCACAAGGAGTCAAAGTCGTTGGCTGTAAGTGGGTTTTCAGACCAAAAGGGACTCTTTAGATAACATAGAACGATATAAGGCCAGACTTGTTGCCAAAGGTATCACTATGAAAGAAGGCATTGATTATCATGAAATTTTCTCTCCGGTATCTAAAAATGATTCATTAAGAATTATCACGACTTTGGTGGCTCATTTTGATTTGGAGCTATATCAGATGGATGTGAAAACAATATTTCTAAATGGGGATATAGAGGAAATAGTTTACATACAACAACCCAAAGATTTTAGCACAGATGAGAACATCACCTTATTTGCAGACTAAAGAAGTCTATTTACAGACTAATACAGGCATCCCGTCAGTGGTATTTCAAGTTTCAAGATGTAATTACTACATTAGGTTTCGTTGAAAATATCGTGGATTAATGTATATACCTTAAGGTCAGTGGGAGTAAATATATTTTCTTAGTCCTGTATGTGGATGATATTCTGCTTGCAAGTAGTGATTTAAATTTGCTTAAGGAGACCGAAAATTTTCTTTCTAAGAATTTTGAGATGAAGGATATGGGTAAAGCTTCTTATGTTATCGGCATAAAAAATTCACAGAAATAGATCTCGAAGGATTTTGGGTCTATCTTAGAAAGCCTACATCGAAAGAGTTTTAGAAATGTTTAATATTGCAAATTGTGCACCTACAGCTGTGCCTATTGTAAAAAGTGACAAATTCAATCAGAAATAATGCCCACAAAATGATTTAGAGCGAGAGCATATGAAGAGTATACCTTATGCTTTTGCAGTAGGGAGCTTGATGTATGCGCAAGTTTGTACCAGACCCTGATATAACACATGCAGTAGGGATGCTGGGCAGATACCAGAGCAACCTGGCTTTGATCACTAGAAAGCTGCGAAAAAGGTTATGAGATATTTACAGGGAACAAAGGACTATATGCTCACCTACAGGCATTCTGACCATCTTGATGTGGTTGATTATTCAGACTCCGATTTTGCAGGATGTGTGGAGTTTAGAAAATCCATTTCGAGATATATTTTCTTTTTTTCTCACGGTGCTATATCTTGGAAGAGCACCAAGCAGGATACAGTTGCTACATCCACTATAGAGGTGGAGTTCATCGCTTGCTATAAGACTTTGTCACAGGCTTTTTGGCTGTGAAATTTTATCTCAGATTTAAGAGTTGTCGACTCTATTGCAAGACCTATCAAGATTCATTATGACAATTCTGCTGCAGTGTTCTTTACTAAGAATAGTCGAATTACGGATCGCAGCAAACATATCGATATAAAGTATCCTGCTATGAAAGAATACGATAAGAAAAATATGGTGGATATCCAACACGTTGGGACTAAGATGATGATTGCTGATCCTTTGACTAAAGCATTGCCGACAAATAAATTCAAGAATTATGTTAATCGTATGGATATCTTAAGTTTATTTACAGTTTGAGTTTTTTCTTCTTGTATAAAGACTGCAGTGACTATTTTTATTTGAATAAAAATATTTTGTTTTGCATGTTTATACGTATAAAGTTATATTTGTACACTAAAGTATTATTGTGCATTAAAGTAGTACTCTGAGTTGAACTAATAATAAGTTCATATAATTATAACTCATAAACATATTTAATTAAGGAATACATGCTTTTGATATATAGACGGAAGTTTTCATTCTATTGATACATGATCGCTATGATCAAAGTATTGCTATTTCCTGGTTGAGTGGGAGACTTTGACTGTATAATTTGGTGTGTGACGCCTCAACTTCCCAGGGAGTCACCCATCCTAGAACAACTCTAGCTCTAGCAAGTTTAACTCTCTTAACCTCTTGGGCATTGCTACCACCCAAAATGCTATAGCCAGATTAAGAGATTTAGTTATATTATATCATTTATATATATGACTAATCCAAATTCCGGAGGTATCACATTCTTCCCTCCTTTAAGCCCTGATGTCATCGTCAGGCTCGAAGACACTACAAGCACCAGGCGATGTGAGACTCGTCTCGCTAGCCTTAACCGACCTTATGGGGAGCTGCACTCCAACCACAATGGTCATTAGCCGGGGTGCCTCGCTCTACCCGCTATATAATCCTGGCTCAGCCGAGACTCATCTCACATTCCCAGTTGGTAATTGGCTCTGATACCAACTGTGACGTCCCAACTTCCTAGGGAGTCACCCATCCTGGAACTACTCTAGCTCTAGTATGCTTAACTCTCTTAACCTCTTGGGCCTTACTACCATCCAAAATGCTATAGTCGGGTTAAGAGATTTAGTCCTATTATATCATTTATATATAGGACTAATCCAAATTCCGGAGGTATCACATGGTGGGTACCTAATAAAATTTTATATAGTATATACAATATTGAATATATCACTAGGCCAAGTGAAGAACGTTGGATGTGGCCCACGTGATTTATTCAAGACGATCTTTAAAGATACAGTCTATCTAATCGGTTAGGATGTATCTGGAGACGTTCAATTTGATATTTCATTCGTGCCGATCCCTCCATCCAACGTTTCATCCATATCGGAGGTTCGTCAGGTTGATATTATGTATCGACAGAGGTGACGATGCCATGATCTTATTTCTACTGAGCCTATAGTTAAGACGCAGGAGGGGATGCTGTCATCGATACTTGACATGCAAAAGACAAATCCAGTTGTCGAGAGCATCTCCGAGCATATTGATCAGATATATGATATTGAGCCTATACACCTTGCGATAGAGGATGATGTTCATATTCCAGGACGGGTCAGCCACGCGGATGCGGACGCAGAGGCGGAGGTGGGCGAGGGTGAAGGGATGGAAGGGATATGGAGAGTAGTTGATTTTGTTATAACATTTTGATATTTTGATATTTATTTCATTTTTTGTATATGTAAATTTTATATTATTATATTATTTAATTCATATTATAATTTTGTTGAGATCAATTTATTTCATTTTATATATTTATTGTTGTGATTGATATATTTATTGTGGTGATTGGTATATTTTTTTATCAAATATTGTGATTGAAATATTAAATAAGTTGCTATTATGTAAATAAAATTTATTTTAATACTTAGCTATTTTGAGGTGAGAATTCTATTAAAAGTGGTGAATAATTTTTCACTTATAAAGACGATAAATCATTCACCGTTTTTAAAAATAATGAACCATCACCACCTTACAAAATGTGGTGAATAATTTACTATTTTTAGTGTATAACTTTACTCGGTTAGAGACATACATAATACCATAAAGACACTAAACCATTCATCATTTTTATAAAAATAATAAATAATTCACTATCTTTATAATATTATTAAAATTTTATAAAAGCGATAAAATATTCACCACTTTTTTAAAATTGATAAATAATTCACCATCTTTAAGCCGCTTGTCCTATACAAGTCTACTTTTACACATAAAATTGAGATCTAAATTAAGACTAAAATTTTTTATGTATAGTGTTAAAATCTTCAGTTAGTGAGGATAGATGAAATAACAGAGATTTAAGGGTCATCAAGTCAATAATAATACTGTTCATTTACTATCACACACATAAACAATGATGTAAATGCAAAAAAGGTTCAATATTTTCCATGATCTACATCGGGCGAACTACTCTTCAATGACAAAAACCATAAAGAACACCTGAATAAAATCTTCTCACAAGAAAAGAATGCTATAAGAGGAACCATAAACCCCATATTTGATTATTTAATCTTTCAAGCACATTGCTTAATGTCTTGGGCATGTGTATTCCATTTCAACATCAAGGTCAAATATTGGACCTCAAATGAGTCTCTTTGGCATGTGTACTCCATTTCAACATGAAGGTCAAACATCATTAAGCAAGAGAAACATGTACAACTTTTTAACTCTAACTAGTCACATAGAAAATAAAATGACAGCCCCAAATTAAGGACATCTGCGGATCCGATAGAATCAGACAACAAAGAAAATATGTAGTTACTGGAAACTCATGCTGGTAAAATGGTTTGTTTTCTTCTGGAATCATACATCAATTGACACCAAAGTTCCAACAATATTATAGGTAGATACAGTATGTAGAGGCAGTTAGACACCCATCGGTGCATTTGTTAAGCACGCAGTTGTTACTCTGATTCAGTTTTTCCTATTTAATATCCATCTCGTCTGTGCCTTTAGAACCATCATATGTAGAAAGAAAAAAAGAGTTTTGATTCTTCTGCAGAAACCTGAAAAATCAAAAATGAAAACAAGAAACAACATTACACTTCCTCGGTAACATAAACAAAGGCACTGAAATAGCAAAGGCGTAGCACGAGCGAAGAACAGGTAATTAAGCAATAAATGTGGCAAGAGTGTTTGAGAACTTAGTCAGCTAATCTATGCAGTGGATGACAAGGAAAAAAACACCACACAAAGGACTGACGATTCCATGGGTTTTGTAAAATGACTTGGGACTCTAGTGGTCTATTGTAACACTTCCCCTACTCATCTTTGAAAAATTAAGCGACAGCTTTTACGTGTGAACAAGAACTAGAAATCAAATGGTACAATGGACAACCTTCTAACAGCTTGCATATCCACAACAGGAAGCAAGATGGAAATATTACAGATCCAAATCCAAAAATAAACAGCAATAAAGCACTAAATTTCTTTAATGACAAAAATCATGATCACAATAAAAAGAGATGCATTTGCATCCATGGAGGTTAGCTGTATCTCCAGTTTCGGGTAAATGTTTGGCAAATAGACGCCAGAGAAATTATTCTGCACCACACTAGTATGGCCTGGGTAACACTTCACCAAAAATTTCTGCACTACATTGTATGGTAGGGGCATCTTGTTCCTTTCAAGACAGCCGCACCAGTGTTGTACTGCCGCATGTTGCACAGCACCATGAGGGCATGACTTCATTTTCTGCTTCATTTGTTCCCTTCTTCATCTTCTCTTCATTTCCTACTACTCACAGCATGTCTCTTCGTTCTCTTGTTTTTTCCTCCCTCGTCCAAGTGAAAAGAGGTTTCCTCTTTTGCATGTGAGTCGTGAAGACTCAAAATCTATGCATTGGGCAAAACAAAAATCCATATTCTTATTTAGATCTCGGAGAAATCTAGTATAGTCTAGGAGAGTTTTAAAACACCCATGGGTTCCATTGAACATTCAAGTTCTTCCATGGAAAATCAAATTTTTTCAGATTTTCTCTACATTTTTTTGAAATTTTGAGAAGAAAATATGAAAAATGGAAGCAATTGATGTCTAAAACGATTTGATCTGCTCATCATATACTACCTCCATGAACTCTGTGGAGTAAACATGAAATTTATCATGAAAACTTAAAGAAATAATGACTTCTCCCAATTTTTTCTCTGTTTTCTGAAAACCCCCAAAATAGGTCAAAAATCAAAGTAATTTATCTGTTGATCCACTTCTACTCAACATATTGTCAGTCTATACATTTCCGTGAAGGCGTCTTGTTATTTTTCATGCAAAATCTAAGAAATGATTTTTTTCCTTAATTTCTCCTTTATGTTTTCTGCAAATCCGAAAATAGAAGTTAGAACTCAAAGTAATTGATGTGCAAATCCGCTAGATCTTCTTGGCAGTCAGCATATGGTCCCTCAAGATATTTCCATGGAGGGATCATGTTTATTGTCTTTGAGAATTTAAGAAATAGTGTGGGGTATTAGATCCATAACTTCTTTTGCATAAGAAAAAATTGTGTAAATGAAAAAATAAGGTCTTATCTCTACTGGTAGATTAAAAAAAGAAATATAAAAATCATGTTTAGCACCAAATAAGCCCTGTAACAACAACTCAAGATCTTACTTAGACGAAGAAAACCAAGAAAAGACTGTCAGGGACTGCCCGTACATGCCAGTCAAAAACCTCATGCTTGTCAGTCCATCACTGTGCCAACATTCGAGACAACTGTTAGGAAAAGATATGCACGACACCATGCCCCTGCCATACCAGGCCAGCTAGGGCTCAACAACCATCATGCCTCAGCACCACTTTGTGCATCGTCATTATAATCCTTAAGTAAACATGAATCTTTCTTTCTTAAGCAATTTAACCTGTCTGTATGATGCAATGTGATATTCTTTCATCTACACCAGTGAACATCTGAATACTGATGATACCACAGAAACGGCTGCATTTATTTCCAGCCATCATTTGCAAATTCACCAAACGAAGAATTACAGAAAAGAATGTGCATAAAAATGAATCGACAATCAGTTCTCCCAGTTACCAAACATCATAAATTAGGTGCCTCCCTGCTGTGTCCATACATGCTTACTTCTAGAACGATTTGTGACATTGAATCGGATAAGACCAGATGCAGCAGATAAACCAACAGTAGTTGTAGAAACAATGACAGCATGGACACAAAAGCTTATATTATTAGACAACAGCATATTGAAAAGGAATTGGTACTAAACTATGCTACAGGCATCCAGACGCAGCAGATAAACCAACAGTAGTAGAAGAAACATTTGGCAGGATGGACACGAAAGCTTATATTCTTAGATAACCAGCATATCGACTAGGAGTTGATACTAAACTATGCTACAGGCATATGGGTGTGTGTTTAAGCTGGTTTATTAGGAAATAATTATGAGACAACAGTTGCATAATACTCTAGGTCGCACTTTTCCCATTTTTCAGCTAGAACTCAAACTTAGTAAGAAGAAAAGAAAAGAAAAACATAAGATAAATTGTTTAATATAACAGAGGGAACATGTGAATTCTGTCGATTAGTTACTCTAACACACTTATAAATTCTAGAAGCAGATAATGAAATAAACAAAGTGCAATAAATTTAAAGAAAGGTCATTATACTTGAGGAAGTCGAACAACTTCTGCTGTAGTTTGTTAAGAGCCTCCTCCTCCATGTTGACATAAGCAAGTAATTCAGGCAGCTTGACTACAAACAACAAATAAAACATTGTAGAACATCATGACAGTTATAATGTGGAGTCAAAACATCATAATATGATAAGTTAGGCCGAGAAAAAGAACAAACTAATAGCATAATTGATGAGCTTTATAGACAACCTTAATTTGATATACCAAGAACATCTGACTAGAATTTAGCTAGGTCATAAATTATTTGGAGCTACATGTACATGTCCACCACTTGAATAGTTAATGACTTTCTGGAGTTAACATTTGCTTGGCAAATAAACATTTTTTTGGTCCCTACTAAACCAAAAAATTAGGTATGCAAGTCCCTGTTCTTTCCCTATATTCTATTACCAACAACATTAGCAGACAAATGACTTCAATACAAGGATTTAAGTGTCGTGGCACAGGGTCGTGCCAAAAACTTGTCGGCACGGTGTATGCCGTGCCGTACCGATGCGTGCTGGTCACAAAAAATATATGTGTGCCGACACATAATGGCATGAAATAAGTATTTTCTTTAGCAACAAAATATTTTAATTTCTTATTATTTATTTTTATCAAATCTTTTGAACTTTATTTAGAAAATTAATTACTAGTTTAAAAAAAATAGAGTTTTGAGTTGTGCCAACGGCACGGAGGTTGTATCGTGCCGATATCATGTTGACACGATATGGCATGATAGATACGGTCCGTACGGATGGACACTTAAATCCTTGCTTCTATACTAGCCCTAACTAGCATGAAAATTGATAAGTTATTCCCAAATATCCAAATAAATGAATGCATAAGGTGTAGGAACCGTAAATTTTGGATTTCAGAATTTAATTAAAGTCCGGAATTAATCCCAGGAATCTAAAGAGGGTATTAATTTCAGCTTTGAGGTTTTAATTCTCGGAATTTTCTTCACTGGTTTTTTTATGAATCAGCGCTGGAGAGAGTGGTCAAATCCGTTTTTGAATTCGTTGTGCTGGTTGCACCGAAAAGCGTGAAAAACGGAGTTCGACGGAAAAATCGTGAGAATCGAGCTTTTCTCTAAAAAATGACCAACTTTTGAATCTGGTGAGATCTTCGAAAAAGAAGATCGTCACTTTGACGACGTCGTCGAACTGAACGCGGTAGTGCGATCGGATTTCAAATCTGATACCCGGATCTTCCGGATCTGCACATTTTGTTGGATTATCAGACCGAAAGTGCGAATTTCGGTAAATTCGGGACAGTTGCGGCATTTTACGCATCAAGATTCGTAAAAACGGTCATCTTGAGGCGTTTCGGCTTTTGGCACGATTTTCGAGGTTATGGGAGTTTAAATTTTTAAAATGAAAAATTTAGATATGTTAAAAAGGCGATTTGGGGATTTTTGCAAAAGGCTTTTAAAAAGGGATTAGTGATTTTTTTTTTAACAAAAAAAAAGGAAGGTGAAACCCTATCTCTTTTTCCCTAACCTTCCCCCAAAATCCAAACCTCATCTCCTACCTCATAGCTGCCGTTGCCGCCGTTGCCGCTGTCGCCGGAGACGTGGATGCAAGCAAGGGTCGGGCTTCCCACCCTCAGATTCGGGCGCCCACTCCCTGCAGCAGCCGCCGCCGCTCACACGCGCGGCTGCCGCCCACCTGCGCCCCTGTGCCCTGCCCGCGCCCTGCCTCAGCCGCGCTGCCGCCCTAGCGGCCGCGTTGCGCGCCGCGCTGCTGCCCTAGAAACCGCGCGCCCGCACGCCCCGCGCCCTAGCCGCGCCCCTGCCTCGGCCGCGCCACTAGCCCGCGTGCAGCCCTAGCGCCTGTTGCTGACTGGCCGCGCAGCCAGCCACACGCCCCTGCGCGCGCCCAGCCAGCATGGTGCTTCAGCCTGCACGCCGCCCCCAGCCCGCTGTTACCAACCTGACCCATTGCAACCCATTGATGATGAGTATGCTCTGAGATGAGGATGGCAATGGGAATGATGGAGTGATCGGATCCAAACCACAGGAGCGTACTATGCCAAATTGCGTGGTATGAGGTGGGAAATGGGTATGGATTGTGGGGGATGAGCGTGCAGGATTAGAACAGGGGAGCAAGGGAGAGTGAGAGAGAGGTAGGGAGAGAGAGAGAGAGAGAGAGAAAGAGAGAGAGAATGAAGAAAATTGTAAATTTCCATATATGCCCCCATTCTGTTACATCTGCTTTGTATATAGTATTACTAATGAAATGCTACTAAATGCTGATTGGTCACTACTAGGTAAGTAATAGTATTACAGGCTTCAATACTCTAAGTGGGTAACTTGTTGAATGGGTCACTTGCTGCCTCTTGGGATGGGCTTGGGCTCGCCTGAACAATTGCTGCCTCCTGGGATGAGCTTGGGCTCGCCTGGATAGTTGCTGCTCCTTGGAACGGGCTTTGGGCTTGGGTGGCCTGGATGGTAACACTGCTCCTGTACTCTCCTCTAAAGTGGCTTTAAGTTCCTCTGCCACCCTGGATGCCCTAGATCCTGTCGGTCAGTCCTCTCCACTTTGGCTCCGACGTTCCTGCCCCTTTGGAAACCCACTCCTGTTCCTCCTTCCACCTCCTTGTCCACAGCCATCGACGATCCCCCTTGGAAGCTAAGTCTCCCGACTCATCTTTATTTCTCCATGCCATGCTAAATGGCAATGGTATCTACTGTTAATCTACTTACTTCTTATTCTTTAAGTGCTGCAGATGTTACAATCCCTTCCTCCTTCAGATGATCCTTGTCCTCAAGGATCGAAAGTTGGGAACTGTCGTCGAAGACCCCAGTAGTCCTCCCATGTTGCTTGGTCGTCCGCCAGGTTGCTCAATTTTACTAGGACTTCCGTTGCCGCCCGATTTCCCCTTCGAATCATTCTCCTGTCCATGATCTTCTCCAGCTCGGCCAACAACTGGCCCTCCTTTCCCGTGATGGGAACGATCGGGGATATCGAGGCTGTCGGTTGACGGCTTCGCTTGAGTAGAGAAACGTGGAATACAGGGTGAATTCTTGATCCCTCGGGTAGTTGTAGCTTGTAAGCAACTGCCCCGACTTGCGCAATAATCTTGAAAGGACCAAAGTAACGTGCTGAGAGTTTGAGGTGCTTCCTTATGGCCACAGAGGATTGCCGGTAAGGTTGCAATTTTAAGTACACCCAATCTCCTAGGGCATACTCCTTCTCCCTTCGATGCTTGTCCGCCTGTTGCTTCATCCTATTCTGAGCCATTAGTAACCTATCTCTGAGCTCCTTGGTCAGCTTCTCTCTTTCCTTTGCCCAACTCTGAACTTCCTGGGAGGTAGTTGTCTCTGCCGTAGCCAACAGGGGGTTAGGAGGGGGGTGACCATATAAGGCCTCATAAGGTGTCATCCCTATAGAGGTGTGGAAGTTGGTATTGTACCACCACTCCGCCTGCGCCAGCCATGAGTGCCACTTCTTTGGGTGCTGGAAGCAGAGGCACCTTAAATACGTCTCGAGACAGCGATTCACTCTTTCAGTCTGACCATCAGTCTCGAGATGGTAGGCTGAGCTCATCTTTAGCTTAACTCCCATAAGCTTGAATAGATCTCCCCGGAATTGGCCGGTAAATATCTTATCTCTATTGGTCACAATCTTCTTGGGGCACCCATGGAGTTTAAACACAGTTGCAAAAAATACCTTGGCCACCTCTTGAGCAGTGAAAGGGTGGGTTAGAGGGAGGAAATGCGCATACTTGGTCAGCCGGTCCACCACCACCAGTACAGTGTCCCTTCCTTCATATTTGGGTAGTGCCTCGATGAAGTCCATGCTAATATCCTCCCATATCTATGAGGGAATTGGCAGGGGCTGCAACAGGCCAGAGTAAGGTAAGTTGTCCACCTTATTCTGGATGCACACTGCGCATTCCTTCACCCAAGCTTCTACCTCCTTCTTCAGACCTGGCCAATAGAAATGCTGGTTGATCCTTCTATAAGTGTGTTGGATTCCCGAATGACCCCCAAGAGAGGAATTGTGCATCTGTTCCAGGATCTTCCTTCTTAGCCCTCCATTTTTTCCAATGTACAGTCTGCCCTTCTTCCTTAACACTTCATTTCCATAGGTATAGTGCCCATGATTGGAAGTTGACAATAACAAAACCTGCAATTAACCTCTCATAGTCTTGATCTCCTCTATAACAGTCAATTACCTCCTGTACCCATGCAGGCAGTGCAACAGTAATAGCCAAAGTGACCCCCTTCTTCCAGCCTTCTCGATAATGCGTCTGCGGCCACATTTTCTTTGCCCTTCCTGTAGTGAATCGAGTAATTGAGGCCCATCAATTTCATCATTCCCTTCTGTTGCATAGGAGTGGAGATCTTTTGTTCTAGTAGATACTTTAGACTTTGGTGGTCGGTTCTGATCACAGAAGGTTCGGGGGTAAGGTAGTGTCGCCATTTTTGCACCGCCATTAGTATTGCCAGGAACTCCTTCTCATAGGTTGACAGCCCACGATGCCTCTCGCCTATTGCCTTACTTAAGTAGGCTATAGGACGGCCATCTTGGGACAAGACTGCTCCAATTCCCATGCCACTTGCATCAACTTCTATAGTGAAAGGTTGGCTGAAATCTGGTAGCTTCAGGACAGGGGCCTCTGTCATGGCTATTTTTAGAGCCTCAAAAGCTACTTGGGTCTCTTCTGTCCACTGAAATTGGTTCTTAAGCAGCTCTGTCAGGGGCTTACAAATCCTTCCATACCCCTTGATAAATTTTCTGTAGTACCCGGTCAGCCCTAAGAATCCCCGGAGGCCTTTTACTGTCTTTGGAATAGGCCAGTTGAGCATTGCTTCAATTTTTGAAGAATCAGTGGCCACTCCATCCTCAGAGATGACATGGCCGAGGTACTCCACTGAATGCTGGCAAAAACAGCATTTGCTTCTCCTAGCATACAGTAGATTTCTTCTTAACTCCTCGAGTACTACTCCAAGGTGCCTCACATGATCTTCAAAGGTCTTGCTGTAAATCAAAACGTCATCGAAGAAAACTAACACGAACCTCCTTAGATAGGGGGAAAAGATGCTATTCATCACAGCTTGGAAGGTTGCGGGCGCATTCGTCAATCCAAACGACATGACTTTAAACTCATAGTGCCCTTGGTGTGTGCGAAATGCCGTTTTCGGAATATCATTTGGGTTGACCCTGATTTGGTGATACCCCGAGCGTAGGTCTATCTTAGAAAATCTCTGTGATCCCCCCAACTCATCCAACAAGTCATCGATAACAGGAATTGGAAATTTGTCTTTCACTGTGAGCTTGTTCAATTGTCTATGATCAATGCACATTCTCCAAGTTCCATCCTTCTTCTTTACCAATAATGCGGGTGAGGCGAAGGGGCTATTACTCGACTCAATAATTGAATGCTCCATCATCTCTTTGATTTGCCTTTCTATTTCATTTTTTTGTTCATAGGAATATCGGTAAGGTTTAACATTAACTGGAGCTGAACTTGGTTGTAAAGGGATTTTATGATCTTGCAGTCTCTTCAGGGGTAGCTTTCTGGGCTCCTCAAATATGTCTTGGTACTGCTCCAAGAGTTGCTGTAGTTGGGGGTGTAAAGCTGCCTTCTCCATTGAGTTTTCTGCCAAGGCACACTGGCTTATAAGATAACACTCTCCTTGCTCCGCCTCATGGCACCATTGAGCTGCCGAGATCAACTTAAGCTTGGCCCCCTCCTCCATGCCTTACAGTTCCAGATCTTGGCCTCCCTTGGTAATGATTACTGAATTCTTCTGGAAATCAAAGGTTACCCTCCGATAAGATCTGAGCCGGTCTATTCCCAACACAACGTTTGATCCTTCCAATCTGATCACTCTCAGTTCTGTGTTGAATTCCTGCCCTTGCATATACCATGAGAACTCTGGACATTTTAGTTTACTTAGGACCTTCTGACTGTTGGCGACAGTCACAACCAAAGGTGGTGCTGCTTCTACCCAAGCCTTTACTTCTTTGGCTATTTGCAAATCTATGAAACTATGGGTGCTACCCGTATCGATCAGGATTATGAGTGTTTTGCCTTTGATCTCTCCCTGTATCTTTATGGTGTCTTGTTGTCTTTCCCCACTGAGGGCATGCACTGAGACTCCCATCTCTTGCAACTCCCCTTCTATTGTTGGTGTTTGCTGGTATGACATGTCCCCTAAACCTTGCTCTCCTTCTTCCAGCAAGCACTCTTCATCATAGATTTCCACCACTTCCTCTATGGCTTGCATGGTGTTTAGTACCTTCCTGGTGCACACATGCCCTAGGAAGTATTTTTCTCCACATTTGTAGCATTGTCCTGCTGCCCTTTTTTGCTCAAACAACTGCTTACTGATCTGAGGCTGGCTTCCAAGGCCTTTCTGTAGACCTTGGTACTGATACTTATTGGATTCCGTAAGCTTCTCTGCATGTCCAGAGGGTAGGGTTCTTGTGTTGTGGGCAACTGGAGTGAACCTGCTTCTTCTATTAATGACGGCCAGGGCCTTTTCATGCAATGTTGCCTGCCCATATGCCTCTTCCAAGGTCACTAGGTGAGCAATGTCCAAAAATGGAACTAAGTCCTCCTTGAGCCCATTTATGTAACAAGAAATGAAATGTTCTTCTGTCAACTGTGAATTGTAGTATAGTAATTGGGACCTTAATTCCTCGAACCTTTCTTGGTATCTTTCAACAGTGCTAGTTTGTTTTAAGTTGCTGAGCTCTCGGATCAAATATCTCTCACCCATCATTGAGAATCTCTTGCAAATTGCTTCACTGAAGTCTTCCCAAGTGACTCCATATTTAAGGTCTACCTTGCTGGCAAAGTAGCCTTGCTTCCATACTTTAGCCCTGCCAACCAAATGCATGGTAGCTACTGCCAACCACTGTGATTGAGGAACCTGGTACAGATCAAATATTGGGCACAATTCTCTAACCATCCCCTTGGATCATCACCACTAAAAGAGGGAAATTCTAGCTTAGGATAGGGAACGTGCCAAGAATGTTTGGGGCTTCTGGACTCCCACTGTGATGCAATATCCATCTCCACACTTGCTGGCCTTGTTGGAATGGGTAGTATACCCTTCCCTTTGATTTCCTTGCTATTCGAATATAAGTTGCTGCCCCCAGGTTTGTCCCCTTCATGAGTGAGGTGCTCTGGTGGAGGCCCTGCAGGTATTGATTTGGGTAGAGGTGGCTGAGCATGTAACAATCTCAGCAGCTCCTCATGCCTCCGGTTAGCCTCTACTTGTAGTGCCTCATGGTTCTGCTGCCCAATTTCTTTTACTTCCTTGATATGTTGTGCAAGTCCCTCCATTCTTGCTTGATACTCAACGCTCATCTTCTGTAACCTCTCATCCAAGGAATTGACATGGTCACCCAGATCTTTTAACCGAGTTCCTTCGGCTATCTCCAGCTCTTCTTGATAGATATGAGGGATGAATTTGAACTTATTCCCCTTTCTACCCCCTATCTTGCCGACGGTTCAGTTGATTCCCAGGATGGTTATCGAATGTACTTGACTTTCGGTATCCTCTCACCACCTTGCTATTGGCTTGAGCAACAATGGATATGGGAAGAAGTGTGGGGAATTTACCTGAGTTTCGGTGAGGGTTCCAACTGACAGCCGGTTTGGGTCTGAGGTAAGTTGCTATCTTCCTCCCTGGGATCGTGGCTTCTCTGATACCAATTTGTTACCAATATGACCCATTGCAACCCTTTGATGATGAGTATGCTCTGAGATGAGGATGGCAATGGGAATGATGGAGTGATCAGACCCAAACCACAGGAGCGTACTATGCCAATTTGCGTGGTATGAGGTGGGAAATGGGTGTGGATTGTGGGGGATGAGCGTGTAGGATTAGAACAGGGGAGCAAGGGAGAGTGAGAGAGAGGTAGGGAGAGAGAGAGAGAAAGAGAGAAGAAAATTGCAAATTTCCATATATGCCCCCATTCTGTTACATCTGCTTTGTATATAGTATTACTAATGAAATGCTACTAAATGCTGATTGGTCACTACTAGGTAAGTAATAGTATTACAGGCTTCAATACTCTAAGTGGGTAACTTGTTGAATGGGTCACTTGCTGCCTCTTGGGATGGGCTTGGGCTCGCCTGAACAATTGCTGCCTCCTGGGATGAGCTTGGGCTCGCCTGGATAGTTGCTGCTCCTTGGAACGGGCTTTGGGCTTGGATGGCCTGGATGGTAACACTGCTCCTGTACTCTCCTCTAAAGTGGCTTTAAGTTCCTCTGCCACCCTGCATGCCCTAGATCCTGTCGGTCAGCCCTCTCTACTTTGGCTCCGACGCTTCTGCCCCTTTGGAAACCCACTCATGTTCCTCCTTCCACCTCCTTGTCCACAGCCTTCGACGATCCCCCTTGGAAGCTAAGTCACCCAACTCATCTTTATTTCTCCATGCCATGCTAAATGGCAATGGTATCTACTGTTAATCTACTTACTTCTTATTCTTTATGTGCTGCAGATGTTACACCCGCGTGCTGCGCGCTACCAGCATGCGAGATGTGCATCGCGCACTGCCAGCGCATTTCTTGCGCGCCGCTCCGTTTTGCACATCGCTCTGCTTTGCGCACCGTTTCTGTGCGCAGCCAGCACGCAGCCCGCACCCCGTGGAGCTATCCCCTACTCTAGACTGGTTTTAAGCCGCCGTTGTGGCCGCACTTCTCGTTCTGGCCACCCCGATCGTTGGTGACGTCGCCGCAAGGGAGCACGATATTCCTGAGGGTGTGTAGGTCGCCGTGCTCACTTTCGTCGACATCGGTTTCGCCTCAGTTTGCGTGTTTGACTGTGCCGCCCCCGCTATCCTTGGATTTTGAGGTTCGGCTTGCCTCGGCGTGCTCCCCGGTGCTCGTTTTCGCCCCGGACAACGAGCATCGCCTTCAAACGTCGAGAGACCTGTCAGGCTGTGGTGTTAGTTGGGTTCCAAAGCCTGGGAATTTTTGGTAAATGCTTAAATACTGTATTGTTATGTATTAATCTTGATTCTTAGTGTATGTTTTGGGGTTTTTGTGCAATTGTTGCATGTGTTGTCTCGGGAAGCGTGAATGAGTTGTGTTTGACCTTTGGACTAGTCGTCCTAGCTCTGTGGGCTATCGCGGTGCTTATTTTGAGATTTCGGCGCGATTATCGGCCAAATTGGTCGTCCGATCGCGGTTCTGTTTCGGAATTCAATTATCTCAACTTGAACGCTTTTCGTCTGTTGTCGAGCCTTGTTGGCTGGTCATCCTTACTTTCTCGTGTGTCCAGAGGCAGTGGATGGGTTGTGGTGGGTTTCGGAGCCGAAATTGGCATCTTTGGGAACCCGATATTGTTCGATTTTTGTTAATCACATCTATTCGTGTCGTTTGTGTGTCTTGCTGCCCAGACACCCAAATCGGTGTGTCTCGGGGCAGCAGGTGGTATGTGGTGAGTGTTGGAACTCTCTGGGACACTGTGTGGGTTCGGTTGTATTCCGGTGAGTTGCTGGGGATCTCCGGCTGGTTCCGGGAAGCGATAAAAGGTACTGATGGCCCGAATAGTTCACGGAGGGTGAGTCAGTGTGTTGTTTAGCGTGGTATTTAGTATCGGGTGGTTTATGATTTTATAGTACCTTTCGTAGGTGCAGGTGACTAGCTGCAACACTTTTGGCTTTAGGTGCTTCATCGGACTTCGGGTGGGTACTTCGATTCGGAGTTGGTTCAGTGGTGCATGCTCGGTGACATTCCTTCCCCCGTGTTTCCTTTCTTGATTACACACTTTGCATGTTGAGCACTTGAGCACGACACACTTCGTTTATGTTTGCTCTATTTTCCTATTTGCATCATGACCTAGAAGTAGAGCGGTATTCTGTGATTTCTAGAGTTCATATAGCATGATTATAGTACATGATCTTGAGACATAACATGATTTAGTGACTTCATGATTATTGACATCTCATATCGATTGCATGATATTTAGATTATCTAGACCTGATAGGTCGGTGACACTGTGGCATTCCTTCGGGAATAGTGGACTTGATTGGTCGGTGACATAGTGAGACCTGGTGATATGACTTGTTGGATTCGGTTAGTGATTCCTTGTTGATTCTATCTCGGCTACTTGCCGACAGTTGGTTATTGAGCATTTTGCATCGATCGCCACAACTCAGAGTGCATTTCGCATACACCAGCGGTTTGGCCATCGCAAGAGGGTGTTCTTTTCCGAAAAAGTGATCGTACTTCCGACCCGTGAGCCCGATGCAGACCCTGCTAGGGTTATATGCCAGGGAGAGCGGCAGTGGTTTCTCCTGAGGTCTTTAGACCAATATGGCTCATGATTAGGTGATTTGGACTATTCATCGGTTTGGCGCATTATCATATTTGTTATTCTCCAGAGTAGCCGGTTTTTATGCATTGATTGGTAGTTGTAGTTTCTTCCGGTCTTGATTGCTGCTGTATTTGTTTATCGTCGGTTGTTACTGGTTATTAGTATCCTTCTAGCTTAAAGTAGCGCTTATTCTGATATGATTGTTTGATATATTCTCTTGCTACTGTATTCTGTTTACCTGTTCATTGTTATGCTTTCTTTCATTGATACTATATATGACCTTGCGATACTTTGTAGTTGTTTGTTTCTTTCGGTTGCCAGTGAATACAGCTTGCCTTCGTCGGCTTGCGGTACCCACTGGGAGACCCTTGCTGGTTTCTCACTACCCCCTAGTTGCAGGTGAAGCGGGAGGTGACGGTCGGGACGATACGTGAGGCAACGACATAGCTAGAGAGCTTAGCAATCCCGAAATTTTTGTTCAGTATTCCTTTGTACATTGTATTTACTTGTTGATAGGTTTAGATTTGTGGTGGTTCAGTTTATGTCTGATTGCTTGTTTGGTTTAATAAGTGGATTCTTGTCTTTATGATCTCGTGGTTTTATGCAAAAATATTTTCTACCTCTCATAGTAGTCGGTTTTCAAAGGATTACGTTTCCGTGTGGGAAACCGTTTTGAAATGGATTTTGGCTTTATTGTATTAGTAGATTTCAAATAAGGTTTCCGTGTGGGAAACGTTTTTATAAGAATAGGAATGCTTGATAACTTGTGCATATGCATCATCTGCGGTAAGGACACTGTAGAGTATTAAAGCATTATGTTTAAAGATCATTTAGTTGTTTGTGCATCCTTTGTGAATGTGGTAATTATGTGTGAGTTGAAACTGGTGGTTGTGAAATTGTACAATGTGCGACGCCATGCAAATACAGGGGAGGTTCTGTCCGTGTGAACAGAGGAATTACATGTATTTGTGGCGGGTCTGTGCGCGTCTTGGGGTGTATTCAAATATGTATTAAAAAAAAAAAAAAATCATACTTTTTTCCACTGTTTTTCTTAAAATGGATTTACAGAAAGGACCCCGGGGCGTGACATAAGGATAACAGCTAAAAAATCATAGAATGAAATAGCCACCTTTGGCATCCAAGATTTTTCTTCATTCATAGCACATTCTTGCTCCTACTTAATCTGAGATACTTGTACACAAAAAGCACTTAGGCCATTGAAGAGAGAAAGGTGTATCATCCCTTCTTTTACTTAGGCCCTCTTTGGATGTCGAAATAAGTTATCCAGGTTGATATGGTGATTTTCTATGATTGGAAGTTAGGAGTTTAAAATTTTCTCCGTGAAAGGTCTTGCAATCCATAATTTGGAAGTATAGCATGTTTTCACCTACAAGCTAATTTATCTTATTCCAAGATAATGACTTGAAGGCTAAATATGGAATGCAAATTGAGATATTTGATCACACTTTCCATCTACCAAATACTCCAAGCTTCTCTACTAAATAAAAAAGACATACTAAGCAGATATTCATACATCCAAACAGGGTATTATACTCAAGAAGTTGTTGTATTTGCCTACTTGGTAGACGAGAAGTATGATCAAATGTCTAGCTATGTTGCATAGATATGGATATAGGGACACAGATACGATACAATACAGAAATGGAGATACGATTATTCCTAAAAGCACTAGGATACGATATGTAGGGGATACAAAAATAAAATATTATCATTAATATATTTAAATGTACGTTGACTATGTGTAATGATATTGAGGACAACCAGGATACCTGGATTATATTAAGAGACATATACCTTAGCTTATACAATTGTTCTATATATGTTCTTCAAAAAAGAAAATCAATCGTATGAAATAATAATTTAAAAACTATCATCCAATTTGACAAAATGATAACAATAGATATTTAGTTGCACAAACTAGTTAATTGAGTGTTTTGTTGGGAGTAGTCGAGTGGACTGTGAGACCCTGACCGTTGAGTATTCTCCAGTTTGTGCTGTGGGCATGTGTTTGAGCGAGTTGTCGATCAGGTTGATCATGTGATTTGGACAATAACCTGCATGAGCCATATGGAGCTCAACTGAGATGCACAGCTTTTTTTCGGTGGGGTTGCTCCCCTCGAGTGTCGCTCCGGTGTTGGGCCGGGCCGTTTTTCTACGTGGCGTCGATGCAACCCGATTTAGCGCCCTACGTAATTCCAATATTCACTAGATGTAATGGTAGTAGGCGGGTGCAAGTTTAACTAGACCTGATGTGGCAGTCAGTGAGATTGAATCGATCTTGAGTATTTTGAGAATTAGTAGATGCATCTGGATATTCCCGCTGGTTTCTTCGAGCATAATAGTTAGAGGCATGATAGCTGTAGTTTCCTTTCAGCATTTTTTTCCTTTTATTATTTAACAGTTGAGTTATTTCTGCCTCAAATAAAGTTAGTGGGTAAATCGTTGGTCTTGGTAATGATACTTTATGTAGTTCTCACACCCACTGTTGGTACCCTTTTTGCAGAGACATCTGCACCCGTTTCTGCAACAGCTAGTTTTGCTGATCGAGGTAAGGGAGTCGTGAGCTAAATCCCTACCTATGTATTTGGAGAGCTAGGTGTACCCATTCCTGCTAGGTTATATGCTAAGTTGAGCATAGTGTGACATTTACCTAAGGTCTTTTCACCAACTTGGTGACTGATTGGGTTATACTACGGATTTAAGTGCCGTGGCATGGGGTCATGCCGAAAACTTGCCGGCACGGTACAGCACGGTGCGTGCCGAGCCATGCCAATAAGTGTCGGTCACAAAAAATACATACGTGCCGACACATAATGGCATTAAATATTTACTTATATCCGTGTGAATAGAGGAGGTTATGTCCGTGTGAACAGAGGAATTACCTATATTTGTGACGGGTCTGTCCGTCCCGTGGAAAGGTTTAGAAAAAAAAAAAAAAATTGGGGCATTTTTCTGCTAACTATGTTTCCTAAACTGGCCCTAATTCTGAAAATAGTTTTACAAAATGGACCCCGGGGCGTGACAATAATATTAAGTACCATACTGAAACAGTAGTAGCTAATAGTATCACTGACGCATTCGACACATTTCCAATAACATAAAATTAAGGGTAGGGAAACTTAACAACACTGTCTTATTTGACGGATAGATAGTTTTAATTGCACAAACAGTATTACAATTTACAAGTCATGGGTAAGCAGAATAGAGAAGAATAAAGGATTAAATTCTAGGCTAACAAGAGAGAAGCTAGACAGAAATATGCATACCAAAAAGACGTAATAGATGTTCTGCACCGTAAACAGTTGAAGGTGAGGCATTATCTCGAACTGCTTCACGGTATTGTTGCCGCTCCTTTTTATAGAGAAGCATCGCAGGCAATGCTTTGTCAAAATAGCATCTTAGCCCTTTAAGAATTTCCGCGACAGATTCAGCAATCCTTCACTCACAAAAACACAAATGTGTTATATCACCAATGAAGCTCATTAGATCCAAAGACACCGAACAGGCTAGCAAACCTAAAACCAATATATAAATGCTAAAAAATCTTAAACTAATATAAAACTCAAAATAGCATACTGGTAAAACTAAAACATAAAATTGTTATAATGCTCGCAACAGATTCACCAGCTCCAACCTAAAAATCCAACTCACCCTTTTCCAGCCGATTTGGTAAATTTTTGGATCATATCTAATACTGTTTTAATACTTGACTTTTGTTCACATTGAAAAATCCTCAACTACTATGTCCTTTGACAAAATAAATTTTAAATTTTGCAGAACTAGTCTTAGAAACTTTTCTATCCCTTGCATTACTAGATTCATTGCTTCTAAATTTTTGGGTAATCACATCCTTAATTGTTCTTCTAGTTGCTCACTGAGCACCTAGTCACTATATGACCACCCTATCAGAAGATAACACTAATATACAGTGTAAACTTCACTGAACCAAGAAAGCAAGCTCAACAGCATGGCACCATATTGGTAGATCTCTATAACAAACAAGGGCAATGAGCTTTCCACCTCCAATCATAAAAGGTATGATAAACAAGAGAACTTTTGAATAATTATTTTTCTTCATTCAAATCAAAAAGCTATAATGAACATGAGAGGAACTTTTAACTAATTCTTTCTCTTACATTCATGAAAAAGTAATTGACGAGCACCCCTACAAAGGATTCAATTACTGTGCCCCCCACCCCCCCACATCCCCCAACTCTCCCGCCCTGCACCATCCTAGTCCAACATTGGTCAAGCAGTGTCGCACCACTGACACTGCTGAAGCGGCAGAAAAATGAACTTCAACAACAACTACAGCAGCAGGCAAGTTTTAACAGCAGTAGGGAGAAATTTCTTAATTCCTTCAGCCACTTTAGGGCTTTTGAGCTTCATGAATCACAAGGAAAAAAAAGGTATCATGTCTGGTTAGCCAAGACTAGACCAATGAGCTTCAGAGATCTACCATTTATATTACACTATACAATAGCTCAAACTGTTTCATCGATTTATTCTTTCTCTTTATTCAGCAGTGCCAAGCTATACTACTAAGCTGCAACATCACCACCTAGAGGTTACATGAACACACAACAGACACGAGATGGACACAGCAAGAATGAGTAGGAAGATACACAATGGACACATGTCCGTGGAGGGTGCACCTAGAAGAGTCTGTCGTTCCAACACGGACATGACAACATTATAGAAGTGTCCATGTTTCCTAGGTCAGCAATCTCCAACTGACAGCCGACTTGATCAGTTCCCTTAGACATAGGCTCAGCACATAAAAACATATTGCAATATAAGTTAGCACATCCAATACAACATGGAATGGAGTCATACATGAAGGGGTATGATACAGACATGGTAAATTGCCAACCTCCCTTTTGCACAACTGTACCAAGTGGAACAAGCGTATGAAAATCCTTTATTCCTCACTTTCAGTTAAGAATTTGATTACAAACTTCCCACTTACTAGCACAAAATGTTTGTGAACAAATGTAGGGACTTAGGTAGTTGAATAAATCCAAACACTAAATCTGCAATCTAGGAGCATATCGCATCATAAACACACAAGACGTGATGATATTTCCAAACAAGCTAAAACAGTATTTATAGCACGATAATAGCACAGTATGAAGCATAAGAGATGGGCAATAAAGCAATGGGTTGTGTGATTGCCAAAGTAGTAACAAGATTCCTATGTGATAATTATGATTACATATATAGAGGCCCTTGTGCTGTCGTAACTTATTCATCTTTGCTCACTGAGTCCTTTGTGGTTATTTTTTACATTCTAGTCCTCTTAGTGAGCTCCAGGCAAGTTGTATTTAGCATGGGTTTTAACATGTTTATTAGGATTTTGAACCTATAATGATGGGTCTAAGGCGCCAGTTTAACTAAGGGTAGAACCAAGGTTTTAAGTATCCATCGGCACGGGCCGTATCTACCGTGCCGTACCGTGCCAACAAGATACTGGCACGATACAGCTCCCGTGCCGATGACACAGTTCAAAACCCTTTTTTCTTAAAATTACTAAGTAATTTTCTTAATAAAGTTCAAAATATTTGATAAAGATACATAATAAGCAATTAAAAAATTTTGTTGCTAAAGAAATTAAATATTTCATGCCATTATGTGTCGGCACGCATGTATTTTTTGTGACCGGCACTCATCGGCACGGCTCGGCACGCACCGTGCCGTACCGTGCCGGCAAGTTTTCGGTACGACCCCGTGCCACGGCACTTAAATCCTTGGGTAGAACTTAAAAGAGTCAGTCCAAAGAGAAGTGACTATGAAGAGGGTAGCCATAAAGCAAGGGGTGCTGTATGCAAATAGACAATCCATTGGGGGTGTTGTATGCAAATAGACAGTCCATTGTCTCGGTAATCATGGAAGGATTCAGGATGTCAATCAGAAGTCGGTTGTTGGCGGCTAACGCGAGAATGCCACCCCTATTGCACTTACAACTCCGTACCCCAAGCCAACTTACTCTACCACCAAACCACCTGCATCTCTTCCTAGAGTTGTCCTATCGCATGATAAACCAAAAACACTACAAAAGAATCGGAAAAATAGCATGCCGCAGAAGGATTCTAAATATGATAATTCCCCTATGGATTTTAAATCAGCTAATTGCTCAATGATAGCACCTGCTCCTAGAGAGGTATCTAGAATTCAAAATGTCTCAAACCCTAGGGTAGTAAAGAAGACAATGTAAACAGTTTGAAAGTCAATGAAGAGCTGAGTAAGGTTTCTATCCAGGCTTCTTTACAAGAACAACAAGGCATCATTTACAAGGACAAAGGAGGTTTCTTCTTTCCTACTACCGAGAAGGCATAAAAAAGGATGTGTTAAAACTTAATGGTGTGTTTGATTCACGCTATCTTATTTGGATTCCCAAAATCCAGTAAATATTACAGCATTTAAGTAATATGGCTCACCAATATGATAGGGAATTTTTGTTACAAAAGGAATAAGACTCCCCCCAAAAAGGACAATCTTATTACCGAGAGAGGGCGTCAGTATCTAAAATTCCTAATCACAGGTAATCTAAAATCTTTTCCAAAATTCCCAAATTGACCTCAATAAATTTCAAACCCAACAACTTAAATTTTAAATTTTAATTAAAATATAAGTTTAAATTAAACTCAAATTCAAACTGAACCACTAGAAGTTTTTTGAATCAAAAAATTCAATTCACATTTAATTTCATAAGTCAGATATAAAATTTGGAATTTGAATATAAATTTAAGTTGGAATTCAAGAGTTAAAACATACAATTTGAATTCAACATTTCAGTTCAAACTTTAAGTTTGAGTTTAATATTTTTATTTTAAATTTATTTAGTTCTATTTAAATCACTAAGAAGTCCTTTGAAATTAAACTCAAATTTGAATTCAAGAGTTAAGAATACAATTTGAATACAACATTTGAGCTCAAAGTTTAAATTTCAGTGTGCTTTTTTAATTTAAATTTATTTAGTTTTAATTAAATCACTGGAAGTCCTTTCAATTCAAAAATTAAACTCAAATTTGAATTCAAGAGTTAAGCATGCAATTTAAAACTTAAATTGAGCTTAAAATTTAAAATTTAAATTTATTTTTAAATTTAAATGTATTTAGGTTTAATTAAATTACTGAAACCCCTTTGAATGACTCCTACGGGTACAGCGTGGAAAATTTCGAACAATGGGTGAAAGCCCGATCCATTAATATCCTGTGAATGAAGGACAATGACGCCTAAAAATTAAACACAACATGGAATTTATAATTAGGTTGTAAAATTTCAATTTAGTTTACAACTTCAATTTAAAAGTTTTTTTTAGATTTATAATTCGAATTAAAATTTTGAATTCAACGACATTGAAATTTTGAACAAACAACATATATAATGAATTTAATGTTTGAATTCTTTTATTTTAATTTCAAAATCACAATTTTCACAAGTTTCATTTATATATTTTATTTTGTTTTCACAAATTAGTGAGGGCAATTCTGGAATATCGCATATATCATTACCTATAGTACAGAAAATCTAATAATTAAACCAAACACAATAATTTATATTCTTAATAATCTAAGATGAAATTACTGTACAAACATAATGCAAGAGTACTACATTTATTGTTCCAGGAATGAGATGCCCTTTAATCTAGCAATTCATGGGAGTCTTTCATAACGCGAACCAAACACACCCTAACAGCAAATATACCAAAAAAGTGAATATCACCAACTCAAAGAAGAAAAGCTCACTTATATATTATAGAAAATAAAAGAAGCCAATGCCAAAAATATACTCACATGCCATCTTTCTTTGTTCGGTATTCTAAGTACTTTTTTAGGATATCATCAACATTTGGGGAACGAGGAAGCTTGACAAGCTGCAAAAGCACAAGAGTATTGAATAGAATAATTCCATATTAAGAGAGTTTAAAATAATATGTTAGAACTTAATGATAGTATGTCCCAAGATTAAGACAAAATACTATGTCGCAAAAGGGAACACCAAAATATCTCTGAACAGTCAAATTAACATAGCAACTAAAAGTGAGAGTGAAGACAAATGTCATCTTAATGAAGAAGGCTATATCGGTAATAAAGATGACATAGTTTCAGAAATTACTAGAAAGAAATTATATCTTAAATACACTGGTTTGATGAAGACATAAGTTCATAAGTTTTTTTAAAAAAATCTCTATTTTGATTTGCCTAGATAGCGATTAGCTGCATTATACGAGGTAATGTGTTGAACTTGTAAAATCATATATTCCTACTGTAAGTGCTATTCTGTAATACTCGAGAAAATTTAAATTTGAAATTCAATAAAAGTTTGAACTTTTATATATGCACAAGTGTAAATTAGACCCCGTGTTATATACACTGGTGAATAGTGGCTGACTTAAGTCATGAATAAATACTCAATTTCGGATTTCGAAATCCGAAAATTTCGGATTTCGAAATCCGAAAATTTCGGATTTCGAAAAAAGTTGGCCAACCCTACTGTTCTGAGTCCGAATCCGATGAAATAAATACTCGATTTGATCGGTCTCGTCGATCTGAGCGCGATGGCACGACCCAATTTTATGTTTGACGAGCCTAGAGCCTCGAAAAGCGTGCCAAACTGTAATCGCCACTATATAAGATGGAATTAAAATGGATCCAGACCTAAACTCAAAAAAGTAAGATCGCTACTCGATAGGTCTCGTCGAGCCGGTCGTCGTGACGAAGTTCGTTTTTCCGTTTGATGACTCTGACGCCTCGAAAAACGTGAAATACAATAAAATTCACCGAAATTCCTCGGAAATGTTTATATTTTATGGATCAAATCACATGCAATCTCTTGAGGATGAGCCTCTGTGCATAAATGATCTACAGTGAAGGAATTGGGTTGAGGCGTTTAGAGATGGAGGGTCTTTTTGCATTTTGTGCAACCAACTCACCCAAGTTGGTTCAACAACCCGCACACATGGGGGGAGGGGAAACCGCAGCCTCTCCCCACGTGGTTCCTTCTCCTCTGCCACGAAGAGTGCCTCCCCAACTTCCCCCCTCATTTGAATTCGCAAAGAGGGAGAAGAAGAGGAAGAAGGAGTTGTCTTCTTGCATCCGAGGAGGTTGAGGAAGAAGCATCCGAGCCCTGGGGATTGCGCCAGACCCTTCCTGAGACCCTCTGCACTCTCAGGTGACCCCTCATGTGGAGCGCCGCTGCCTGCACTAGCCGCGGTTGGCTGGGAGAGCATCATTTCCTTCCTTCCTTCTTTATCGAATTCGAGGTAGGCCACTCTCCCTCTCTTTCGATTTCTTTGCACTAGAACCATTCCCGTCGCCCTTCTGACCTCCTGAGCACCCCGCATGCACAGCCCCGAGGTCTAAAGGGCCGCCATTGGCCGGCGAGAGCAAGGGCTGCCAGAAAATCCAAGTCTGGCTGGATCTTGGCGTGGGCTACATCCAACCATTCAAATCAAGATCAGGCTTGATGATCCTCTCCTGCTGATCCCCAAGAAGGCCTCCACGAAGTTTCAACCACATCAGTTGAGTGTTGAGCCCGCACGGTGAAGGCCTAGTCGAGAGCTTTCTTGACCTTGGCCGCACTACTCCGCCCGGCGCCGCCACCGCTCCCCACCGTCGGCCAACCACCCAGCAAACTCTCCTACACCAAGGGCAACACCCTTGTGCCTTTGCATGGACCTGAAGCCTCTTGCTTGAAGATCCACCATTGTTGTCTTCAAGCTTGGCCGAGCTCCATAGCCAGCCACCGTCGCCGCCTTCTACAGCCGGCTGACCACCCAGGAAAGCTCCAATTGTCGAGTGTAGCCTCCCCATGCCCTGTTTCCATTGTTGCTCCTTAGGTGGCCGCAAGAGCTCCACCCCGGCCATCCACTGCATATAGCCGCCGGAGCTGGACAGGGAGGTGACTCTACCACCTCAGTGAAGCCTCACCCACCACTGCTTGCCTTGGTTGGTGACTGGAACCCGAGGGTGAGCAACCTCGGCCAACCCGAGCTCCAACAAGGGTGGATCTTGGCCATCTTGCTCCGGCAACCTCTCCGGCAGCCGTGCGACACCTCGAATGTGAGCCCTTGAACTTTCTTGAGTCCCTGAGCATGGTGCTCACCTTAATTGCCTAAATGGTTGAGTAATTTTGCGGAATTCACATGTTGGCCTATGTTGCATGCTTGTAAGTTGGGACCTAGCTGTTATTGGGCTTCGTGCCATTCCCAAACAGCGAGCACGGCGTTCAGTGCGTCGAGGCCCATTCACTGATGCCTTCGGTTCAGCTCGAATGCCCTCGGATTTTGTAATCGAGTCAAAACTTAATAAATTGGAGGTTTTTATGCAATTTCCCGTAGACCTAGGGGTCTATTTGTAGTTCTAGCTCTGTGGTCTGTCTTGGACAGCGTGTAAGGGATCTCTAAACTTTTCGTTAGAGATCCGATGGCTTCTGTAGAGCGGAAATTAATTCCCGAACCGTAAATTGGTAAAATTGTCGGTTTATCGACATTTCTGCGCAAATTGCGCATTTCGAGGATATTAGATGATGAGTTGTCACTGCCCAGGTGTCCCTGGCTGTTCTCGGCACTGTCCTGGCTGGTCCAGTGACCTTCGTTTCGCGTCGGTGACTTCCGGAGCCAAAATCGGCTTTTTCGGAGACTACGTTGGTAATTATGACCTCGATTGAGCATAAATGTTTACAAAATGGCCCTTGGCTGTCCGTACATTTTAAATGGATCATTCCGGGGCAGCGTGTAAAGTTTCATCACATTTGGAAACTCATAGATACTATGCGGGCCATTGTCGGTCGTTCAGCGGGTTTTCAAAAATTCCGGTAAATCCCAAGACTTGAGGAAAGCCCACTATTTAGTTGTTCTGGTTATGTAGTGTCGATGAGATGGGTATGAGTGAGTTTGTTACTGATCAGAGTTTATTGTTCAGGGCCTAGCAGTCAGGAGCCAACACCCCAGTAGTCCAGCAGGCTTCGAGACCGCCTACATTGAGGTGGGTTTTACTTCGGTCCGGGCTTTATCATCTCGGCCCTATGGGGTATCATATTTGGTCGGACCCTTGTGTTTCATACTAGCCTTGATCCTATCTTTGAGCTATTCTTCCATTGGTTGATTATTATTCCCTTATACTTGGACATATATAATGCTTAATTGGTCATTAGCTAGATATCAGTACATTAGTTTATATTTGGACATATATCATGCTTGATTGGTCATTAGCTGGATATCAGTGCCTTAGCTTGTACTTGGACATATATCATGCTTGATTGGTCATTAGCTGGATATCAGTGACTTAGCTTGTACTTTGACATATATCATGCTTGATTGGTCATTACTTAGATTCACTCTTACTCAGATATACATGTTCTTTGTATTCCCTATTGCATGAGATGACCTATGATTGATATATATATATTTGCATTCCTGTTGGGATCCCGACTTGTTGCCTATTACCCGGTCCTTAGACCGTGAGCTTGAGCATCAGCATTATGATCGCCACGCACCGCTGTACTTCACGTACACCAACGGTTTGGCCACCGTCACGGTATTCTTTACCGGTAAAGTGGTCTATTGGAGGACCCGTGAGCCCCCTGGGAGCACCTGTGGGTGTGGGGTTATGTCAGCCCGATAGGTGCCCGAAAGTGGCTTTAGCCTGTGGTCTTCGTGACCAACAGTGGCATCGATTGGGTACTTGGTTTTCATTATTGATGCATAGCTTATACTTCTTTTATCAGTATGCTTTAGCTCTTATATTTCTGTACCCATATTTGCTCAGCACTGATTTTGATTACCTACAGTCATTTCTTTTGTATATCAGCTTTTACCTATTGATCTATTACTATCCGCTGAGTGACCATCTTTCAAGTCCGTCGGGTGGTAGAATGTCGGGATGGTCCAGTGAGCCGATTACGATAGAGCTGTCCCCATGATGCTTAATGATCAGTTCTGATTCCTGATATGATGTTACTTGTGATCATGATTTAGACTTATTGTTATCTTGATGTTTAGTAGTTTAACTGAATGCTTATTCTGATGCTTATAACTGATGTTGATGAGATTACTTGATGATTTAGCTATGTCTTGTGATGGATGATATTATGATTACATATTGTTGTAGGTAGAACTCTGATTGCTTGACTATAGTTGCTTAGCCGTGCGTGTATAGAAGAGACTCTGTACGAATGGACAGACTGTGGCGCCCCAACTTCCCAGGAGGTCACCCATCCTAGAACTACTCTAGCTCTAGCACGCTTAACTCTCTTAACCTTTTGGGCCTTACTACCACCCAAAATGCTATAGCCGGGTTAAGAGATTTAGTCATATTATATCATTTATATATAGGACTAATCCAAATTCCGGAGGTGTCACATTCTTCCCCCCTTTAAGCCCTGACGTCCACGTCAGGCTCAAGCATACTCATAAGCACCAGACGATGTGCGACTCGTCTCGCTAGCCTTAGCCGACCTTGTGGGGAGCTGCACTCCACCCACAACAGTCATTAGCCGGGAAGCCTCGCTCTACCCGCTATACAACCCTCGCTCAGCCGAGATTTATCTCACATTTTCGGCTGGTGATTGGCTCTGATACCAACTGTGATGCCCCACTTCCCAGGGGGTCACCCATCCTAGAACTACTCTAGCTCTAGCACGCTTAACTCTCATAACCTCTTGGATCTTGCTACCATCCAAAATGTTATAGCCGGGTTAAGAGATTTAGCCCTATATATAACAATAAATAACTAAATTAACCAAATTTTCCTGATGTAGAGGCAATCAAGAAAGCTGCATAAGTAAATATATAACCCACGGAAAAGTGGGCTAATCCAACCAATCTTGCTTGTACAATGGAAAGAGCCACCAGCTTATCTCTCCATCGAATCAAATTAGCCAAAGGTGTGCATTCATGAGCCCATGCTAAAGTTTTAATCAATTCCTGCCAATATCCGCGCCATGAAATTAAGAACATAAATCCAGTAGCCCAAACAAGATGTCCAAATAAGAACATCCACGCCCATACCGATAAACTATTTATACCAAAAGGATTATATCCATTGATAAGTTGTGAAGAGTTTAACCATAGATAATCTCTTAACCATCCCATCAAAAAAGTGGAGGATTCATTAAATTGTGAAACCAAGCGTTTATATAATAGGATTAAATCTCTTAACCCGGCTATAGCATTTTGGATGGTAGCAAGATCCAAGAGGTTATGAGAGTTAAGCGTGCTAGAGCTATAGTAGTTCTAGGATGGGTGACCCTCTGGGAAGTGGGGCGTCACAGTCTCCTATGCACGTGGCGATCTGATCACGTCCTGAGATAAAAGTTAAACTCAGAGGAAAAAAAAAAAAAAAAAATTAGACTAGTTTCAAATCTGGGGCGTGACATATTCTTTCTTGACTTTCTTCATTTCCACTTGCTAACTAGAGGTCGTTATCTTTTGCGATCACATGATTAAACAACATTATCCAAAGAAGGTAAACATTCCTATTGATATGAAAATGTGATGTGAGATATTATACAACTCAAAAAGTTTTTGAAGAGGGCACATAAAATATTGGTGAGATGAGGGGTGTTTTTATTCCTCGGAAAATACCCCAGAAAACAGTTTTCTGGCTGAAAAAGTATTCTCCATCCGTTTGGTTCGAAGAAAAAGTAGCTTTCCCCGCATTTCACCAAAAAGTTATTACAATCACTGTCGGATCCTAGCCCAATGAGAATTTACAATCTTTATGATTATTTACTTACTAGATTAGAAAAGACATCTTATACAAAATATCTACAATATTGGGAGTATCTTTTGATTTATTCTATTCTTATTCAGTTCCTTTATCATATTAGGATTATTATAATGATTTTAAGCCAATTAATAAGAGACTCTCTTCTTTTGTAATGAATGGTCAATTTTATTAATAAAGTGAGTGAGTTCTTTTTAATGGCTTCCAGCTCAGTCCAAATTAGAAGAGAAGGTCCCTATTCCTCCTAGAGCGAAAAAGCATCTAATAGAGACATTAAGCCCCCGTTTGGATTGGGGATAAAGGGGGGATATCCCCCCTTTATCCCCAAACGGTTTTGGGATATCCCCGTTTGGGGATATCCCCCCCAAACGGGGATATCCCCCCCCCCCACACGGGGATATTCCCCCCATACTGGGTATGGGGGGAGGGGAATATCCCCCCCAACCCCGCCCCTTCCCAAGGCAGAAATGCCTTGGGAAGGGGCATTTCTTTTTTTTTTTTTCCACTTTTTTTTTTTTTTATACTTGATTTTTTTTTTCTTTTATACTTCGTTATTTTCTTTTTTTTTTTTTTTTTTACTTCATTTGATTTTTTTTTATTAAAATTTATAAATTTTAATAAATATTTAAATTTTAAAATTTTAATTTTATAAATTTTAATTTTTTTTATTTTATATTTTAATAAATCTAAAAATTTTATTTTATTTTTAAAAATTATTAATTTTAAAATTTATACAATATTTTAATAATTTTTTTAAAATTTATATAAATTTATAAATTAAAATTTTTACTCTTACTTAAAATTTTAAAATAAACATATTTTTTTTGCTCCCACTTAAAATTTTTATAAAAATTAAAATGAATAAAAATTAAAATTTGAATAAATTTTAAAATTTTAATTTTGAAAAAATTATTAAAAAAAAAGAATAATTAATTAAATATAATATATAATTAAAATTAAATTTTAATCATTAAAAAAATTATATATAATTATAAATTTTAATATATATAATTATATATATATATATTTATATAAAAAAAGAATAATTAATTATATAAAAAAATTATATATAATTATAAATATAATAAAAAGAATAATTAATTAAATATAATATATAATTATAAATTTTAATCGCTAAAAAAATTTATTAAGACTAATTAAAATTAAATAAAATTTGATATAGTATATAATTAATTAAATATAATATATAAGATTTGTTAGAATTAAAAAATTCTAATACATTCTTTAATTATCAAATTTATAATATACATAAAAATAAAGGTCACATCGTCATTAAACATAAAAGTCAACTTTATACCTCCTTTTTCTTCAAACCCAATCCAAACACTATTTTTCTTATACCAGGTTTAAGCCTCATTCCCAACCAAACACAATTTAGGTTTATACCAGGTTTAAACCAGGTTTAAACCAGGTTTATACTTATACCTGGTATAACTCATTCTGGTTTATCCCCAATCCAAACGATACTAAATATATCTATCGGTATTAAAGCTAAAGTTAGAAGTGGGAGATCCTAACAAAAGCCCATTTTTGCTTTCTGAATTTTCTTTTCGAAAAACAAAAACCAAGTTTCAAGCAAAATGCATGGAAAAATCTTTTCCCCAAAAAACAGTTTTCCACTAGGATTGCCTGTGCCACCTTTCTGCCCCATGTCCGTGCTGAGGCTGTGCCGACACGTGGCACGGGATCGTACCAATACCATATGGACAAAATGGTTTTCTTTTTGCAATTTTTTTGAAATGTTTTGAAGTTTCTTGGAGGTAAAAAGTTTTACAAAAGATTTTCCATACGTAAAATATGAGATCTTGTAAATCAACTTACATTTGGAGCGGTTAGTAAGCTTTCCTCCAACTGCTCCAATGCATAATAAGACCAACTTTAAGTAAAAGTAAATAAATACAAATCAGAAGATTTCCTCCAATTTCTTTTATCATTTAAGTCTCGTGAATTTAGCCATGATAGTGTTTTCACCCATGGTAATGTTTTCCTACAAATTTTTAGTTTTCATTTCATGCATATACTTCCATAATATAATATAGAATAATTTTTTCACTTATTATGATGTTTATGACTCTATTCCTGCTAAGTAGTGCGAGATATAATATATAAACTATTTTATAATCATTACTAGATAGATTAAAACAGCCTTAAAAACTAAATTTTCATGATAATTTAATAAAAAAAATGTGCCAAGTGCCAATGCGTGTGAAAGTGCCGGTGGTGTGCCACTGGAAAGGGGGGGTTGCCGACATTGCCAAGCCTCATGCTGCCATGCCATGTCGTGCCACTGGCAACACAAGCCATGCCAATAGCACGACAATCCTTGATTTTCTATAATTTTCCGAGGAACCAAACACACCCTAAATTTGCTGCCTATGTGTCCATTCAATGAGAAATCATTGCCTGCACCCGTGTATCCATACATCTCATATATCGTACAATCTGCACCTAGTATTTGATGATCAATATCTTAAAATCAAAATCTAATTTAATATATGTGACCTACTATATTTAAAGTCTATATAAAAAATCAGATTTTCTGAAAACCTATCGCCTAGGCATTAGTGGTCCCATAGTGAGAGAAGGGGAAAAGTGTGTGTCCCTTTAGGGTTACATTGATGTGAATATATAATTACAAGAAGTGTATACATGAAAACCATCATTATCATATAACCTTATAGTATATTTGGAATATACTATATTTAAGTCCCGCTATATATGTAATCTAATATGTACATGCTAAATATATCATAACATCCCTCCGTAAGTTGAGCGTCCATTGCACGGATGTGAAGATTGGTTCGTAAGGTTAAAAACTGAGAAGTGGAGAAGGGACGCCCCGAGGCCCTAACTGGAAATTCTTTTGAGATCAGAGTTGCAGAAAATCGAGAATTTTTTTTCTCAGTTTCACCTTGGAACGTAACAAACAGGCTACAGACATAGAGTTTCCCCTGCATCTGCACGACATGCCCGTCAACAAAAAACATTCATAACACACAAATATTTTTAAAAAAACCATTTAAAATTCGTTTCCCACACGGAAACACCTTATTTTGCAAAGGACTACCGCGAGCGGTAGAAAACCGATCAAAATTCCAACACAAAATCCCCAATAAATCTATCCATAATATATATTTACTACTGTAGAGACCCATGCGATGCGGCGAATAAAAATTTATTAGTAAAAAATTACAGATTAAATAAACAAATATAAACATAAAGAAGAAACAGAAGGATATAACCATATTTGATTAGATTTAATAATATGGAAAACACATTAAAGACTAAATGGAATTACAACTCAACGGAAAATAATGAAAGAAATCGAAAAAAATAACAAATAATAAAAGGCCCACTAAAGAGGCTCAAATTCACATACCAAAATTTGAAGTGAAACCAAATTGTGAGAATCGTAGGTGGACGTATCGAACCGAAATAAAATCTAAGATTGACATCTTGATAGACTGATTTAGTTTTCTTCAATTTTCCTAATTCGCGAAATTGGAAAATGTTCGTAATTTGGCATATCGCATTGATTTGTTTGATTTTTTTTGTGTATTTTTAGGCCAGTTATCGAGAAAGTTTATTGCATACATAATATTTAGGGTTTAAACGAAAAAAGACAATAGCCTAAGAAAGAGGAAGAGGCAAAAAAATGTAGTAACCCAAGAAAGAGGAAGAGGCCATGATTCGGTTCAAACTAAGAAAGGAAGACGAAGAGGTAGTAGTTCGGTTCAAGCAAAGAAAGAAAGACAAAAAGGCGGTAGTTCGATTCAAACAAAGAAAGATAGAAATATATGAAGCAGTTGGACCGGTTTGGCCTAATGTAGCAGGTGTGATCCGGTTTGGTTCGAATAAAAAAATATGAAAATATGGTCCATAGGTGTAACCCGGTTCGGTTTAAGTCAAGGATTAAAGTGTCGTGGCACGGGGGTGTGTCGGCCGTTGCCTGGCACAATACGACATAGGCGCGCTTGCGTTCCGACACATGGCACGGTTGCGTGTCGATGGGCACGCACAACCTCCTAATAGCACATTTTGGCACGGTCTTATTTTAACTTTTTTGGGTCTAATAAAGCTTTATAATATTATTTTAAAAGTTTTAGAATAATAATTATAAATTTTGGTTATGTATTGATTTGTCTTGATCTAATGTCAATAATAGCTTACTAACTTACTAGTTAATAGCTTAATATAGTAGAACCCTTCTTTATATACGAAATAAAATACAATTATAGTTTATAGAGAAAATAATTTTTTCTTTAAATTTGCAAGATCTATTCCAAGGAATTAAGTATCTCCTCGTGCCGTAAGGCATGGGGAGATACGTATCGTGCCACCAATTAGGGGGCACGGTACAAAGGGGTCTTTTTTGACCCCTATGTGCCACGATACCCTCTGAGTATCAAACGAGACAGAACAATATCCAGAGGGTATCACGGCACGTGCCGGTGCGTGCCCACACAGGCACACAATGTTTTAATTTTTTTATTTTTTACTTCGATCATTTTTTTCGGTTTCTCTCATAAACCTTTATCCTTCTCTTATCTCTTTTCTTCTCTTCACTTCTATCTTTTCTTCTTTTCACTTCTACATTTTATTCCCTTCTACTCTCTTTTCTTTCCTCTCACATCTCTTCCTCTATTTTTTTTTCCGTTCTATTTTCTCCTCACCTTCTTTCTCATAATTTTTTTAAAAATTTTTTCTTTCAATATCTTATTATTATTTGATCATTTTGATCTTAAAAGAAAACGCAAAAAAATAGTAAAATCGAAGATCTACTTATTAGGTAAGTCCAGAAATTTACAATTTTATTTTTTTTTCATACATTTAGAATATATTTAACTTGTAAAATTCTTTATACAAATTTTTATTAACAATTTATAAAAATCTGAAAATATATTCACTTGATTTAGTCATTATATGGTCCATTTTTAATTTTCTTGGATAGATTTAGCATTTTGTGCGAGATTTAAGATATTCTTAACTTTAAAAATTTTATTATTAGATTTAGAAACATGAAAATTCTAATTAAATTGAAAACTAAATAGAAGCAATTGATATTTAAATTTGCTTAATATATATGTCATATGATTTACTGTTAAATTTTCATAAATAAATCTTACAAGTTTTTTTATTTAAATTTAAGAAAAAGTAATTTTCTTTGATGAATCTTGCAAATTTTGCATAAAAATTTTTAAAAAATAATTTTCTATGATTTATATTTTATAATTTTTAAAATTCTAAAAAAAAATAAAAGATAAATAAAAAAAAAATTAAAAGTTAATCAATTTTTATTATAAACTTTTTAAATTTATTCATCGTATGGTTTATTATTAAATTTTCATGGACAGATCTAACAATTTTTTAAAAAAATATTAGAAAAAATAACTTTCTTCAATTTTTTCATACATATTTTCTAAAAATTTGAAAATAAAAAGTAATTATCAGCGCACTTGTGGTCCTATAATAGTTAGTCTTGTCATCGTACGGTCTTTTATCGAATCAATACGAATGGATCTTGCCAATCTTCATAAAAAATTAAAGAAAATTAATTTTCTCTATAAACTATAATTGTATTTTATTTCATATATAAAGAAAAGTGCTACTATATTAAGCTATTAACTAGTAACTTAGTAAGTTATTATTGACATTAGATCAAGACAGATCAATACATAACCAAAATTTATAATTATTACTCTAAAATTTTTAAATAACATTATAAAGCTTTATTGGACCCAAAAAAATTAAAATAAGATCGTAAAAAAGTGTGCCATTAGGAGGTTGTGCGTGCCCGTCGGCACCCAAGCGTGACTGTGTCGTACCGTGCCAGGCAACGGCCGGCACACCCCCGTGCCACGGCACTTTAGTCTTTGATCCATTCGTATTGATTCAATAAAAGACCGGAAGATGACTATACTAACTATTATAGGACCACAAGTGCGCTAATAATTCCTTTTCATTTTCAATTTTTTTAAAAATATTTATGAAAAAATAAAGAAATTTATTTTTTCTAAAATTTTTAAAAAATTATTAGATCTGTCCATGAAAATTTAATAATAAAACATACAATTAATAAATTAAGCAAGTTTTCAAGTTTTTGATAAAAATTGATTAACTTTTAAAAAAAATTGATTTATTTTTTATTTTTTAGAATTTTAAAAATTATAAAATATAAATGGGAGAAAATTATTTTTTAAAAATTTTTATGCAAAATTTGCAAGATTCACCCAAGAAAATTATTTTTTCTTAAATTTAAAAAAAAAAAACTTGTGAGATTTATTTTTGAAAATTTAACAATAAACCATATGACATATACATTAAGCAAATTTAAATATCAATTGCTTCTATTTAGTTTTCAATTTAATTAGAATTTTCATGTTTCTAAATCCAATAATAAAATTTTCAAAGTAAAGAATATCTTAAATCTCACACAAAATGTTAAATCTATCCAAGAAAATTAAAAATGGACCATATAGTGACTAAATCAAGTGAATATATTTTCAAATTTTTATAAATTGTTAATAAATATTTGGATAAGAAAACTTTACAACTTAAATATATTCTAAATGCTAAAATACAGAAAACCCCCTTGTATATATCTGCTTTTTCACTTTCCCTCCCTTACTTTCAAAAACCTACATTTTATCCCCTTAAAAATATCAAAAAATATTTTCAGGGGGCTACAATGTTAATGTAGAGGGTGAAATGACCATATTGCCCTTGCTTATTCTATAAAGAAAAAAATATTTTTAATATATTTCTGTCATTTCAAGGTTATTTTCGGTATGAATTATAAGAAATTAACGGAATGTAGAAACCGAGAATTTGAAATTCTAAAGTTTAAATCTTTTAATTTGAAAGGTTTAAGTTATTTGAATAGTAACTTAAGTTGTGACTAGTAACCCTGGTTTTTCTGGAGTGTTTCTGCGAAGGTGCCTAATCTGGTCGTTCTGAACCTGAATCTGGCGATGTAAATACTCGATTTGATTGGTCTCATCGAGTTGAGCGAGATAGCGCGACCCGATTTTGATTTCGACGAGCCCATAGCCTCGAAAAGCGTGCCAGATTATGATTATTCACGAAGTAGATGATATTGTGAGTTTGTGAGACCTAATTTTCGCGAACCAAAATCGCTACCTGATAGGTCTCGATGAGCCGGACGTCCTGGTGCCGTCTATTTTTATGTTCGACGATTCGATTGCCTAGAAATGCGTGATATACTGAAAAATTTAGTGTATTTTTGCGGAAGTGCTATTATTTTATGCGTGGTTTTGGATGGCATTGCTTGTGGAGGGACCTTATAGCATTTTTCATCTACAGTGGTGGACCTAGCTATAAATATTCTTGTTTTGGGGTCTAAATAGCATCTTGTGCTAATGGATTATTGGATTCTTTAGAATCCTAACTACCCACGCTCCAACCCCCTCAGCCAGCGCGACTACCTCCTCCACGATCCCCTCGCCTCCCTTACCTTCCTCCCCGAGCCAACCGCACTCCATCACCGCAAGAGGGAAGCCTTCTTTGTGATCTTTGGCTGTGAAGGGAGGAGAAGCTTTGATTCTTGGAACCTTGGCACCCTAGCCATCTGAGACGTCCATCTTCATCTGGTGACTCTCCCTGAGGAGTGCCATCACCTGCAGCAGCCGCACGACGACGGCGTAGCAATAGCACCTTCTTCCTTTTCTTCTCGGTCAGAGCCGCGAAGCATGGAAGGCTCTGGTTAACCAGCGGGACAAAGGTGGCCGCCGGAAACCCTAGGTTGGCCGGAATTCTAGCGCGTCGCCTCCAAGGCCTATTCGAGTGAACCAACTTAACCAAAATCTTCTGCTGGATTCCAGAGGAACCCTCTTGAAGTTTGGCAGCCTCTGGTTCGGAGTAGAGGCTACCAAGAGAAACCCTAGGTTTCCTGTTCTTGTCTTGGGCTAAGCTTCGCCGGCGGTCGCCGCCGTCGCTCCCCAACCCCAGCCAACACCCTGGTTGGCCGCAAACTTTGGCTCCAACCGACCATCGTTCTTCGGCGCTAGCACTGGACCTGGTGGAGCTCTTGACAACCTCTGGAATCTCCCCTAGCTGCTGCTTGCTCTTAGGCACATCCGAAGTGTGACAACCTGCAAGCTCGGCCAACCCGAGCCTTTGTTGGGTCAAAGTTGCTCCGGCGGTGTCTCCAGTCCCTCCACGGTCTTGGAGAGGAGATAGCAATTGTGGGCTCTAAATTGGGTGTAATTGGCCGAGGTTGATCTTGGTACTGTTCCGGCGACCCCTCGACTCAGGCAAGGTCGATCTTTAGCACTTCCCGGACTTCGTGCCATCTTTGGATAGCGAGCACAGACTTCTGTAAGTCAAGGGCCATCTACTGTAACCCTTGGATTGATCTAAAAGCCCTCAGATTCAGGCCCGAGCACTCAGGAGCCGTCTCGCCAGTTGAGCAACGGATATCAGGACAGTCTGGGTTGAGGTGGGTACTCCGATCCGGGCATCGGTATAGTGTAACCTTTTGGGTACCATTATTGATTGGACCCGTTGGTTGCCTTTGATTGGACCCGTTGGTTGCCTTGCTAGCCCTATTTGTTGTTATATTACTGCTTTGATATATCATGTCTATACTCAAGTGTAGTTGACACTCTTAGTATAGTAGGGTTTTTAGCGGTTCATATGTACATATATGCCATGATCAGTGTTTCAGACACTTTTAGACTATATTGCTATATATCACCTACTGCTAGATTATACTTGTCATTATTTACAGTTTCGCCTTGCATGTTAGAGTAGGTGGATATCTTGTTATCACGGCATATATATTGGTACACTGATATACTTGATCTAGTTTGGGAGTTCTCGGCTGTTCGCCGTATTTCCGATCTTCTGACCGCGAGCTCGAGCATCTGCATTGAGATTGCCATGCACCAGTTGTACATCTTCACATACACCAGTGGGTTGATCCTCCACAGTGGTGTTCTTTACCGGTATAGTGGTCTATGCGACCCGTGAGCCCGTTGTATATGGCTGCACTTGTGGGACCGGGCGATATCGAGCCCCTCTTATAGTCAGCAGACTGGGCGATATTGAGCCCCTTCGATAGTCAGCAGGTGTGGGATACATGTCAGACTTGGTTCGACACTAGCTTGAGGTCCTAGTAGCCAACAGTGGCATATGATTGGGTATATCTGATTACTGCTATGATGATGTATAATTATAGTTGACAGTTATTACTTCCTGTTATTTACAGTTTCAGTAGATATATATCAGTTCATATACCTGCTTATCATACCTGCTTTATATTGCTTCTATACTTGTTTTACTGCCTTTCACACACTGAGATACATTCAATTGTGTCTCACACCCTTGAGTGACCATTTTGCAGGTTAGTCGGGTGGTGAGCGTCGGGGCGATGTTGTAAGGATACTGTGATAGTACCATCCCGTGATAGCTGCTCATTCTAGATCTATTTCCAATTCATTTACATTATGATTATGACTTTAGTAGTTGTTTGGATTATCTATAGTTGAATGTTTAAATGGTTATGTTTATGTTTATGTAGCAAACTCTGAATGCAAATGATGATTATTTGTACTTGCCTAGCCGAGCGTGTACAGGGTCTCTGCCCGTTTGGATTGGGAATCTCCTATGCACGTGGCAGATTCAGTCGCATCCTGGGGTTATGTTTCGAACTCTGATATAACAAAAATTTACCACTTTTGAAAATCCGAGACGTGACACAAAATATTGACGGAACCCTGACAAAGGAAGGCCAAATGCATCGACTTGAATTTTTAAGCGGGTAAAATGTAGGTTTTTTGAAGATCGGGGGAAAAGTGAAAAAACGGGTATTTATAGGGGTGTTTATGTAATTTAGCCTATTTTAAATGTATGAAAAAAAAATTAAGTTGTAAATTTCTTAACTTACGTAATTAGTAGATCTTCGATTTTGCTATTTCTTTGCGTTTTCTTTTAAGATCAAAGTGATCAAAATATAATAAAATATTGAAAGAAAAAATTAAAGAAAAGATTATGAGAAAAAGAGGGAGGAAAAAATAAAACGGAAAAAAAATAGGGGAAGAAATGTGAGAAAAAATAAAAGAGAGTAAAAATGAATAAAAGGTAGAAGTAAAAAGAAGAAAAGGTAGAAGTGAAGAGAAGAAAAGAGATTAGAGAAGTAAAAATGTTTATGAGAGAAGCCAAAAGAAAAGATCGAAGTAAAAAATAAAAAAATAAAAATATTGTGTGCCTGTGTGGACACGCACCGGCACATGCCGTGATACTCTCTGGATATCGTTCTGTCTTGTTCGATACTCAGAGGATAACACGGCACATAGGGGCCAAAAGAGACCCCCCTGTACCGTGCCCCCTAATTGGTGGCACGATACGTAAAAATACTTAATTCCTTGGTTGAAGTAAAGAAAGAAGGATGCAGCAAGTATGATCAGATTCGGTTCAAGTAAAAAAAAAGGGAAATATGTGGAGGACTTGAGTCGGTTCAGTGTGTAATCTGGTTCGGTTCAAGCAAAAAAGAGAAAAATATGTGCAAAACTTGAGCCGGTTTGGCGTGTTCATTCAAACCAAAAGAGAAACACACAGCAGGCGGTTCGGTTCAAGTAAAGACAAATAAAAATATGTGGATGACTTGAGCCGGTTCAACGAAGAAAGAGAGAAACATATGGAGGATTTAAGCCGATTCATTCCAAATGAAGAAAATACTGACACGTCCCAGTTCGGTTCATTCAAACAAAGAGAGACACATATCAGGCGGTTCAGTTCAAGTAAAAACAAATAAAAACATATGGATGACTTGAGCCGGTTCAACGAAGAAAGAGAGAAATACATAGGATTTAAGACGATTCATTCCAAATGAAGGAGATTCTAATACGTAGCAAAAAATAAGAGAAATCATATATAGGTATAGATATCCTAACCAAATCTGATCAAATAAATACATAACTAAATTCATGACCAACTCAAACCACAACTAAACTGAACCACGGACTAATAAAATATAAATAACTAAACCGGATAATCGCTAGCTCTAACTGCCGAGACCTCACGCCGCGCCCATACGTGCATCAACGACCGCATTACCTGGAGTAAGGAATATAAGAAACCAACCGAAGGTTTTCCCGTGAGAACAACCCGCTACGAAGACAAGTCGTGCTTACCGGGAGAAAGAAAATATGGTGGTGACAATAACAAGAGAGAGGTATAGAAGAGACCAAAAATAATGCAATGAATGGTAAAGTAAAGCATAGTAATAGAGATAAGAAAAGATGCCAATATTGTAATGCCAGGACACCAACTGTCCTCTACACTATGCACAAGAACACGCCAAATCTGTACTGTGGCAACCTGCCGCCACCATCAGCCCGTCGACCTCCGGCAAACACTGGCCAACGCCACACTGATTTGATCCATGCGTCAACCCAACGAAACTATCCGGATAGCGCACCTCTAGTCGGTGGCCAAACCGACTGTGCTTATGGATATCCTCAACTGCTGTGACCGGTAAATAGACCCTTGGCCAGAACCGAAGAGAATGCAATATGTCATATGCAAAAATCTACCCGGATCCAACGATCCAAATATACTCAATAAATAATAATGACCATATGTATGGAAATCAGCCTATCTATCTGCCAGATAATAATAGAGATAAAGAAAATAGAAAATAGAACTGGTATAAAAGAACAAAACAACAATTTTGAATAAATATTTTCAAAAAAAAAATCAAAAATCTAAAGAAAATATTAATGCAATTGTGGTCCTATTCAGGTAGCTCTAGTCATCATATGATCCCTCGCCGAATCAATATATGGATCTTGAAAAATTTTGAGAAAAAATATAATTTTCTATAATTTCATATTTTATAATTTTTTAAATTTTAAAAAAATGATAAAATCATAAGATTTTTCAAAGTTGATAGATATGATTTTCTCATAATATTGTTCTTTCTCTTGTTTTTTTTTAATAAATTTTACGCTAGTTTTTATGTAAAAAAATTATGTAAATCATAATGCCACCTAAGAAAACAGAAGATTATGGTTAGCAGCATAAACAAATGATTAGTAGGAACAAATTTATCAAAAAGTGTAATTACTGTAATATGGTTAAAATGGGCGGAGGTGTCACCCGCGTAAAGAAACAAATCGTTGGGGGTTTTTTAAAATAGCGAAATACCTTAAAGTTCCTCATGAAATAAAACTTGCAATGAAAATTGAGTTAGAACCTACAAATATAGGAAAAAAGAAAGCAAGGGATGATGGAGATGAACTAGAAAAACGAGCAGCTAAGTATCCTTCTATTCATATGAAGGTACAGGTGATGAATTGGATGCTGATACTAGAGCTGCTATGCAAGCATCTCAACAAGAAGGCATAAAGATAAAGTCCAACAATATAGAGCACAATTTAGGCCCTCTCAATTTGATGCCAGTGGTGGGTCTGGGTCTAGGTCTAGGTCTGGGTCTGGCTCTAGCTCTGACACTGCACTATCAAATTTAGCTCGAAGTGGTTATGTTGGTGGTATGCTCGATAGATCAAAAAAAAAGCAAGAGGGAAAAAGTAGAAAAGCTCCAAATATCATAGATATAGGCCTAATGGTATTTCCTAGCCTAGATACTCAACAACAGCGCATAGATACAATGCTAGAAAAAGATAAAAAAGGCAGAATTGGTCGAGCAATATCGAAGTTTTTTCGCTTCTGTCATATTCCTTCCCATGCAGTAAGCAATCAATACTATAGATCAATGATCACTGTCATACAAAAATAGGGTTCGAGAGTTGAACCCCCAATGTCGTATGAGATCGCCAGCAAATACCATGACGCAGAGGTCCATGACGCGGAGGTCAATGATATCCATGCATTAGGAAAAAACTTCAAATACCAGTGGGAGATATATAGTGTTACCTTGATGTGTGACAGTTGGATAGGACCGACATAAATAAGTATCATAAATTTTTTAATTTATTGCAATGGTAGGGTAGTCTTCCACAAGTCAGTCGATGCGCCCGGTTGATTTGAAGATGTTAAATACAAATATGCATTATTGGCAAAAGTTCTAGGTGAGGTTAGTGAGAAATATGCGGTATAGGTGGTGTCGGACAATGGTGCAAACTTCAAAAAAGTTGGCAAACTACTGATGCAAAGGCATCCGCACTTATTTTTGACTCCTTGTGCAGCGCATTGCACCAACCTAATAATGTCTAACTTTAGTGAGATAAATCAAGTGAAAAAAATTGTAGATACTGCACAAAGTGCATCTAAGTATTTGCATAATCATCTTTGGGTCCATGCTTTAATGGAGAAATTCACTGGACGAGAGCTCATACATCCTGGTATCATACGATTTGCCATAAATTTTATCGCTCTTAACAATATCTTTCAAAATAAAAATGATTTAAAATTTATGTTTGCATTAAATGAATGACAAACATCTCATTATGCCTTCAAGACTGATGGAAAATCGATTGAGCAAATAATTCTGTCCACCAAATTTTAGGATTATGTGAAAGAGATAATTGATATTGTGGAGCCGCTATACATGGTCAATCGATTGGTGGACCAGGAAAAAATACCTCAAATGAGACGTATATTATAAACTGAGAATGTGTAGAGTCTAGAAAATTTAATTTGAATTTAAGTAAATTTAGATTCTAGAAAATTTTAAATTACGGTGCCTAATTCACGTATCGACTAATGTGGTGAAACAGAGACGGAATCCAATGAAACAAGTATTGTCAAATCTAATGGTAAAGTTAGTTATTAGATTCGGATACCGTTATTATGCGGTTAAAAAAAATTTCGACCAATCCTTATCAATAGAAATTTAAATGTTAGTTAAAATCTTTATATTTTATGTATGGAATTAAGAAAAAATCTAGAGGATAAGATCTTTTAGTTATAATTATCCATTCGAAGAGTACTAAATGAATTAGGATTGAGTTTGAGGGGTTTATGTGCAATTGTACATATTTGAAGCTCATAAATACGCGTTAGAGGGTAGTAAATTTCAAAAGAATTCATATCTAGAAAATTCTAATTTTCTTCCAAGAGTTCTTGTGATCTTCCCCAGCGATCTAAACAATTCTGGAGACTCCCCGACGAAAGCATCTAGCAACATCATCTTTCTTTCTGTTTGATCATGGAGCTAGAGGGAGGGAAAGGGAAGATTGTTGGCCGCATCTAATCGTCGAGGGACCCACAAGGCCGCAAGGCTGCAAGAATGAGGTCCCAGCCCAGGCCGTACAGATCTAGGACCAAGCAAGCTTGTGGTTTTGATTCTGGTTATGATTCTTTGGCCGCAAGCTTCATATTGCTTCACCAGCAACTCCAGCAGCAAGGGAGGCTCGAAGGACATCATCTTTAGGGCGATTCTCGTCCGTTCTTGCTTGGTAGAAGGTCTCACGGCGATCCGAGTCAAGAATCTTGAGATCGGAACCCGTTTCGATCAAGAAATTCAAGAAACGGTTCGTTTTTCGAGATTTTTCTTCCGGCAATCTTCCGAACAACAAGAACGAGTCCCGAAGTGTCGTACCCAATAATCTAACGTGATTTGATCGTTTAAAAGAATCGCGAAATCGGTATGTTCTTGATCTTTTTTGTTTTGAAGTTTTTGAGTCAATAAATTTCGATTTTCGAATTCGATTGGTGTTTTGGGATTTAGGCAAAGATATTCTTGATAAGTCACCATTGTTTGAGGTCAGCGGACTATTTGTCCAAGATCTAGGCACTTTATGGAACGTAAAACAGATTCCGAGGCAATTTCCGATAAAATCGCCGAGCGAGAAATTCGTGTTTTGATGGAATCTTATGGTTTTTAAGTTTTGGATACTCGAGAGCTATCCCAAAGCCTTGTTAGGCTGGATTTGATGTTGTTCCCTTCTTGATACTTCGTAATTCGGACTAGAGAAAAAAGCGTAGAAGCTGTTTTGTTAAGAAAGTATGTCTCAATGATCTTCCATGCATTATGGACCAAGTAATTAAGTGTCGTGGCACGAGGGCGTGCCGCTCTCCGCCTGGCACGGTAAGGTACGGGCATGCTTCCGTGCCGACACGTGGCACGCTTGCGTGCCGATGGATACGTATGACCTCTCAGTGGCACGCTCTGGCACGATTTTATTTTATTTTTTTTGTTCCCAATAAGCTCTTATAATATTATTTTGAAATGTTTAGTCAAAAAAGAGAAGTGCTAGGTGTACACCCCCAAATGGGGTGTACATCCTACACCCACCCATCCTAGGGTGGGTACTCATCCACTCGTCACTCGATGTGACGAGTGAAATTCACCCACCCCTAGGATGGGGTGGGTGTAAGATGTACACCCCAAATGGGGTGTACATCTAGCATTTTTCGTCAAAAAATTATGAATATTGGCTATATATAGCTTATTATACTCACCAATTAACATATTAATAACTTTTTTTATATATAAAGTACAACTATACCTCATAGAAAATAGAAATAACAATATAATAATAAAATTCACAAGTATAATAAGTATTTAACTATGTGTTTACTGTAAAACCATGTGTAAAAAAAAAAAATTTGGCATGCTCGGCACGGCACAGGCGATACCCATTGGGTATCGCTCTGTCTCGAGCAATACCTAATAGGTATCGCCGAGACGAAGTGGGGGGGGGGGCCGTACCGTGCCCCTATTGTAGGGGCACGGTACGTGCCGGCCCGTGCCGCTCGGCACGGGCGGCACTTAATTCCCAGTTATGGACTAAACAAGATATAACCATCTTGTTCCCAGTTATGGATTGAAGTATGCTAAGAGAGAGAATAGCATTAATCCAAGAAAGTATGATGGTGTCTTTCTTTTTCCAAATTAAATATTCAGGATTTACAATTTTCTTTTGGTCAGTAGTATCAATGGCCTGAAGAAGAAGAATACCAATACCATCCGCATGCGAAGAAACAACAAAACTCTCTAAGATATTAAGAAAAACTTGTTTCCACACCAGGTAAGTAGAATCAGTAAGTTTTAAAGGTATGAGAGTTTTGATGTCAACAACTGATAAAATCGAGATTGAAGAAAGCATGTTTGCACCGAGAAATAAAATACCACCACAAAGGAAGAAGAAGAGGTCGAAGATTACCAACTTGAGAGTTTCTAATGAAAGAGAAAAACAACACCAAAAAAAAATCAAGTGGCACTCAGAGAACACCGAGGAAGAGTGGGCGACACCAGAGAAGCAAAGAGAGATATCAAGGAGCACAGGAAAGGCCAAGTAGCACTAGGTGGCACTAGGAAGAACCAAGCGACACCAAGCAACAACGGGAAAAGCCAAGCAGCACCAGCCATCAGCAAGAAAAGCCGAGCAATAATAGCAGGAAGGGCTAAGCGGCATTGGGCAACAACAAGAAGTGTCGAGCAGCACCAGGCGACAACATGAAGAACCGAGCGGCACACCAGGGCGGTACACCATGAGTATAACTTCAACAACAGGGAAGGAAAGTAGGCAGGGACCCGGAAGCAAAGAAAGGGTAGGAGCAGAAGCCGATTTTGCCACGAGGAAGAAGCAACAATGATCAAGTTGAGGAAGAAGATCTTGGCGCGAGAAAGTAGCGTCGATAATCACACAGAAAAGAAAAACACCACGGCAAGAATAAAGAACTAGAATAAAAATTTCTACTCCTCAAATCTGCTCTCAAAGCATCAAGAGCTAAGTATTTATAATGTTAAGAGTCTATCATATAATAAATTATTGTCTTTTTATCTTCTACACCACACGGTCACCCAAGAGTCATGCATAGAAAGACGAAGCAATTTTGGGGCAACCGAAAGGTCTTTTTGGGATTGTTTCTAGATTTATTGGAGAGAAAGGTTTGGGTTAGCCCAATCAATAAAAACTAATCAATTTAAGCCCGAATCAAATACAAACTTACAAAATAAAAAAAATGCATTCAAAAATAAAATAGAGGTTTATTTGCTGCATCAAACTTGTATCAAGGAATTTATTAGGTTTAGATCTATTATTAATAAGGCACACTAGGGCCTATGTAGTCAAGTATTACTTTTGGAAATTAGGGTTTTCCTAATTATCTTCTTCTTTCCTCTCTTCGGTCTGGCTTGGTCCTTATCCTCTCTGTCCCTCTTTTCTCTCTAGGCATGGATTGGCTAAGTTTCCCTACCTCTCTCCTTTTATTATTTTATTTCTTTAAGCAATTTAAAGTTCTTTCAAACTTTGGTTTCAATCATGCCTACCACAAACTTTTCCACTATGGCACAAGTTCCAATTAACAGGAAACTACACACTGGTAGATGTACAACAAAATAAGACAAAGGTGGCTGTTGCATTACTCATAATTACAGGAATAGGAAAGGACAAGTGAAAGATTTGAACTACCTTACCCAGCTGCGTTACAAACTCCAAATCATCAACCAACTGCTTCTTAAGGGCCAAAGGAAATTGTGATATCAAAAGTTTCTCTGGTAATCTTCTGTCCTTCTCCTGAAATTAGCCAAAAGAGTGAAATTTCAACTTGACACAATTCTGTTTAATGCATATAAAAATCTCAGATCAAGATTCAACATAAGTTATGTTAAACGCTAATTGATAATATTATCTCCAAAAATATGATACAGAGATAACAACAGGAAAGCAAAAGTTGTCCTTCATTATTTCAAACATTCTAGAAAGGTGCATAACAGTCACATCTAACTAGGGTGGTAATAAATGAAACAAGCTTACTCAAGAAAAATTTTGGTCAGCTTAATAAAATCCTACAAGACATGCTAAGCCCAAGGTTCAGTGGAAGAAGATGATCTTGAATACGGTGAAGTGATAGGCTCTCCTTGGTTGGAGTACTGAGTTGGATTAAGAGTGCTTGAATAGACAGAAGTGCAGATTAGAGTGGACAAATTTTAGAAACATTGTCATCAAGTAACTCAAGCCCAAGCTTGCACAGACAACATTCAGTGCAAGTTGTTGCAAGTTTGATTGTAGGAAAGCATGTATCTGTAGAACCCAAGAGTTCTAAATGAAAAATGTAAAGCCCGAGGAACCTAACTGTAATTTCCGCATAATTATTATGAAATTGAATTTTTATGCCAAGGGTTCAAGCTGTAAATTTGTGGAGATTACCATGAAAGTGAATCATGATGATTACAATTTTTTGGTCGCAAACCGAAAAGGTTTAAGTCGAAAACAGAAAGTCGAAATCGAAAAATTTATTGAAAAAGCAGAAAGTGGAGGTTGTTGCTCTGGGACTACACAGGCTTGGAATTCTTGTGGTCGTGGCTCTTGTTCCGACCAAATCCGGTGCCGGCGACCACTCGACAAATGAGCACAGTCGTTCTGAGGACTTATCAATCACCGTGCTCTCCTTCTCAGCGATCGGATTGGCCTTCTGCTACGGATCTCAGTGTCGCTCCCAGAAGAATTAAAAATTGAGGTTCGGGTTGCTCTCTCGCATTCCATGGCCACCGGTTGTACCCCGTACAACAAGCACGGGTTCCAGAACATCAAGACCTTCTGACCCATGCTGTCGGTTTTGATTCCGAATAACAGAATCTTCGGTATTGAACCTAAACTTTTTTATGGTTTAATTATCGCAAATAGGCGTTCGGCAAAATGCCAAGGGTAATACTTTTGCATCGAGCTATTCCGGACAAGAAGGTTCAAGTGTAGGATGTTCGAACAAGGTGTTCGAAGCCCGAGAATCCCTTGGTTCAGATCTCACGATGATCGGCACTCAAAACAGCATCTTATTTATGTAAATATAGCGTTTTTGGCTCCAATTTCGCAAAGTGGGTTTCGCTGCTAGTCGCAACAGTAGGAAAGCGTTGTCTACTAGTCGGAGACTTGCTGGTGTGAAGCACAGACCAGCGAGTGACCGTAGATGAGTTCCGGAGCCAAAACGATAATTTTTGAAAACTCGGCATGGCTAGTTTTGGGGTTTCTGCACCCGTGTTGCACTACTTAGGAGCCGTTTGGTTGGATATAGTTGCAAAAACAGTGTAGTTGGAAATACGTGCAGTTGTAAATGCTATAGTCCTAACTGCACCCAGTCTGTTTAGTTCTATATAGTTGTAATTGCTGCAGTTACATTTCTTCTGTTTAGTAGGCTGAAGTTGAAATTTGTCTTTGCGAATTATGTCACTTTTTAAATAAAGGATAGATTACAGCTCCAAAATATAAAATAATCATGCAATCTTTTAATTATTAATTAAAACTCTATATTTATATATGATTTTACATATTATAAAATCATATATTTATAGATGATAATTAATATTATAAAATCATGTATTTATAGCTGGGTTTTAAGTGCCGCCCTGTGCCACTCGGCACGGGGCGGCACGTACCATGCCCCTCAAATGGGGGCACGATACAGGGGGGGTGCCACAGCACCCCCCGTGCCGCGATACCCTCGCAGGTATCACGCGAGACAGCGCGATACCCGCATGGGTATCGGGCGGCACGGGCCACACGGGCCGCCCTTCTTTTTTTTTGTTTTTTTTGTGCCAATTTTTTTTTCTTTTTTTCTTGCCGCCCCCTCCCCCCCCCCCCCCTCTCTCTCTCTCTCTTTCTCTCTTTTAATTTTGATTGTTTTTTTTTTAAAAAAAATTATTTATTCATTTATTTATTTATTTATTTATTTGGTGGGTTTTTATGTTTTTTATCTGTTTTCTTTTCTTTTGGGAGATTTTTTTTATAGGTCCTTATATCCTTCATTCAATTTTTTTTTATTTTTTTTTAGGGGATTGGCTTTTGTATCCGTAGTTTTTTTTTATTTCAATATTTTTAATTTGTAAATTTTTTAATAATATATATATATAATTAGATAATTTTTTATCCGTAGTTCATAAAAAGTTGAAAATAGATATACTTGATTTAATTATTATATATTAAATTTTTAATTATTTTGGATAGATCTAGTATTTTATATAAGATTTGCGATAAAAATACTTTTATTTTTAAATTTAAAAAATTAAAAATACTAATAAAATTAAAAATTAAATTAAATCAATTGATACTTAAAGTTGTTTAATTTATTTGTCATATAATTTATTACTCATATTGTTTTTTTTCATCATGTTGTTCTTTTTCTAACTTTCTTAAATAAATATTACTTGTAAATTTTATTATTATATTTTAATTTCTATTTTCTATGAGGTATAATTTTTTTTACATTTAAAAAAACTTATCACTATATTAATTGATTTGTATAGTAAGTTATATATAGTGAATATTCATAATTATTTGACTAAATCTTTCAAAATAACATTATAAAAGCTTATTGAAAACAAAAAAATTATAAAAAAAAGCGTGTTAGAGCGTGTCACTGGGAGGTCATGCATATCCATCGGCACACAAGCGTCCCACGTGTCAGCACGGAAGCGTGCCCATGCCGTACCGTGCCAGGCGGACAACGGCACGCCCCCGTGCCACGGCACTTTATTCCTTGATTAATAGATGATTGAGTATATAAAATATAAAAAATAAAAAAACAATTCAATGAAGCGTACGAAAAAAAATCACGCGTTGTTTTTTTTTTGAACGGATAAGCCGACTATAATTATATAATTTTATTAATCATTTAAACTTGCTATCTATAAATAAATAAGTGGAGATATATAATTTTTTTATTACTTTCAATAATTTTTCAACTTATCAATCAACACAATTTAAAATTTTCAATCTATTTAATTTTAATATATAAATGAAACTTAAAAAAAATTATTATGATTCTCTCAATATTTTATAAAATTTAATAATTATAATTAATTAAAACTTATCAAATCAACATACACAATCACATTCTATAAAAATTTAGAAATAAAACTATTTTTTATATTTTAAATAAAACTAATTTTAAATTTTTTTATTTTTTTTACACAAACTTGTATTACTTAAAAACTTTTATTAGTATTTATTTATTTACAAGTATTTTTATTTAACTATATACAAGTAAATATATATTAATTATTTATTTATTTTGCTATTTATTTACTTATTTATTATTGTTAATTAGTGGGTGATCTTATCTCTTACCAACTGTAGCAGTTGGAACTACAGCCAATTTAGATGTAGTTCCAACTGCAGCATTTGGACTTTCTTGTACAATTGTTACTGCAGCAGTTGGACACAACTACACTAAACCAAACACATGAATTGAGACTATGCATTTGCAACTGCAGTGCAGCTGCAAAAGCGTGCAACCAAACGGCCTCTTAGAGTATGGCTGTCCCGACACTCAAAAAAGAGTGACCTGGGACAGTAAGGATGGTTGGGTGTCATTCAAAGTGTTTTGGAAGACTTCGGGACTAAACCGGCTCCCGATACGTGGAGATCGAGCGATTTCGGACGCGAATTGGTGTCGTGCAGGTTGCTGCTATTCGTAGCGGTGATTGGGCCTTATTGGCTGATCATTCGGTGAGGTTTGACACCTTAGTCGCAGCAAGAAGGTTGTGGATGGTTCCAGTGCTAAAATAGGCACCCCGAGAGCCAAATCGGTGATTTTTGGAGTTTTAATTTTCCGTCCTAGAGTAGTTTTCATGTGGTTGTCCCAACGATATTAATTTGGTGTTTTGAAACAGCAGGTAAGGTGTGTGTGGTGTTTGTCTTGATTCGGGATACCCCGTAGGCTGGGGTGTTGTTCTGACGAGCCGGAGAGGTGATTGGACGAGTGTTCAGTAATCAATAACGAAGCCATAATCATTTCTCTACCCGTGGTTTATGACTTCGGTCATGATTTTCGTAGTTATGGGTGTTTGGATTTTAGCTAAGTCCGGGTGACAGCTAGGAGCACCGGCAGAGGGTCAACGACCAAGGGTATATTACGGTAAAGGTAGGTGCTTCGAGCTGGTAGTTGGTGAGGCTCTATTTACTCACTTATCCTTTTACTTTATGATTTGATCATCTTACGGCATTCATTCGCACATTACATGTTGGCTTCGTTATATTACTTACTAGCATATATATTATCGTCCATGGTTAGAGATTTGGATAGTTGACATATAGAGTAGGCTAGTACTAGTATTGGCTTTTTACGCCACGATTATCGATGCCTATGTACCAAGACAGTCGGCTTTATACCGAATTTTGATTGATCATATCATGTGATTTTGCCAGTGCGCTTTTGGGTATTCATAGACATCATGTCGGTTTGGCCACCGACGAGGGGTGTACTTATCCGGATAGGTCGTCCATTGTGATGCGTGGATCAAGTCGGTGCATTACGGTAGCGGGCAGTGCCTGGGTTCAACGAGCCAATATGGATGTGACACCCCAATAGTCCCACATCGGATGGGAATTGGGTTGTGCTTGGATTTATAAGAGACATGAACACTAGTAATAATAACTGGGCTTAAGCATTTTGGGCTGTGGTTTGGGCCAAACGAGTTATTATTGCTAGTGGGTCGGGTCGTTACATTTGGTATCAGAGCCGGTCACCAGCCGGAAGTGTGTGGCGAGTCTCGGCTGAGCCAAGATCTGAAAGACAATGTGATGGGCTATGTCAGGATCTAAATGACGAGGGTAGCGAGACAAGTCTCGCATCGCCTGGTGATCTTAGGCTGTGTGTGTTAGGCTGACGAAGACGTCAGGCCTAAACGAGGGAGTTTGTGAGTCTGTGACACCCCAATAGTCCCACATCGGATGGGAATAGGGTTGTGCTTGGATTTATAAGAGATATGAACACTAGTAATAATAACTGGGTTTAAGCATTTTGAACTGTGGTTTGGGCCCAACGAGTTATTATTGCTAGTGGGTCCGGTCATTACAATGGCAGGTTACAGATTGGGTTCTAACTTAGACTAATCGTCCTTTGAAACATATCAATTGGTTGTCATTTTTTTACAATAGCGGCACTTTAGTTTATATTATGTTCATATTCATATCTTACTACTGTAGGCTTTATTTCCAGCTGATCATAGATGGCAGGTTATGGATTGGGTACATGCATTGTACTATTCATCCTTTTGAGACATATAGATGGATTAGCTTTCTTTTAAAGTAGCGGCATTCTGTTTATTCCATTTCATGCATTTCTATACCATGCTACTGTAGATTTTTCTTTCCAAATTCATATCTGTCTATATCTCCTTATTGTTTCCTTTTCTGGTGATTACAGCTAGTTGTCGTGACTCTATCATACTCACTGGAAAACCTCAGGTCGGTTTCTTACCCCACTGTTTTTACATATGGTATAAGTAGGGACAGTGAGGACAATTAGCTAGTGTGACTTAGCAGCCCTACACTTTACTCTTATGGTTTACATTTCCCGTTGATTACTTTTTATTATCGCAAAATAAATAGATAATGATGGCGGTTCAGTTAGACTAGAATGTTTGTGGATGAATGATCGCTTATGGTTATTTGAATGGTTTGGATAAATACGGCTTTTGTACATGGTTTGGCTCCGTGGCATGGTTATGTGATTTATGACACCGGTATATGTGGTTTTATGGTTTTCATGGCAAAACAGTTTTCCATCCCTCGCGGTAGCTGGTTTTCAAAACAAAAAAAACAATGTTTTCATATAGAAAACGGTTTTCAAAGAGGTTAGTGGTTTTGTCGTATCCTCAAGATTTCAAATAAAGTTCCCGGGGAACATTTTCAAAGATTAGAAGGTTTTCAATGTTTGTTGTAATGTGCATTTGCATCATTTTCGGTAAGGACATTGTAACAACTAGCAGCAGGGCATGTATCATATTCATAAGAACCGATTAGTCGTGTATGAGTACGGTATATCACCTTTGTACGTGTTTAATCTTAGTTGATCTCACCGTGTGATCGGTCCCGTGATTTTTTACTCCTGATTTTGAAGTTTTCCACGTAAAATCTCTGCGTGTTATTTTCATTTCCGTATTTAGTTTTATTACGCAAAAATTTTTGAGTGTTTATTGTTTACACCTATTCACCCCCCTCTAGATATTTTTTTTCCTATTTAGATCCATATTTATCATAACCCAACAAGTGGTATCAGAGCGGGAATAGGGTTGTAAACAATGGTTGAAGGTGGAAACATCAACAGACCACCGTTCTTCGATGGAACAAACTATGCCTACTGAAAAGTACGGATGAGAGCATTTTTAATTTCCATCGATGAACGGGTGTGGCAATCAATCGAGTTTGGATGGTCAAATCCGACTGAAATTATTGCTGATGTTCGCACCATCAAACCTAGATCGAAATGGACCAAGAGATTGATTCATCTTCTTACAATGGCAAGGGAATTAACGTCTTATTTAATGCTTTGTCGCAAACTGAATTCTCTCGCATCTCGGCTTGTGAGACTGCGAAAGAAATTTGGGATGTTCCACAAGTTACACATGAGAGAACAAGCCTTGTGAAGATTCAAAAGCTGCAAATGCTTACGAGCAAATTTGATTCAATTTTTATGGCAGAAAATAAATCATTCATAGATTACTATACACGATTACAAGATATCGTAAATACATGTGCTAACTTAGGAGAGAAAATTTCAGAATCTAAAGTTGTAAGAAAGATTTTAAGGACTCTTCCTGAAAGATTTCGCCCAAAGGTTGCAGCCATTGAAACAGTTAAACACCCGGACGAAATCCGTGTAGAAGAATTATTTGGTGCACTTCAAACTTATGAAATGACATTTTCTACTAACTATTCTTCTGGAAAACCATCTTCTTCTAAGTCTTCAGGTTTTGCGTTGAAAACAACAAAAGAAGAAGATGCGGATTCATCCTCCTCAGACGATGATGAGAACCTATCAATAGAGGATTTCGAGAAGCAATTTGCTCTCTTGACGAGGAAATTTCACCGAAACTTTCGAAGGGGTAATTCAAATAAAACTTCATCCTTCGTAAAGTCGAAGAAAGGCAAAGGTTTTTCAAGCTTCAAGTCAAGAAAGCAAGAGAGTTCTTCAAAAGACAAAAAGAACTCGGAGGGACAAATTCAATGCTTCAAGTGCCGAGGATACAGTCACATCTCAACGGAGTGTCCCAATAAGAATCCGTCGAAGAAGAAGGCAATGCAAGCCGTCACTTGGGATGACACTTCAACGTCAAATGAGTCATCTTCCAGTGATAAAGAAAACAACGCAACGGCATTCCACGCATCCACAACTTCACCTTACGTGTGCTTTATGGCAAGTACATCCGATTCATTGTCCAACTCCTCCCAAGTCGAAAAGAATGCAACGGACGACAAATCGAGTAATTCCGAAGGTGAAAACTTTGCTTTTGCCTAACATAAACTTTTAAAGGATTCAAAGAAATTGGCAAAGCAAAATAAGGGTTTGAGAGGGAGATTGCAGGATCTCGAAGAAGAAGCAAAAAGGGCAACTTCTCTCTCAAACGCTCTTGAAGTAGAAAGGGATAACTTGATCAAAGTAAATGTTTCCCTTCAAGAGAAAAATGAGCATTTCGAGAGAGAACACATCAAACTGGTGGATAAAGCAAATTACTTCTTGAAGCTCTACTCCGAGGCTCGTCAAGAAAAGATGGAAATGATGAAGACCATTTTCCAACTTAAGGATGATCTAAAGCGATTTTCTTCTGGAAGGAACAAGTTGGATAAGATGGTTAGTCTTGGTCAAACAAACCGTATGGGCCTTGGATACAATCGAACCGGAGATAGTCCTAGTTCGAGTGGAACAATTTTTGTGCCCCAGTCGGTGTCTCCTACTCCGACGACGGAATTCAATGCATTCAACGACAACAAGCCTACCTCACCTACTTCGGGTTCATCAAGTACAAAGGTATGTTTTCGTTGTGGTTTTGCAAGGCACATACGAAGAGATTGCAAGATTGGAGCGAAACGATCAAATCAAGCGCCTCTTGCAACAACTACCAACAAGGTCATTCCCCGAAAATCAAAGGAGAATTTTTCAAAGGAAAAGAACCTTGGTAGTTCACGCCACAAGACGACGACGTCAAAGAAAAGCAATGAATCATACAAGACGTTTTCACCAAGGAGAATAATTTCTCAATCATTGTCGACGCATTCCAAAAAAGTTTGGGTGCGCAAAGGTGAAATCTTCCCTTATCCTGTTATTCATACTTCTTTGCATGATTATGACAACTCGTCTTGGTATCTGGATAGTGGGTGTTCCCGTCATATGACCGGTGATAAAAATTATTTTCAAACTTTAGAGAAAACCTCCGGAGGACTTGTAGTTTTCGGAGACGGTCGTTCTTCTAAAATTGTTGGAAAATGGACAATCACTATTCCAGAAGGCCCGGTTTTGAACAATGTTTTATTTGTTGAAAGCCTTAAGACTAACCTCATTAGCATCAGTCAATTATGTGATAATGCCTTTTCAGTTAATTTTTCTTCAGCAGAATGTATTGTAACTGATAAGGACCATTTATTCTTTTTAAAAGAGGTTAGATCTGAAAATAATTGCTATATAGTTCCAAACAAAATTTCTGAACACTGTAACCTAGTTTCTTTGGATAATGAAACTCTTTGGCATGAAAGACTAGGTCACATAAATTTTAAAGAACTAGCAAGGTTTTCTAATAAAGACGTGGTTAAGGGGGTTCCGTCAACCAAGTTTGGGAGGTAAATGGTATATTTTTCTGTACATGGACTTAATGGGGCCGACTCGTCAACCAAGTTTGGGAGGTAAATGGTACATTTTTTTTTTGGTTGATGATTTCTCTAGATATACATGGGTAACATTTTTAAAAGAGAAAGCGGATACTTTCGATTCTTTTCATGAGATTTGTCATCGTGTTATGATTGAGAGAAATGAAAAGATCGTTCGTGTTCGAAGTGATAGAGGTGGAGAATTCATCAATTCTAAATTCATTGATTTTTGCACTTCCAACGGCATAAAACATGAATTCTCTGCACCCTATACACCTCAGCAGAATGGTGTAGTCGAGCGCAAAAACAGGGTTGTACAAGAGATGGCGCGTGTTATGCTTCACAGCCGGAAACTCCCGTTACATTTTTGGGCTGAAGCAGTGAACACCGCGGTCTACGTAATTAATCGAGTTTATTTGCGCCCGGGTACTTTAAATACACCATATGAGCTATGGTTCTGTAGAAAACTAAATATTAAATATTTTCGAATCTTTGGGAGTCGCTGTTACATTTTACGTGATCGCGAAAATCTTGAAAAATTCGACTCTCGAAGTGACGAAGGGATTTTCATGGGTTATTCTACAAATAGTAGAGCATATCGGGTATTTAACCTCGAATCTAAAACGATGGTAGAATCTATTAATGTTAAAGTAGATGAAGCTTTTCATTTTGCATCCGATAAATCTACCTCTGATATGTCAATTGATGATGATACTCCTGTAAATACATCTTCGCATAATAATTATTCCGATAATGTTGATGCATCTAATGGTCCTTCTAGTTTATCCGAAATGCAGGAATCATCACATGTACCTCCGAGCACTCCGTTACCTCAAACGCTACGTATCTCCAAGCATCATCCAGAGTCGAATATTATTGGAGACCCACAAGGAGTCAGGACTCGGAGTCGGTTTGTGGAGTCGTATGTTGCGTCTCCATTATAGAACCAAAGAACGTCGATGAAGCTCTTCAGGATGATTACTGGATTGAAGCAATGCAGGAAGGGCTCCATCAGTTCGAAAGAAACAAAATCTGGGAACTAACGAAGCCTCCAAAGCAACACAATATAATTGGTACTAAGTGGATTTTCAAGAATAAGAAAAACGAGGATGGTACCATTATCAATAACAAAGCACGAATAGTTGCTCAGGGCTATTCACAAATTGAAGGTATAGATTTTGATGACACGTTCGCCCCGGTAGCTCGTCTCGAGTCAATTCGCATCCTCTTTGCGATTGCCTGTCATTTTAAAATCAAACTTTTTCAAATGGACGTTAAGAGCGCTTTTTTAAATGGGTTTTAAATGAGGAAGTTTATGTGGCTCAACCGAAAGGTTTCATTGACCATAAGCTACCTAATCATGTTTTTCGATTGAAAAAGGTTCTTTACGGTCTAAAACAAGCACCGCGAGCATGGTACGAAAGGTTGACAAAGCACCTTTTGGAAAAGGGCTACACTCGAGGGGGAGCGGATCGGACACTCTTTGTGAAGCATTATCAGGATAACTTTATTGTGGCACAAATCTAACTCGATGACATTGTATTTGGTGAACCAAGGGACAATAATGCTTCTAAATTCGCTGAAAGCATGGAAAGGGAATTTGAGATGTCCATGATGGGCGAACTAACATACTTTCTTGGATTGCAAGTGAAACAAAATGAAGAAGGCATCCATCTGTGCCAATCCAAGTATGCAAATGAGTTGGTGAAGAAATTCGGAATAGAGAACTCTAAAGACTTTCCGACTCCTATGGGAACTAGCAACAAGGGATTAGGAAGTGAATCTCTTAGTGAAAGTGTAGACGAAAAGCTTTATTGCTGTGCGGGGCCACGTGGCTAGCGCAGGTTAATTCGGGCGCTGCGTCGGACAGGAGTTGTGCAACCGGGCGGATTCGGGCGCCCGAAAGTTGCGCCCGAATCCGGCCCAAATGCACTATTGCGCTGGGCCTATAAATAGGTCCTTTGAGATCCTTTTTTCCTCTTTTCTGGATTTTTTTCCGCAGAGAAAGCTTAAAGGAATTTCTCCCTCACACAGAGCACTACTCATTGGAGGACTTTGAGGATTTTTGGAGATCACCACTTCGGCTTTTTCTGCGACGCGGCGCACAGTGACGTTTCCACCCCGGCGACCCGTTTCGTCGCGTTTTAGTGCGCGGGCTCCCCCGGCTCACTCCGACCTCCGATTTAGGCGATTCTCGCGCAGTTGGACTCTCGACTGGTAGGGCTCCAACTTCTGTGCTTTGAGCTTCCTCTTTTTTCGCGTGGATCTTGGAGTTTCCCGAGCTTCTTTGTGACCCATTTTTCTTCGCGGAGTTTTGGACAGCACTCGGATGTTTTGGCTATATCTTTGCGCACAGGCGTCGGATCGAGGCGTGCCAACAGGCATTTTTCATCTACACAGCGCAAGGAACACCCTCAAATTTTCTGGGAATTTTCTGAATATTTTTCGAAGGTGAAAAATCTCTGTTTACATAAAGTTGTGCTACAGTTTTTGAGATCGGTTTATTTCGGGGTGGTTCCCTTGTCGAATTTGTATCTCAGCGTAGGAAACTCGGATTTGAACGTGCAGGTACTCGTTTCGACCGGTTCGTTCGCGAGGGATCGTGACAGTATTTTTCTTGGAATTTTTCGGGCATTTTTCGCAGGTGAAAACAGGGCAACTTTGGACAGATAAGTTTTGGACAGATTTTGTTTAACATTGTATGTTTAAATTATGCATGTTCTTTTGGGGTATGTTGTGCAGTGTTGTGGTGACTGTTTGGACCGAGCGTGGATTTCACTTTTGGACAGGGATTTAGCGCTCGAGATGGGTACCGTTGTAATCCTCCTACATGTGATAACCCACTAGGCATATTGGAGCTAGTCCTATATTACATTGCTGATAAACCGGTGGATTAGATATAGCTTGCTTAATTGGGCTTATGGTTAGCACTTACATCTCTAGAGGACTAAGTATGAATTAAATGTTAATTCTTGCAAATGATATATTGTCTAAACTCCTTGGGAATATTTTGCTAAACCATTTTATGTTGTATGTATATTGGGACATCTTATGCATGAATAGAGAACGGTTTATGGCAACTTGTTACAGTGGATATTCATGAAATAGCATACTCTAAATTTTGTAAGAATTAGAATACCTGAAATCACGTTATTAAGTAAAGGACTTTTGCATGCGTGTATTGCCACCTAGTTAGGCCACCTTTTTCTGTTACACTATCACGCTGGAACTGACTTAGGAGAAACCATGTTTTTATTTTCTCCTGTTATCTAGACTTAGGGGATAGTACGCTCGGGGTCGAGCAGGGGCTGGGATAGTGTAGTCAGATATTTGGGATTTGGGACAGGCAGGCTGTGATGGCAGGGTATTGCGGCAACCGCGGATTTTGGGCGGTTGACCGGACAGTTGTGATTGCATCAGATCGGAGAGAGGATTTGGGCTTCTTTTAGTGGATGGTTCTTTTCCACTTAGATCAGTGTCATGATCCAGTCCTGCGGGCCCTATGATACTTATTACTCAGGCATTTTACTCGTGTGGGTCGCTCCTCTAGAGTGCCACTCCGGAGTGCGCGATATACAGACTTTGAGTCCTTGAGACTCCTATCCCCTATCGGTGTTATGCGTAGGCTGGCATACCCGATTTGGCAGGCATAGCAGGCAGTACCAGTGTTTACTGGTGTACAGATTGGGTTTAGTCAGGCAGGCACTTATATTCTGATGCACATACTTAGCTATTCTTTTAGCTTGGCATTTTAGTGGCATAGTGGTAGTTTCTTCATCAGTAGTTTTACTTATAGCTTACCACCTTTGTTTTATTTTCGCCTCTGGTAGTCCTAGTGGGCATGTCTGAGTTTGAGGTCTACCCACTAGGGGAGGCTACTGTTTTTATAGTAGTTCTCACCCCCCACTGTTTCCCTTGTCTTTTCTCCCTTGTTTTGCAGAGTCCTCTGCGGGAGTTGCGGGACCCTCTTCCCAGGATCGAGGTAAGAGGATCGCTGATTAGATAGCTACTTCCCCGATCTCGAGATTAGCAGTTTTGATGTATCCCCTGTACACTCAGACGGTTGTATTTTCCTTTATTTTTGGTCTGGCTTCGGCCAGCTGGTTGTATTTATTTCGTGAGCTGGGAGAGACACATGTATATATAAGAGTTATGTTGTACTTTTATTTCCAGCATTTGTCTGAGATGTATTAGTTGTAGTTTAGCTCTGTTTTATGCTCCTTTATTATATCATTTATATCTGAGCAGTTTTCCAGCGCTTCTTGTACACGGGAAATTCCGTGTGCACGGCGGATCTGTGGACGAGCCCGGGTTCTGGTTTACACCCGGGGCGTGACAGATTAGTTTGGTATCAGAGCTTAGGGATAGGTCAATTGGGACTTAGGAAACCCTAGGCTTTTGGCAGACCCTAGGACGGCAGGGCGTAAGTGACGTGATATTTTGCGAAAGTCGGCAATTTATTATTAAAACTCTTCCTGTGAGTTAAGAGGGACTGGCATATCCTATTTCTGGTGGACTATTATGTTGGCTGCAGACAACATAAGGTTACAAAAATAGGGGGATGTCCATGACTTTCGCTGGATTGGGTCGAGAGTGGTTTTGTTTACTGACCCGTGGTTTCGTGTGTGGCAGAATGCCTCCTAGGCGGCAGATCCCGACCCGGGGTACTCCTACACCCCCGGAGGAGCCGGAGCAGTCCGGGCCTTCAGAGATTAGCGAGTTGAGGGCCATGGTGGCCCAGTTGGCGGAGAGTCACCGCCGGCAGGAGCAGAGGATTGAGCAGCTACTCGCTCAGGCAGGGGCACCTCCCCCTACTACTGTTGAGGCCCCCGTACCACCAGTTGTACCGCCGGTTACACCACTAGTACCTACCGCACCATCTTCGAGCAGTGGGGCTCAGGGAGCGATCCGGCCCTTGACCCCAGCGGAGGAGCAGGAGATTGCTGACAAACTCACCCAGTTTTGTCAGCGGGGACCGCCTAGGTTTTCAGGGCGGAGCACTCAGCCTTGGGAGATCGGGACTTGGCTGGCAGCAATGGAGAAGTTGTTTCGGGACTTTTTCATTGACCCGAGGTTCAGGGTACATATGGCAGTACATTGCTTAGATGGGGATGCAGATGCATGGTGGCGTCGGGTTGAGCCTTTGGAGTTCCAGATTACCCGACAGCTACCTTGGTCAGAGTTCAGACGGATGATTCTAGATACCTACTTCTCCTCGAGTGTGAAGAAAAAGCTAGAAGATGATTTGAAGAATCTTCAGCAGGGTGACCGGACAGCATGGGCCTACTTCCAGGAGTTCTCGTAGTTGCTCAACTGCGTGCCTTATGTCGCCAGGGATGGACCGCATCAGGTGGAGCTCTTTGAGACAGGTCTGCGCCCAGAGATCTATACTTTGGTGCATGCCCAGAGGCTACAGACCTTGAAGGAGGCAGCGGAGCATGCGCAGTGGGTTGAGATGGGAGACCACGTTGTCGCCAGACGTGGAGGTTTGGTCGCTCAGAGCTCTGATAGGAAGCGACCAGCGCCGGACGATAGGGGACAGGCCAGTTCCTGAAGGCCGCCCCGACCGCCACCGCCTCAGTTCACGGACCGTGGGCGTTCGGAGCGGCGGCCAAACCTCAGGTCACAAGTATCAGAAGTATGCTGACCCCTGCAGAAGATGCACCTAACCGTAGATTGGGGCTGCCTCGCCTGCTACTGCTGCTGCCTCTGCCGCTGAGGCCCCTGCTGCCGCGACTGTGACCTCTGCTGCTGCGAGTGCTGCTGCTGTCGCGGGTGCTGCTGCTGCTGCTGATGCTGTGGGGGCCTCTGGGATCCACCAGGCCCTCGCCGCTCCGAACGCCCACGGCCCGTGAACTGAGGAGGTGGCGGTCGGGGCGGCCTCCAGGAACTGGCCTGTCCTCCATCGTCCGGCGCTGGTCGCTTCCTATCAGAGCTCTGAGCGACCAAACCTCCACGTCTGGCGACAACGTGGTCTCCCATCTCAACCCACTGCGCATGCTCCGCTGCCTCCTTCAAGGTCTGTAGCCTCTGGGCATGCACCAAAGTATAGATCTCTGGGCGCAGACCTGTCTCAAAGAGCTCCACCTGATGCGGTCCATCCCTGGCGACATAAGGCACGCAGTTGAGCAACTACGAGAACTCTTGGAAGTAGGCCCATGCTGTCCGGTCACCCTGCTGAAGATTCTTCAAATCATCTTCTAGCTTTTTCTTCACACTCGAGGAGAAGTAGGTATCTAGAATCATCCGTCTGAACTCTGACCAAGGTAGCTGTCGGGTAATCTGGAACTCCAAAGGCTCAACCCGACGCCACCATGCATCTGCATCCCCATCTAAGCAATGTACTGCCATATGTACCCTGAACCTCGGGTCAATGAAAAAGTCCCGAAACAACTTCTCCATTGCTGCCAGCCAAGTCCCGATCTCCCAAGGCTGAGTGCTCCGCCCTGAAAACCTAGGCGGTCCCCGCTGACAAAACTGGGTGAGTTTGTCAGCAATCTCCTGCTCCTCCGCTGGGGTCAAGGGCCGGATCGCTCCCTGAGCCCCACTGCTCGAAGATGGTGCGGTAGGTACTAGTGGTGTAACCGGCGGTACAACTGGTGGTACGGGGGCCTCAACAGTAGTAGGGGGAGGTGCCCCTGCCTGAGCGAGTAGCTGCTCAATCCTCTGCTCCTGCCGGCGGTGACTCTCCGCCAACTGGGCCACCATGGCCCTCAACTCGCTAATCTCTGAAGGCCCGGACTGCTCCGGCTCCTCCGGGGGTGTAGGAGTACCCCGGGTCGGGATCTGCCGCCTAGGAGGCATTCTGCCACACACGAAACCACGGGTCAGTAAACAAAACCACTCTCGACCCAATCCAGCGAAAGTCATGGACATCCCCCTATTTTTGTAACCTTATGTTGTCTGCAGCCAACATAATAGTCCACCAGAAATAGGATATGCCAGTCCCTCTTAACTCACAGGAAGAGTTTTAATAATAAATTGCCGACTTTCGCAAAATATCACGTCACTTACGCCCTGCCGTCCTAGGGTCTGCCAAAAGCCTAGGGTTTCCTAAGTCCCAATTGACCTATCCCTAAGCTCTGATACCAAACTAATCTGTCACGCCCCGGGTGTAAACCAGAACCCGGGCTCGTCCACAGATCCTGCCGTGCACACGGAATTTCCCGTGTACAAGAAGCGCTGGAAAACTGCTCAGATATAAATGATATAATAAAGGAGCATAAAACAGAGCTAAACTACAACTAATACATCTCAGACAAATGCTGGAAATAAAAGTACAACATAACTCTTATATATACATGTGTCTCTCCCAGCTCACGAAATAAATACAACCAGCTGGCCGAAGCCAGACCAAAAATAAAGGAAAATACAACCGTCTGAGTGTACAGGGGATACATCAAAACTGCTAATCTCGAGATCGGGGAAGTAGCTATCTAATCAGCGATCCTCTTACCTCGATCCTGGGAAGAGGGTCCCGCAACTCCCGCAGAGGACTCTGCAAAACAAGGGAGAAAAGACAAGGGAAACAGTGGGGGGTGAGAACTACTATAAAAACAGTAGCCTTCCCTAGTGGGTAGACCTCAAACTCAGACATGCCCACTAGGACTACCAGAGGCGAAAATAAAACAAAGGTGGTAAGCTATAAGTAAAACTACTGATGAAGAAACTACCACTATGCCACTAAAATGCCAAGCTAAAAGAATAGCTAAGTATGTGCATCAGAATATAAGTGCCTGCCTGACTAAACCCAATCTGTACACCAGTAAACACTGGTACTACCTGCTATGCCTGCCAAATCGGGTATGCCAGCCTACGCATAACACCGATAGGGGATAGGAGTCTCAAGGACTCAAAGTCTGTATATCGCGCACTCCGGAGTGGCACTCGAGAGGAGCGACCCACACGAGTAAAATGCCTGAGTAATAAGTATCATAGGGCCCGCAGGACTGGATCATGACACTGATCTAAGTGGAAAAGAACCATCCACTAAAAGAAGCCCAAATCCTCTCCCAGATCTGATGCAATAACAACTGTCCGGTCAACCGCCCAAAATCCGCGATTGCCGCAATACCCTGCCATCACAGCCTGCCTGTCCCAAATCCCAAATGTCTGACTACACTATCCCAGCCCCTGCTCGCCCCCGAACGTACTATCCCCTAAGTCTAGATAACAGGAGAAAATAAAAACATGGTTTCTCCTAAGTCAGTTCCAGCGTGGTAGTGTAGCAGAAAAAGGTGGCCTAACTAGGTGGCAATACACGCATGCAGAAGTCCTTTACTTAATAACGTGATTTCAGATATTCTAATTCTTACAAAATTTAGAGTATGCTATTTCATGAATATCCACTGTAATAAGTTGCCATAAGCCGGTCTCCATTCATGCATAAGATGTCCCAATATACATACAACATAAAATGGTTTAGCAAAATATTCCCAAGGAGTTTAGACAATATATCCTTTGCAAGAATTAACATTTAATTCATACTTAATCCTCTAGAGATGTAAGTGCTAACCATAAGCCCAATTAAGCAAGCTATATCTAATCCACCGGTTTATCAGCAATGTAATATAGGACTAGCTCCAATATGCCTAGTGGGTTATCACAAGGAGGATTACAACGGTACCTACCTCGAGCGCTAAATCTCTGTCCAAAAGTGAAATCCACGCTCGGTCCAAACAGTCACCACAACACTGCACAACATACCCCAAAAGAACATGCATAATTTAAACATACAATGTTCAACAAAATCTGTCCAAAACTTATCAGTCCAAAGTTGCCCTGTTTTCACCTGCGAAAAATGCCCGAAAAATTCCAAGAAAAATACTGTCACGATCCTCGCGACGAACCGGTCGAAACGAGTACCTGCACGTTCAAATCCGAGTTTCCTACACTGAGATACAAATTCGACAAGGGAACCACCCCGAAATAAACCAATCTCAAAAACTGCAGCACAACTTTATGTAAACAGAGATTTTTCACCTTCAGAAAATATTCAGAAAATTCCCAGAAAATTTGAGGGTGTTCCTTGCGCTGTGTAGATGAAAAATGCCTCTTGGCACGGCTCGATCCGACGCCTGTGCGCAAAGATATAGCCAAAACACCCGAGTGCTGTCCAAAACTCCGCGAAGAAAAATGGGTCACAAAAAAGCTCGGGAAACTCCAAGATTCACAAGAAAAAAGAGGAAGCTCAAAGCACAGAAGTTGGAGCCCTACCAGTCGAGAGTCCAACTGCGCGAGAATCGCCTAAATCGGAGGTCGGAGTGAGCCGGGGGAGCCCGCGCACTAAAACGCGACGAAACGGGTCGCCGGTGTGGAAACGTCACTGTGCGCCGCGTCGCAGAAAAAGCCGAAGTGGTGATCTCCAAAAATCCTCAAAGTCCTCCAATGAATAGTGCTCTGTGTGAGGGAGAAATTCCTTTAAGCTTTCTCTGCGGAAAGAAATCTAGAAAAGAGGAAAAAAGGATCTCAAAGGACCTATTTATAGGCCCAGCCCAATAGTGCATTTGGGCCGGATTCGGGCGCAACTTTCGGGCGCCCGAATCCGCCCGGTTGCACAACTCCTGTCCGACGCAGCGCCCGAATTAACCTGTGCCTGCCACGTGGCCTCGCACAGCGGACAGCCTGTGCGGGGCGGCTGGGAACCTGCCGCGTGTCCGCCACCCGGTCAATGTGGTAGGTACGCTCGAGTGGGCCGACATCGCCGCCTGGCGCCTCTGCGCGCACGCGCCTTGAGGCGCCCCTCCGCGCACACCGTGGACCGCGCCTTCGTGAGCCAGCCAATGCCAGGCTGCCACTTGTCATGCACCCGGTCCACCGAAGCCGCGCAGTACCCCTGGACCGCGTCGCGTGCACCCGCCATTCCGGGCACGCCACGTGGCCCGCACGGCGGTCCATGCACCTGCCGCGCCCTCCCCGTGGACCGAGCTGTGTGAGCCAGCCAATGACAGGCCGCCACGTGGCTCAGGCCGGTCCACGGTCTCCCCCCATGCACCGAAAATCCCTAAAAACTTCCGAAAGCCCTTTTTGGTCATCCGGACTCCGAATTTAACAAGCAAATAGCCGTTTTCAAGCGTTTTTCCGCGCTGAATCCAAATCCAACCTCGGTTTGGCCCAAAACCTTTTCTAAAATTCGGCAAATACAGCCGAAGGCCAAATCAGCTAAAGATGTCTCACAGGGTCCATCTGTGGCATCCCTTTGATGCACTATGGGCCAGACACACCAACACTAGGTGTTCTACACAGTGGATTCACAGGAAAAGTTGCATGGGAAATCTGGACCACTACAATAAAACTTCTCGTCTACACTTTCACTAAGAGATTCACTTCCTAATCCCTTGTTGCTAGTTCCCATAGGAGTCGGAAAGTCTTTAGAGTTCTCTAATCCGAATTTCTTCACCAACTCCTTTGCATATTTGGTTTGACACAGATGGATGCCTTCTTCATTTTGTTTCACTTGCAATCCAAGAAAGTATGTTAGTTCGCCCATCATGGACATCTCAAATTTCCTTTCCATGCTTTCAGCGAATTTGGAAGCATTATTGTCCCTTGTTGCACCAAATACAATGTCATCGACTTAGATTTGTGCCACAATAAAGTTATCCTGATAATGCTTCACAAAGAGTGTCCGATCCGCTCCCCCTCGACTGTAGCCCTTTTCCAAAAGGTGCTTTGTCAACCTTTCGTACCATGCTCGCGGTACTTGTTTTAGACCGTAAAGAACCTTTTTCAATCGAAAAACATGATTAGGTAGCTTATGGTCAATGAAACCTTTCGGTTGAGCCACATAAACTTCCTCATTTAAAACCCATTTAAAAAAGCGCACTTAACGTCCATTTGAAAAAGTTTGATTTTAAAATGACAGGCAATCGCAAAAAGAATGCGAATTGACTCGAGACGAGCTACCGGGGCGAACGTCTCATCAAAATCTATACCTTCAATTTGTGAATAGCCCTGAGCAACTATTCGTGCTTTGTTCTTGATAATGGTACCATCCTCGTTTTTCTTATTCTTGAAAATCCACTTAGTACCAATTATATTGTGTTGCTTTGGAGGCTTCGTTAGTTCCCAGATTTTGTTTCTTTCGAACTGATGGAGCTCTTCCTGCATTGTTTCAATCCAGTAATCATCCTGAAGAGCTTCATCGACGTTATTTGGTTCTATCATGGAGACGCAACATGCGACTCCACAAACCGACTCCGAGTCCTGACTCCTTCTTGTGGGTCTCCAATAATATTCGACTCTGGATGATGCTTGGAGATACGTAGCGTTTGAGGTAACGGAGTGCTCGGAGGCACATGTGATGATTCCTGCATTTCGGATAAACTAGAAGGACCATTAGATGCATCAACATTATCGGAATAATTATTATGAGAAGATGTATTTACAGGAGTATCATCATCAATTGACATATCAGAGGTAGATTTATCGGATGCAAAATGAAAAGCTTCATCTACTTTAACATTAATAGATTCTACCATCGTTTTAGATTCGAGGTTAAATACCCGATATGCTCTACTATTTGTAGAATAACCCATGAAAATCCCTTCGTCACTTCGAGAGTCGAATTTTTCAAGATTTTCGCGATCACGTAAAATGTAACAGCGACTCCCAAAGATTCGAAAATATTTAATATTTAGTTTTCTACAGAACCATAGCTCATATGGTGTATTTAAAGTACCCGGGCGCAAATAAACTCGATTAATTACGTAGACCGCGGTGTTCACTGCTTCAGCCCAAAAATGTAACGGGAGTTTCCGGCTGTGAAGCATAACACGCGCCATCTCTTGTATAACCCTGTTTTTGCGCTCGACTACACCATTCTGCTGAGGTGTATAGGGTGCAGAGAATTCATGTTTTATGCCGTTGGAAGTGCAAAAATCAATGAATTTAGAATTGATGAATTCTCCACCTCTATCACTTCGAACACGAACGATCTTTTCATTTCTCTCAATCATAACACGATGACAAATCTCATGAAAAGAATCGAAAGTATCCGCTTTCTCTTTTAAAAATGTTACCCATGTATATCTAGAGAAATCATCAACCAAAAAAAAAATGTACCATTTACCTCCCAAACTTGGTTGACAAGTCGGCCCCATTAAGTCCATGTGCTACTTCTAAAGGCCGATTGGTACCCACGTGGTTCAAGTTCTTGTGTGCAACCCTTGATTGTTTTTTCCCTTTTGACAACCTCCACACACAATGTTTTCTTTAAAAGAAAGTTTAGGAACCCCCTTAACCACGTCTTTATTAGAAAACCTTGCTAGTTCCTTAAAATTTATGTGACCTAGTCTTTCATGCCAAAGAGTTTCATTATCCAAAGAAACTAGGTTACAATGTTCAGAAATTTTGTTTGGAACTATATAGCAATTATTTTCAGATCTAACCCCTTTTAAAAAGAATAAATGGTAGGCAAATTTCTTTGCCAATTTTTTGAATCCTTTAAAAGTTTATGGTAGGCAAAAGCAAAGTTTTCACCTTCGGAATTACTCGATTCGTCGTCCGTTGCATTCTTTTCAACTTGAAAGGAGTTGGACAATGAATCGGATGTACTTGCCATAAAGCACACGTAAGATGAAGTTGTGGACGCGTGGAATGCCGTTGCGTTGTTTTCTTCGTCACTGGAAGATGACTCATTGGACGTTGAAGTGTCATCCCAAGTGACGGCTTGCATTGCCTTCTTCTTCGACGGATTCTTATCGGGACACTCCGTTGAGATGTGACCGTATCCTCGGCACTTGAAGCATTGGATTTGTCCCTCCGAGTTCTTTTTGTCTTTTGAAGAACTCTCTTGCTTTCTTGACTTGAAGCTTGAAAAACCTTTGCCTTTCTTCAACTTTATAAAGGATGAAGTTTTTACTTGAATTACCCTTTCGAAAGTTTCAGTGAAATTTCCTCGTCAAGAGAGCAAGTTGCTTCTCGAAATCCTCCATTGATAGGTTCTCATCATCGTCTGAGGAGGATGAATCCGCGTCTTCTTTTGTTGTTTTCAACGCAAAACCTGAAGACTTAGAAGAAGATGGCTTTCCAGAAGAATAGTTAGTAGAAAATGTCATTTCAAAAGTTTGAAGTGCACCAACTAATTCTTCTACACGGATTTCGTCCGGATGTTTAACTGTTTCAATGGCTGCAACCTTTGGGCGAAATCTTTCAGGAAGAGTCCTTAAAATCTTTCTTACAACTTTAGATTCTGAAATTTTCTATCCCAAGTTAGCACATGTATTTACGATATCTTGCAATCGTGTATAGTAATCTTTGAAAGATTCATTTTCTGCCATAAAAATTGAGTCAAATTTGCTCGTAAGCATTTGCAGTTTTTGAATCTTCACAAGGCATGTTCCCTCCTGTGTAACTTGTAGAACATCCCAGATTTTTTTCGCAGTCTCACAAGCCGAGACGCGAGAGAATTCAGTTTGCGACAAAGCATTAAATAGGCGTTAATTCCCTTGCCGTTGTAAGAAGATGAATCAATCTCTTCCTTGGTCCATTTCGACCTAGGTTTGATGGTGCGAACATCAGCAATAATTTCAGTCGGATTTGACCATCCAAACTCGATTGATTGCCACATCCGTTCATCGATGGAAATTAAAAATGCTCTCATCCGTACTTTCCAGTAGGCATAGTTTGTTCCATCGAAGAACGGTGGTCTGTTGATGTTTCCACCTTCAACCATTATTTACAACCCTATTCCCGCTCTGATACCACTTGTTGGGTTATGATAAATATGGATCTAAATAGGAGAAAAAATACCTAGAGGGGGGTGAATAGGTGTAAACAATAAACACTCAAAAATTTTTGCGTAATAAAACCCAATACGGAAATGAAAATAACACGCAGAGATTTTACGTGAAAAACTCCAAAACCAGGAGTAAAAAACCACGGGACCGATCACACGGTGAAATCAACTAAGATTAAACACATACAAAAGTGATATACCGTACTCACACACGACTCAACCTTTTTCCATACGCTCCGAGTTGATCTTCTCCGCTCGCTCCGCAACGCGTCTCGAATCCACGATTTGCGTCCAACGCCGAATCCACGGCGTCCAACGTCGAATCCACGACGTCCGACCGAATCCACGGTCTCCACCAAGTAGTACGTCTCGATCACACGAACGTACCTCGCTCCGAATCCACGAGAGCGGTGGCACCTTGAATCTACAAGGCCACGCGAATCCACGCGCCGATTTTGGAGAAAATCGTTGTTTTGTTGGTGGTGAAAATCCGCCGAATACTTAGATCAAAGATAGATCGAAAATGCCATCTAAGTATTCATTAATTTGATTCTACTCAAAATCTGAGTATGAAATCCTAGAATCAAATTAATCAATATAGATGAAGAAACATAGAATAGATCTAGTTATTTCCTTTCTTCTCTATATGTGGATTTATAAGTTTTTCTCCGTTAATTTTTCTCGTTCATTTACGGAATATAAAACTTATTTTGGATTACCCTAAAAGATAGAATTAGAGTTTACTTATAAGTTAGAAACCATTGGAAGAGGATAAAAATCAAAAACTGACTGTAACAGATTTTTATCCGCACGACGGTCCGAACTGGATTTAGCTTGATCCGGATTGTCGTTGTTTTTCAGAGAATTCCTGAAAAATCATGTTCGAGGTCCGGACTGAAGTATCCACGGTCCGGACTTTTCATGCAATTTCTGCAGAATCCACGTTCGGGGTCCGGACTGAACCAAGGGTGTTCCGGACTGGATTTGCGCATGAACCTACCTACGTTCGGGGTCCGGACTGTAGTACCCTGATCCGGATCCTGAACATATAACAGTCCAGTTTCTTAATTTTTATGCGATTAAAAACCCATCCAAGTGTTTCTACATTATAAGAAGTATTCGGATCACCAAGATTATTTAATTAAACGTAACTGATCCTTTTGAATTTTTTTTTCTTGAGATTGAGGTATATGATCCAAACATCTTCATCTTCAATCTTCAAGACTTAACCACTTCACGAAATACGCCAAAATAAATTCCTTAACAAGTTGTATGTCTGTATGTACCTATGCATTATGCTTGTATGTGTGCTGGTTGGTGTGAGTGTAAATTTATTGGTTGGATGGTGTTGTGATAGGCAGGTACGCCATGAAAATATAGGGAAGACTCTGTCCGTTTTGGCACAGGGAACTATGTATTTGTGACAGGTCTGTATTTCCCGTGGCAAAGCAGGATTTAAATATATATATATATATATATATATTGGACTTTTCCGCAAACTGTTAGATTTTAAACTACGCATCTTTTACAAAAGGCTTTACAAAAAGGGCCCCGGAGTATGACAGTATCACAACATGCTGTTGTCTTAGATCACATCATTTATACAGCACAGCAATATAAAAGTAATTAAAATGTATAAATAAGATGTAGTCAATTTTTTTAGTGTTCTTCCTTAAGAGAAATCGGACAAAAATTGCAAAAAGGCTTAATATTACCGTATATTTAGGACGGGAGATATGCCACCAAACATATGCCAAAAGTTGTTAGTAGACAAATTCTCATAGTAGAAAAGTGTGTACAACAAAATCAGAAATGAGTTGTAGATGGCTCTCTGCCTTCCTAAGTTCCAAGTATAGAATGCTAATTGCAAGTATGACTTTCATAGAAAAACAAAGAATGAAAAAAAAAAGGGCTAAAACTCATACTCAATAAAGTGGGATCCTGAGAGGGAGCATATGGAGATAGTCTAGCCATGTAATAACCTAGATTCCATTTTAGGTCGTCTTGTTAAATTTAGAATTTAAGGGAGGTTGTAATTAGTTGTGTGCCTTAGAAACCAATTTGTAACGACCCGGCCCACTAGCAATAATAACTCGTTGGGTCCAAACCACAGCCCAAAATGCTTAAGTCCAATTATTATTACTAGTGTCCATATCTCATATAAACCCAATCATAATTCCATCCACATCCGATGTGGGATTATTGGGGGCGTCACAGACTCCCCCGTTTAGGCCTGACGTCCTCGTCAGCCCAAACACACACACAGCAGCCCAAGATCACCAGGCGGTGTGAGACTTATCTCGCTAGCCTTGCCATCTAGACCCAGGCTCAGCCGAGACTCGCCGCACACTTCCGACTGGTTATTGGCTCTGATACCAAATGTAACGACCCGGCCCACTAGCAATAATAACTCGTTGGGCCCAACAAGTTATTATTGCTAGTGGGCCGGGTCGTTATATTTGGTACTGTGGTTTGGGCCCAACGAGTTATTATTGCTAGTGGGTCGGGTCGTTACACAATTAAGTGACACTTTATATGGAGACAAATCATGTACTTTTCATTAATTATATTAATATGGGCAAGTTCTCAATTCACGATGTTGTGTTCTGTATGCACGAATCCTTTGTAGAATCAATTGTTGAGGAAACATATTCCTACGTATTTTAGGAATTTAAAATATGCATATCTTTATACATGATTTTTTTTTGAGAGAGAGAGAAAGGTAGCATGCTACCCGCTTCGTTTATTTTGAAATAAACTTAGCTGGAAATGTGAAGCAACTAGACTTCGAACTCGAGACCTCGGGTATCAACCACCAAGCCCTTTACCACCTGTGCTAAGGACAGTTGATCTCTATACATAATTGTTATAAAGCTTCTAGTCATAAGATCATTATAGAGAAGGTGATGATCCACATAGACTAGTGTATACTATACTTCCTATATAAAATGGCGAATCACAAACTTATTTGTGTCAGGACGGTAGAGCAAGTAGTGTCCGTCAGAGAATAAGTTCGTCGATCCTAACCCACAAAAGAACAGTAACATGGATGTTTACTCGCTCATCAATGACTAGTTTTTTGTTGAAGTGGTATGAGTAATCCCCAAACCTAAGGCAACGTAGTTACCTTGCGTATTGATCATTGTAGTTGATCGCGTATACGGATTTAAATAAGGAATGTTGGTTACAATAGGCTATGAGTGGAGATATAAGTGCACAATATGGGATCTATCGCTCTTGGCAAAGAGAAAGGATGATCTATGCTGTTTGTGCGACGTGACCCAGAAGTCCTTGGCCAATGTAGTATGATTTTTATGGAAAGGAGTTTCCATGTGTCAACATAAGAGTTGTCCTCAAATAGATTGGTCATGACTGGATAATGAGATTCGACGAGTTATCCATGACCTCAGCTCAGTTAGGACAAGAATAATAGAAGGATTGAATCTTACGGTAACTGCAGTGGAAAAGTTCATTATTATATTCATTCCATTTGAGCGGTCATCATGTCCAGTGAGGTGTAACTCATGATTAGTGGGAGCCATGAGAATAATTATTTAGAATGATTAATTGTTCTCAAGTACAGAATTGGAAGAGGGCTTTTTAGGCTACTAAGCCCGCTAAACTTTTTAATTTAAATAGACATCAAAAACTTTTATTTATAAAACTAGGCCTATTTATAAAACTAGGCTTATTAGCGGAAAGGGTTCCGATGGCAACACTAAATTAGTTTAGTGTTACTTTTCACTATGGAAAAAAATAAATCAAAGTGGTCACATACGATGTATAGGTTGAACCATGGCAAGAAAAGATGAACCATGAAATTCAAACTTTGGAGCAATGACAAAATCAACAAATTCAGACAAGGATTCGGTGTGGAAAGAGGTCTTACATCACTTTCATGGCACACCGTTCGAAGGCCATGGACTCATGGTGGATTTTTAAAAGCCTTAAAACGACTCTTAGCAAGCTTCTCTTGGCAAGGCATGCGTAGAGACATCAGGAAGTACATTTCAAAGTGCCCCGTCCGTCAACAAAATAAGTATGAGGCGACTAAGCCCAAAGGCTTACTTTCAGCCCTAGCCGATTCCACAGCACGTTTGGGAGGATATTTCAATAGACTTTCATTGAGGGACTACCAAAATCTCAAGGAAAATTCATAATTATGGCAGTAGTCGATCAACTCACCAAACATACGCACTTCGTTGCTCTCTCCCATCCATATAGCGTGGCACGAGCATTTGTCAATTTAATTACTAAGCTACACGACATGCCCAAATCTACTATGTCCATTCAAGATTTCTCAATGCTTTTTGGCATGAGTGTTACGCTTTGCATGAAACTAAATTTTGCACAAAGCCCATCTCACCATCCTGAAACTAATGGCCAAACAAAAGTGCTAATCGAAGCTTGGAAACTTATCTTAAATGTTATGTGGGCGAGCAACCTAAGAAATGGATCCAATTTTTGCCATAGGCAGAGTGGACCTACAATACCTCACACCATTCATCGATAAATACTACTCCTTTTGAGGCTCTCTACAGTAAACCAGCTTAGACAATTCCATCGTACATCGTCGAATAATCATCGGCAAATGCTGTGCGTGTAGATTTAGTTTTGCAGGATGAACAAATGAGAGTTCTTAAAAAACAACGTAGTGTAGCGCAAAATCGTATGAAGCATGTTTATGACAATAAGCATCACGAGTGCGAGTATGAGATAGGAGATTGGGTGCTCTTGCGACTTTCCCAAACCGACAATTGAGCATCCGTTAACAGAGATTTGGGAAGCTTTCTCCTAAATTTTATGGACCCTTTCAGGTTATCAAGAAAATTGGCAAAGTAGGTTATCGATTGGAACTTCCTTCCATGGCGACTATTCACAATGTTTTCCATGTTTCAAAACAGAAGCCATACAATGGAGAACCTGATGCTACAATCAAACTTCTAGTCGAACTTGAGGAGAATATGCTGATTCCAACAAACATTTTGGCCAAGCAACGTCGTCGAGTCGATAGGAGAATGAAGACGGAGATTTTAGTAAGATGGAACAAGCGGTCGCGAGATGAAGCTACGTGGGAGGATGAAGATGAAATGAATTGTTATGACCACCTATTCGTATTAGAATTAGGATTTTCATTTGAATTTCTTCATTCTTTAGGATTATTAGTAATTATTTACCTTGATTCGCATGAGATTAGTATTCCTACTCAAATTAGGGTTTCTAGATGTGTATGGCTAAGCCCTCCTTTTAGTTTTCATCGATTAATTTGATCAACGAAGAAAAGTTAACATTTTTACCTCACCGGTTCTCTTCTCAGATAAAAAAGAAACTTCTACCATAAAGGTTAGAATTTGGACACCTCAAAAGCAAGGATTTAAGCATCCATCGACACGGGCCATATCCACCGTATCATATTGTGCCAACAAGATACCGGCACGATACAGCCCCTATTCCGATAGCATAGCTCAAAACTCTTTTTTTAAAAATTACTAAGTAATTTTCTCAATAAAATTCAAAATATTTGATAAAAATATATAATAAGCAAATAGAAAATTTTGTTGCTAAAGAAAATAAATATTTCATGCTATTATGTGTCGGCACACATGCATTTTTATGACCAGCACGACACGGTACACACCGTGCCGACAAGTTTTCAACACGAACCCGTGCCACGGCACTTAAATCCTTGCTCAAAAGTCATGTATCAATACTAAGGATTTATGTGTCGTGGCACGGGGTCGTGCCGAAAACTTGCCAGCAAGGTACGACACTGTGTGCGCCGAGCAGTGCCGATAAGTGTCGGTCACAAAAAATACATGTGTGCCGACACGTAATGGCATGAAATATTTATTTTCTTTAGCAACAAAATTTTTTAATTGTTTATTATATATCTTTATCAAATCTTTTGGACTTTATTGAAAAATTACTTAGTAAATTAAAGAAAATAGGGTTTTGAGTTGTACCATCGGCACGGGAGGCTGTATTGTGCCGGTATTTTGTTGGCACTATACAACACGGTGGATATGGACTGTGCCGATAGATACTTAAATCCTTGATCAATACCATATTTAGACATTAAATAGAATAGTAAATAACAAGCTACTGATGTCCCGCATCTCAACACCTTGTGCTGGTCATATTGCCATATATCGAGTATAAATGTAAATAATGGACAACGTGACATAAATTAAGCTATCTTCATCATGCATTGTGACATTTCTTTAGCTTTGTGTCAAATGACATTAAATAGCTTGCTCATGCATCTTGACACCTAGCCCTTCTCTTGCACGACTGTCAAGATCTGGCAAACGTAATGCCACGATATATATGGCATGAATTTTTTTCCGCAGAGAGTGAGAAATCTAAGTACTATATACTTTCTCCCACCTTGATAGGCATTATTTAGAGTTACTAGCATAACTCTAGTAGTAGCCACCCTTTTTTATTTCTCCTTAAATTGAGAAATCCATATAAAAGAAGTTTGCCGGTTCGAGTAGGCATTAGAGGCCAGGCATTTGCATGGCTGCAAGAACTAGAAGAATAAAAGAAAAGCAAGCACAACTTTAACCATTCAGTAGATCAAGACATTTTGAAGGTCGATCCATTTTCTTTCTTATATCGGATCAAGTTTTTATTTTGCATATTGAACATGCTTGTGATTCTATGGCTTTTCGTTCATGGTTTTGGGTATGATGTAATCATACCGACTTTGTCTTTATGACGCAATCATGGTGAAAAAATTTTAAATAATGTCATTCTTCTACAGTGCACATGCATGATTTTCTTACAGATATATGCTAAATTGCCTTAATAAACCTTAAATTATAGATCCCTCTGTAACTCTCTTATCTTCCTAACAGCCCCTACCTCTCTCTCTCTCTCTCTCTCTCTCTCTCTCTCTCTCTCTCTCTCTCTCTCTCATTGGGTTTGGTCGTTGCCGGCTCCTTAATCACCACTGAAGAGATCTCTCTTCTTCACCTTCTCCTTAGATTAGCATTCGTCTCTCTTTTTTTCTTTCCCTATCTCTACAAGTTGATTTCCTCTCTAATGATCATGAACAATAGTAGTTTCTAGATATTCTTCCTTTGATCAGTGCAAATTAAATTTAATTCAAACTCCGAGATTTTTGTGCTTAATATTCATTTAAAATAATTGGGGATGCATGATTTAGTTTAGATTTTGATATACCAATCTGATTTAATCATATAGCATCATTGGATCCCCTATGTTTTCAATATGCCTTATATGTGTTCAATAAAATGCCTAATAGATGACGAATATAATTTATGCTCACCCAGTTGTTATTAATTTTTTTCCGAGGGTAACAATATTTGACTTTCGAAGTTTTGGTTAGCACTTAATTGGCGAGCGAGGGCATTCCAGAGCTTTTGAGAACTGACATTTGCAGTAATGGTTAGTCGGTCACTTTTATCTTTTTAGTAGATGGACCATTATGGAGGTTGGATATTAAAATTATTTTCTTTTGGCTAATAACTTTGAACTAATTTGGTTATTTAAATTTATTAATCAGTCTGTGCGATGGAATATGAGACAAGCTTACATGCTTCGATACGAAAATAGTCAGTATCAGGGCAAGACAAGAACTATGGAGTATAAATTACAAGATATATAGAAAAGTCAACTAATTATAGATTACAAGACAAATTATAAAAAACATGCATATATGTTTCTGTCCGTGATGGATCATATGGAAAGAAATATCAGTATTGCACAAAAATGAATTGCATAATATTTAAGAAAAGAAAGAGCACCTCATTTCCAGGATGGCTCTTACGCTTCTTGCCTTTGGCTGCTGAATTTAAAAGTTGAACAAATTACAAAAGCATTATTTAAGACCATAACAATTAAGCAATAAGAACAACCTATTTGTTTGTATTTTCGTTAGTACCCACAAAAAGAGATTGAAAGAGAGAAACAACAGAAACTTGATTATATTGCCTGAAAATCTATACAAACTCTCAATGGTTGCATGTGTTATTGAAGAGAATGCACTTCTTAGTATATCACGTACATCCAAAATCTCCAATACACATAAAGCTTAGAAAGATTATTAACCTTGGATATATAAGTGACGTGAAAAGCATGGCCAAACAAATGGTAAGGCATAGTAGATATTCCTATGGTTCTGGATTCTAGTAGCACCTACATCTTAAACTTGTCCAAACACTAGACAACATACTAGAATAATTGTTAGACGTTGGTAAACTGAAATTTAATGCCACATTAAAGATTCTTAAATCCACCCATAATTTAGTGATTCACTTAATTATATTCTATCAATACAGTAATAGAGTTCTTGGAAACTACATACATGAAAAAGAGAATGATCATCTGAAAATCTTAAGGAAAAGAACCATCATTTTGATGAAACCAAGTTCAATAAATATTTGTCCTCTGCTGCATGAATTCTTTTCCACCAGTGATGCAGAGAAGCATTTTAAGCGAGAGTCACAAAACCACTTGATATAAATAAAAGAACAAAATACTAATTCAACAGAAGAAGAATCTGGAATGATCAATTGAATCCCAAAAAAGAATATATTAACTTCATTGGAATCCCAAACCAAAAAATAACTCAATCAAACCGCAACTCATTCGAATAACAATTTCATTAACAAAAGCAACTGAAATAAAGAAAAAAAACTTACTAACTAGTTTCAAAATAAAAATTAGCATAAAGTTTTAAGTTAGATAAGTTCAGGTTTGTGGAGTGGCAAACGAAGGGTTTAGATCAAAAGTTTAGTTTCAAAGAGGATGTACAAAGGCTCAAAGGGAAGGGGAAGGCTTTACGTTTCGTTCTTGCTTGTGGAAGGTTTTGTGGCAAATACTTCAGCCCAAAGTCTTGAGATGCATCAAAACTCATTCAGCTGCAAGTAACTTCTTTCTTTCACCATTTTTGGACCGTTTACAGCAGCAAATCAGCATCACAGTCACTTCAGCCTGTAATTCACTCCACTACACAACAGGGATACCAAATAAGAAGGCTACTGCAACTTATAAAGAGGTCATGGAAGCCTTCATTTTGGGTAGAGCTTCGAGTGGAAAAATCCAACAGCAATAGCAGCAATAATAAGAGAGAGAAATGGCAAATCCATGCTCACGTAGAGGAGGAAAAGAAGATCCACTCCAGGCTCAGATTGGAAGGAAAATAACAGCCAAAACAGGGCAGAAGAAGGGAGAAATAACTATCTGGGGTTTAAATCATCAAAAACTCTCCTCCGTTTGAATGCTGCTGGCCCATTTTGTAGACTTCCAATTCAGCTCTCGATAGCTGTATTATCTCTTCGAAATCTGAAGAATTTAAAATTTGTATTTCAAACTGCAGGTTGTTGCTAGTATATTTTCCCTTTGAAAATTGAATTTGAACCATCACTTTGTTGCTATCTCTCCCATTTGAATTTTGAAACTCAAGTTGCAAACACTCTAATTGAATTTTGATCCATATTTTGGTTCAACCGTTCAGATATAGAAAAGATTTAGCTTAGGTGCAGTTGGGGTTGAATTTAAGTGGCGTTAGTTATCCTAAACCAATTAAACATAGGGATAAAATTCACTAAGGCACCTGGTCCCCGGCACGACTCCCATCTCGAAGGCTTCGAATCGGATGGCTTTCGCTGAGTTGAAGGAGCTGAAGGCTCAGCTCGAGGATCTTCTGGATAAGGGGTTCATCAGACCTAGCGTGTCTCTTTGGGAGGCACCCGTCCTGCTTGTCAAGAAGAAAGACGATAGTCTGCAACTATGCATAGACTATCGGGAACTCAATAAGGTCACAGCGAAAAATAAGTACCCTCTTCCATAGATTGACGATCTCTTCGATCAGCTACAGGGATCGTCGGTCTACTCGAAGATCAATCTGCAGTCTAATTATCACCAACTGAAGATCAAGGTAAATGATGTGGCAAAGACAACCTTCAGAACTCGTTATGGCTACTAAGAGATTACTATGATGCCTTTCGGGCTTACTAATGCCCCAGTGGCATTCATGGACATGATGAACCGAGTCTTTAGGCCGTATTTAGATCAATTCGTCGTAGTGTTCATCGACGATATACTGATTTACTCACGGAGCGACGAGGAGCATGAAAATCATCTTCGTCGAGTCCTTCAGTTACTTCGGGAGAACAAGCTCTATGCCAAACTCAAGAAGTACGAGTTCTGGCTTTGCGAGATGTCTTTCTTAGGACACATTGTGACTCGGTTGGGTATCGTTGTGGATCCGAAGAAAATGGACTCAGTGGTTGATTGGCCCCGACCGACCAGCGTGACTGAGGTCAAGAGCTTCCTTGGTTTGGCGGGCAACTATCGGCGCTTTGTCGAGGGCTTTTCTAAAATTGTCATCCCGCTGAACCGGCTGACGAGAAAAGGTGAAAAGTTCCAACGGACTCCTAATTATCATAGGAGTTTTGAAGGAACTCAATGATAGGTTGACACACGCCCCTATTCTAACATTGCCGAAACCTGGTGAGGACTTCGTGGTCTATTGCGACGCCTCACGAATCAGGTTGGGATGTGTGCTCATGTAGCAGGACCAAGTTATCGCGTATGCGTCGCGCCAACTAAAGGACTATGAGAAAAACTACCCGACTCACGATCTCGAGCTTGCAGTAGTGGTGTTCGCCCTTAAGCTGTGAAGGCACTATTTATACGGGGCGCACTGCGAGGTATTCACTGATCACCAGAGCCTGAAGTACCTGTTCACACAGAAAGAGCTAAACCTTAGGCAATGACGGTGGTTCGAGCTCTTGAAGGACTACGACATCTCTATTCAATACCACCTGAGAAAGGCAAATGGGGTGGCTGACGCCTTAAGCCGGAAGCAGTCATCGGCTAAGCTATCGTTCATGACCACCGAGCAAGACCGCCTGGTGGAGTTCCGTCGATTGGAGTTGGAGGTTATACCGTTATACCCACGGGGGCCACTGCCTACCTTGGTGGAATGAATTTTGCTCGGGCAACAGGCAGACCCACATTTGTATAACGTGTGGGAGTTCCGTCGATTGGAGTTGGAGGTTATACCCACGGGGGCCACTGCCTACCTTGGTGGAATGAATTTTGCTCGGGCAACAGGCAGACCCACATTTGTAGAACGTGTGGGTATATTTCGAGCAAGGAAAAGCGGGGGACTTCACGATCCACTCCGACAATTCTCTATGATTTCGAGGTCGATGGTGTGCCAGATGTTCCGGAGTTAAGAAAGGATATTCTATACAAGGCGCACCGATCTCCATACACCGTGCATCCCGGCGGAACGAAAATGTATCGGGATCTCAAGCAGAACTTCTGGTGTCTAGTATTAAGGATTTTGTTTTGGCGTATTTCGTGAAAAGTGTTTAAGTCTTGAAGATTGAAGATGAAGAAGCTTGGATCATATACCTCAATCTCAAGTAAGAAGAATTCAAAAGGATCAGGTAAGATTAACTAAACAATTTTGGTGATCTGAATACTTCTTATAATGTAGAAACACTTGGATGGATTTTTAATCGCATAAAAATCAAAAACTGGACAAGTTACATGTTCAGGATCCGGAACAGAGGACTACAGTCCGGACCCCGAACGTTGGTAGTTCATGCACAAATCCAGTCCTGAACATCCCTGTTTCGTTCCGGACCCCGAACGTGGATTTTGCAGAAACTGCATGAACAGTCCGGACCGTGGCATTTCGTTCCGGACCCCGAACCTTGATTTTTCAGGAATTCTCTGAAAAACAACGACAGTCCTGAACGAGCTAATCCGGTCCGGACCGTCGTGCGGGAAAAATTCTGTTACAATCAGTTTTTGATTCTTATCCTCTTCCAATGGTTTCTAACCTATAAGTAAATCCTAATTCTATCTTTTAGGGTAATCCACACTAAGTTTTATCTATGGGAAATGACAGATAAAAATTAACGGAGAAAAACTTAGAGATCCACATATAGAGAATAAAGGAAATAACTAGATTTAAATCTATGTTTCTTCATCTATATTGATTAATTTGATTCTAGGTTTTCATACTCAGATTTTGAGTATAATCAAATTAATGAATACTTAGATGGCATTTCCGATCTATCTTTGATCTAAGTATTCGGCGGATCATCACCATCAACAAAACAACGATTTTTCCCCAAAATCGGCGCGTGGATTCGCGTGGCCTTGTGGATTCAAGGTGCTACGGCTCTCGTGGATTCGGAGCGAGGTACGTTCGTGTGATCCAGACGTACTACCTGGTGGAGACCGTGGATTCGGTCAGACGTCGTGGACTCGACGTTGGACGCCGTGGATTCGGCGTTGGACGCAAATCGTGGATTCGAGGCGCGTTGCGGAGCGAGCGGAGAAGATCAACTCGGAGCGTATGGAAAAAGGTTGAGTCGTCTGTGAGTGCGTTATATCACCTTTGTACGTGTTATAATCTTAGTTGATTTCACCGTGTTATCGGTCCCGTGGTTTTTACTCCTGGTTTTGGAGTTTTCCACGTAAAAATCTTGCGTGTTATTTTTCATTTCCGCATTGGATTTTTATTACGCAAAGATTTTTGAGTGTTTATTGTTTACACATATTCACCCCCCTCTAGGTGTTTTTTCTCCTATTTAGATCCATATTAAGTATAACCCAACATCTAGGAATGAAGATGGATGTGGCTCAACATGTAGCTCAGTGTTTGGTGTGTCAGCAAATAAAAGTTGAACACCAACGGCCAACAGGAAAACTACAACCCCTCCTTGTGCCTGTGTGGAAGTAGGAACATATTACCATAAACTTCGTCACATGTTTGCCTCGGTCTCGGCGGAGGCCACGATGCAATTTGGGTCATTGTGGACCGATTGACGAAGTCGGCCCCCTTTCTGCCGATGCACACGACTTGGCCTAGAGATAGATTAGCGCAGCTCTACATAGATGAGATTGTCCAGCTTCATGGAGTGCCGGTGTCCATCGTGTCTGATCAAGACAAGCGTTTTGTATCCCAGTTCTAGAGGAGCTAACAGCAAGCGATGGGTATGAAGCTAAATTTTCATTCGCAGAGCAACGACCAGTCTGAGCGTGTCATTCAAACTCTTGAGGACATGCTCCGCGCGTGTCTTGGACTACGGTGAAGGACGGTTCAAGTATCTACCCTTGGTGAAGTTCGCCTACAACATTAGTTATCAGGTGAGTATCGAGATGGCACCGAGGCTTTATATAGACATCAATATCGGTCCTCGATCTATTGGGACGATGTCGGTGAACGCCGGGTGATTGGACCAAACTTAGTGGAGGATGCGGAAACCAAGGTTTGCATCGCGAAACAGCGGTCATTGACCATGCAAAACAAGCCGAAGAGCTACGCGGATCAGCGACGACGTGATCTAGAGTTTCAAGTCAATGAGCATGTATTGCTCAAGGTGTTGCCTTTCAGGGAGGATCAAGCGATTCGGGTTGCGGAACAAGCTTAGTCTGTAGTTTCTTGGACCGTTTGAGATCCTAGAAGGCGTTCGACCGATGGAGGACAAGTTAGCTCTTCCTTCGAGTCTCGCCCAGGTGCACAATATTTTCCACGTGTCCATGCTTCGAAGGCATATTCCGGATACATCCCACGTGATCAGCCCCACGACTATTCAGCTGCGAGAGGATCTGAGCTATATGATGAGGCTCCGAAGTGGATGTTGGCACGTGAGGTGAATCAATTGCGAAATCGGAACATTCCATATGTGAAGGTTCTGTGGGAAAATCATGAGTGCGAGGCTACATGGGAGCTTGAATCAGCTATGCGGGAGCGATATCCACAGTTATTTGTTTCGGGGGGTGGGGGGAGCAATGTAATTAAGTTTCGGAGACGAAACTTTTTGTAAAGGGGGAATGATGTAATAACTAAAATTTTGAATTTGGTAAATTTGAACTCAATTTGAAATTTGAATTTAGAAATTTAGATTCAATTTGAGGATCGAGAGAGAAGGGTCTAACTTCGCCAAACGGGGACCATTTCTGATGAAACAAAATTGCTACCTTGATGGTCCGACACCGCCGAAAGTCGTGGTAAGCTCCATTTTTTGTTTCGAAGTGTCGAAACCACGAAAAAGCGCGACATACGAAAAATGGTCAAATTTTTATTTCAATTTTGTTGAGAAAAGTGTGACATTTTATGTGTGGAATTGCATGAAATCGCATGTGGAGGCGCCTTTGCGTATTTTAAATGCGTTATTGAGGTCTAGGTTGAAAATTTTGAATATCGAGGGGTCTATGCGTAATTTTGTCAAACACCCAATATACAAATCTAGGGTTATATGTCTCCCTCTCGCTCTCTCTCACTACCCAGCCGCAACAGGATCTCCCCACATCGCCACCACCGACCTCCACCCTCCGGCGATCTCCCCCAGTCGCCAGAAAGCCGATCATATTCTCCTTCTCCAAGGTAGGATAGCCCGAGCCACCTCTTCCTTTTGGCCGCGCCACCCCTGACCCGCACCGCCGGCGTCCTTGGGCTCTAGAGACCCTACCTTGACAACCCCCGACGCCCCCGTGCACCGCTGTGGCCGCGAAACCCTTTTGAAGCGGTCTGGACCAAAGTTAGCCACGAGTTTGGTGCGACCGCCGCCGCCGCTCCCTACCGACTCCGTCGGCACTTGAGCACACCTGAGGTTCTCCTAGCGCCGCCCCGTTGATCCCCAACCACCACTATGCCGGGATCCAACCTTGAAGCTAAGGGCGGCCAAGGTTGGTCGCGGCTTCTTAATCGCCGCCGCTGTCGCCAACCACCGACCCTGCCGAACTCCCCACGTCGGCTGTAGCCCTCTCCGGCCGTAGCGCACGCCCCTAGGCTGCCAGTACTCGAGTTGGGTTGGTGCTACTCCAGGTTGCCCAAGTTGGGGTAGTTTGTGGCCGAGCTCCTCTCTCCGGCCAGTACGACCGCCTGCGACGCTCCGGCAGATGAGCACGACCTTCCTGAGGTCCTGTAGGTCTCTGTGCTCACCTTCGTTGCAATCCGAGATGCCTCAGATTGCGTGTTTGGCTGCGTCGCACCCGACGGCATTGGAAACTAAAGTTTGGCTAGCCCTAGCGTGCTCCTCGGCCACCGCTTGTGCTCTGGACAGTAAGCACCAACTTTGGCACATCGAGACCCATCAGCCCACGCTACTGGTCGAGTTTCGAATTGTGCGGATTCTGATAACGAGCCCTAAACCTCAACTTTTACTATATTTAATGCAATTAAATGCATGTTTAGGGGCTTATTTATAATTTGGCCAATGTGGGCTGCCTCGGGCAGCATGAACCGACCCTTTGTACTGATCGTCCAAGGTCGGATGGCCTTTGTGTGGTGTAAATAGGAGTTTGTAGCGTTAACCGGCAAAATCACCGATTTAATGTGTTTTTGGTTCGGGGTTCGTGTTTCGATCAACATGAATACCCTACCTTTGCTGCTGAGCCTTGTTGGCTGGTTGCCCTCACTATCTCATGCATCCGGAGATAGCGGGTACGTGGCAGAGGGTTCCAGAGCCGAAATCGACAATTCGGGAAACCCGTTTCGACATTGTTATAATTAAATGGATTTACTAGCGTCGGATCATGTGTTTGCTGTCCGGGCACCCAAATTGGTGCGTTTCGGGGCAGCAGGTGATTTACGGTGTAGTTTGGGACCTTTCGGGGCACTTCGTGGGTTTCGAAAGTGTTACGGTGAGTTTTCGAGAATTTTCGGTGTTTCGGGACTCAATTAAAGGAACTGACTTTTCGATGATTGGGATTGTGATGGGTAACTTTGGGTCACGTAGTGTGTAGTCATTAACTTGGTGGATCTTTTGTAGGTGTGGTCGACAATCAGGAGCACCTTGGGAGTTAGGTGCCTCGTCTGAGTTCAGGTGGATAATTCGATCCGAAGTCGGTACAGTGATGCTAACTCGGTGACGTTATTTTCTCTCCCTTTTACTTGATTATACACACCTTACATGTTGAGCACTTATCACGACTTGACTTTACCGTTGTTTGCCCTAACTTTACCTTATTTTTGTCCATCATGATTTAGTAGTAGAGCGGTACTTGTTTGGATGTCATCGTATGACCTGTTTGACCTGCTTGGTCGGTATGGCATATCTCTGAGATTGGATGACCTGATTGGTCGGTACTTTCCATTGTAGATTTATTGTTGGCTATTTGCCGATAGTTTACTATTAATCATATTGCATCAATCGTCACAACTCGTGTACATTTCGCGTAAACCAGCGGTTTGGCCACCGCAATGGTATTCTTTTCTGAAAAAGTGGTCGTATTACCGACCCGTGAGCCCTATGTGGCCTACTGCTAGGGTTATATGCTAGGTTGAGCTGGATGTCACATTGTCTGAGGTCTTCTGACCAACATGGTGATTGACTGGGTATATATATTTGGACTATCAGTCCGATTGATGCATACTTTCAGTTTACAATAGCAATAGTTGTGCATATATTACTCTTTACTTTTCAAATATAATTTACTACTATAGTTATTATTGTATCTCATACCTTTATTTATCTTTCGATTACCAGTGAGTACAGCTCGCTTTCGTCGGCTCGCATTACCCACTGGGAGACCCTAGTTGATTTCTCAGTTCCCCCCCGTTTCAGGTGCTTCGGGAGGTGACGGTTAGGAAGGTGCGTGAGGTGACGACGTAGCTAGAGAGCTTAGCGATTTCGAGGATTATTTTTCATTTGTGCTACGTTTACTATCTTTCTTGACCCTTAATTATTTGTTAAATGATTTAGACTTTGGTTGGTGGTTCAGTTTACTGTGAATGCTTGATTGGTTAATAAGTTTTGTTTTGGGTTTAATAAATCTATGTTGTTAATCTTGGTTTTGTGACAAAAAGTTTTCTACCCCTCATGGTAGCTGATTTTCAAAAGATTATGTTTCCGTGTGAAAAACTGTTTTAAAAAGGATTTTGGTTTTCATTGTATCTTTAGATTTTAAAATAAAGTTTCCGAATGGAAAACACTTTTAAAGAATAGGAATGTTTGATGATCCTTGCATTCGCATCTTCTTCGATAAGGACGCTATAGAGCATATCAAACATCATATCTCTAAGGATTGTTTAGTTGATTGTGCATCCGCATTATGGTTATTGTTGTGTGTGAGTTGAGATTGGTTGGTTGTGATATAATATTGTGCGGTACGCCATGCAAATACAGAGAAGACTCTGTCCGTGTGTACGGAGGAATTCCTGTATTTGTGCCGAGTCTATCATTCTCGTGGGAAAGGCTTTAAAAATATATATATATTTGGGGCATTTTTCCGCTGACTATGTTTTTAAATTAGCCCTATTTCTGAAACGGTTTTACAAAACGGACCGTGGGGCGTGACAAAATTGTTGCAATTAAATCCCGTAGTTCAATAAAGTTGACTTGATAGTAATGCGTTGCTAATGTGGCAGTAACATAGCGTCCTAGTTATTGCCACATTACCAATCACAATTAACATGATGACATAGTGATGATGGGGTAATGACATGACATCATGGCGATGGGGCAAATGACATGGATGTCATGTCATTAACACACCATCGCCATGTCAAAAAAAAGAGAAGAGAGAAGGGAGAAATTATTGCCTGCACCTAGTGGACCAGATTGTCTACGCACCGAAAGAAAATTCAAACAAAAATAGCCCATTATATGCAATAGACAACATGAAAAAGGTCAAGATATGAAAAATAGTTAGTTCTAGAAAGTTACTTTTACCAAAAGAGTTTTACTTGCTATGCATGAATGATTTAGTGCATCAGATGCAAACAAAAAACTCTGTTCTCTCCCACCTAGTGACGCGACGATAATGCAACTGTGATTGAGATGCCATGTCACTGCTGCGTCATCATGGTGGTTGTGGTTGATGACATGGCAATTACTAGGATGTCACATCACTATCACATCAATTATATATCAACATCCAGTCAACTTAATTGGATTGCGAGAATTGCAACAACCTAGAAAGTTTGAGCCAAAATTTGGAACAAATAAAGTTTGAGGACCGAAGTGTCATCTGACTTATAGTTTGAGGATTATTAGTGCAATTTGGTCTATCAAATATTATAGAAGCATTCTTCTAGTAAAAACCTTAGAAAATTAGCTTCAAGGTGTATTTTGAGCCTATTTAGCATGCGCAAATAAAGAAATAAGATGAAACAAGCCTGTGGGAAGTGGCAAATAGGACTATCTCAATTTCTCCAGTACCATGATGATACCCCATTGGACTTACAAGTAGACACGCAAGCCAGTTATCAAGGTCAAATTAGCAACACATAGTGGCAACCTACCTGGAGTACAATATCCTCATACTATTATACAATCATATTTTATTTAATGTTCAGCATCTTGAGACCGTATCAAATGACTCTACCCAAATCTTATCATGCAATAATCGTATTCCCAATACTTAATGACCATAATCGTATGTTGCATAGACACGAATACGGGATACGGATACAACACAACACAAATACGGCGATACAACATTATGGCACATTCTGGAAATCTTAGGATATGATAAGTAGGTGATATATAATAAAAATTTATTTTTAATTATATAAATTTTTGAATCTTTAAATGATTAGTTAATGTATAGTAATAAACTGACAAACTTGTGTAAAGATATAAACAGAGCCAACATTTGTTCATGAAAAAATAAAATTAATCAGACCAATTGTGAACTTCAGTTTTTATCAACCGCAAATTCATGGTGCAGGAGTCATACCACTGCAAAATGACTATACCCCCTATCTCACAAGTATTCCTAGTATATCCAATTATCCATAAAATATTCATCAAGTATCAGATAATTTTCTAAATTTCCAAAAATGACAGATAATCTTGTGAAGTACGCAACATGTACTGACATGTATCGCGCAAGTATCAGCTGATACATATCCAATATGATACGGCAAGTAAAATGAAGTATATGTGCATCATAGCTACAATCATTTGTTGTCTTTCACTCTAGAGGGACAGCATCTCCTCCATCTGACAATCTATTACAAACTATCCTAATTTTCTAGCCTTGTTCTGAACTACAAACAATTAATTTTAAAGTTGCTCTGGTCTCAACTTCAAAATTAACAATTTTACAAGAGAAGCCTTTAATAAAAAAAGGGCCATGTGATAATCTTGCTACTGCATGCATTTTGCCAATTTTCAATGCCATCTGCACATTAGTAGATCCATTTTAATTAGCACACTAGTATTGTTTGTTTCATTTGTATCATCTAGTGAGGTGATAGGGAAAATGTTTGGTACTAATCAGATGTAAAATGATATGGAAATTACTAGAATAGACAGGTTTATACATAATGCATGAAGAATATAAACATAAATATGCTTGGCAATAAAGTGAACCAAAAGATTGGTGACGTAGATTTAAGTACTACATAGAATCAAGAAAAAGATAGACATACCAAGGTTCTTCATATCCTCTTTATCGACTTTTGCATCTGTCAATGTTAATAAAGTATAAGTTACAGACTTGTGCTAAACAGAGAATGATGACACATTCCAAAAATTGCAGAACAATGATGAAATCAGTAAGGCACATATCAAGCAGTTAAATACATGCGTACACAAAAGATTTTACATAAAGCCAATTAAACAACCTTCACTAGACAAAAATGATGTCAGTCAGAATGATAAAAACTGTCGAAGTAGCACAAAAGGAAGCATTTGTTCTAAATGCAAGTAACAACTTGGGAATTGTCACATCAATATCAAAACCAAGCATTAAAGTGCCGTGGCAGGAGGTGTGCCAGGCATTACCTGGCACGATATAGTACAGGCACACTTGCATGTCGACACATGGTATGCTTGTGTGCCGACGGGCACGCACAACCTCCTATTGGCACACTTTGGTATGATCTTATTTTAATTTTTTTTTGTCCAATAAGGCTTTTACAATGTTATTTTAAAAGTTTTAAAATAATAATTATAAATTTTGGCTATATATTGATTTGTCATGATCTAATATCAATATAGCTTACTAACTTATTAGTTAATAGTTTAATATAGTAGTAGTCTTCCATATATGTGAAATAAAATACAACACAGCTCATAGTGAAAATTATTTTTTCTTTAAATTTTTATAAAAATTTGTAAGATCCATTCGTATTGATTCGATAAAAAACTGTATGATGACTAGACTAAACTAAAATGGGACCCCAAGTGCGTTAATAGTTCCTTTTCATTTTCAAACTTTTTAAAAATATTTATGAAAAAATTGAAGAAAATTATTTTTTCTAAAAATTTTTAAAAAAATCTAAAATCTATACATGAAAATTTAATAATAAATCATACGATAAATAAATTAAACAATAATAAAATTTGATTAACTTTAAAATTTTTTGATCTATCTTTATTTGTTTTCTAATTTCAAAAATTATAAAATATAAATCGGAGAAAATTATTTTTTAAAAAAATTTTATGCAAAATTTGCAAGTTCATCCAAGAAAATTACTTTTTCTTAAATTTTACTAAGAAACCTTGTGAAATCTATTTATGAAAATTTAACAATAAACTATATGACATATACATTAAGCAAATTTAAATATCAATTGCTTATATTTAGTTTTCAATTTTATTAAAATTTTCAAGTTTCTAAATCTAATAATAAAGTTTTCAAAGTTAAGAATATCTTAAATCTCACACAAAATGCTAAATTCATCCAAGAAAATTAAAAATAGACCATATAATGACTAAATCAAGTGGATATATTTTCATATTTTTGTAAATTGGTAATAAAAATTTGCAGAATTTCATATTTCTTCACAAAAGGAACTTTACAAGTTAAATATATTCTAAATGTATGGAAAAAAAATTAAGTTGTAAATTTCTTGACTTACCTAATAAGTGGATCTTCAATTTTGTTATTTCTTTACTTTTTTTAAAAAAAAAATCGAAGTGATCAAAGAAAAATAAGAGATTGAAAGAAAAAAATAAAGAAAAAATTATGAGAAAAAAAGAGAGAAAAATACAAAGAAAAAAAGTAGAGAGAGATGTGAGAGGAAAGAAAACAGAGCGCATAATAGAAGAAAAGGTAGAAGTGAAAAAAAGATAAGAGATGAGAGAGGAATAAAGGTCTATGCGAGAAACCAAAAAAGTCGAAGTAAAAAATAAAATAAAAGCATTGTGTGCCTATGTGGGCACGCAGCGGCACGTACTGTGATACCCTCCGGGTATCACTGTCTCGTTCAATACTCAAAGGGTATCGCAGCACAGAAGGGCTAAGAGAGACCCCCTCCCTGTACCGTGCCACCTAATTGGTGGCACGATACGTATCACCCCGTACCGTAAGGCACAGACGGATACATAATTCATTGGTAAGGAATAAAGTGCCATGGCACGGGGGCGTGTTGATTTCCGTCTGGCACGGTACGGTCCGGGCACGCTTCCGTACTGAAACATGGCACGTTTGGCAACCGATAAAAACGCATGACCTCCCAGTGACACGCTCTGCCACAGTTTTTTTAAAATTTTTTTGTTCCCAATAAACTTTTATAATATTATTTTAAAAGATTTAGTCAAATAATTATAAATATTGACTATATATAGTTTTACTATACTCACCAATTTGCATAGTGGTAATTTTTTATATATTTAAGTACAACTATATCTCATAGAGAATAGAAATAATAATATAATAATAAAATTCACAAGTACAATAATTATTTATATTTACATATTTACAAAGAGATGACTGCTTAATTCCACATAGATCGTCGCGGTGGATCATATAGCATATTGTGATCCGTAGATACAAGATTTATTTAATGATGGTATAGATATTGCTGGTACTGTGGAAAAATCATATATTACTGATAATTAGATTAACTATAATAGAATCGTATGATAATTAAATTAAGTAAATCTATTTTCAACTTTTTATAAATTATAAATAAAAAATTGGTTAATTTTATATTTCTTTAAAAGAGGAACTTTATAATTATGAAATATTTAAAAATTATAAAAAAAATTATAATATTTTTTACTTACCTAATGAGTAGATCTTGATTCGCAATTTTTTTGCCTCATTATTAAGAGATTAAAAAAGGAAAAAGAAATTAAGAAGATACGTAAGAACTCATAAGAAAGAAAAAGAGAGAAAAAAAGAGAAAAAGATGAGAGGAGAAGATTTGTTGCGGGATGGGGAGGGAAGAGAGGGAAGAAAGAAAAAAGAAGGAAAAAAAAGGAAAAAAAAAGATTCCATTCACGGGTGTTAAAAGAAAAAAAGGAAAAAATAAAATAAAAACCAAGATGGAAAGAGAAAAAACAAAAAAAACAAAAACAAAAACCAAGGTGGAAAGAGGAAAAAAATAAAATAAAAAAAAGATGATACGGTCTAACAAAAAGAAAAAAAAAAACATTAAGTGTGTTCTGAGGAAAAAAAAGAGGGGAAAGAGACGGCACGACACGCGCCGGCAATACCCTTGTGGGTATCGCGTTGTCTCGCGCGATACCCTGCACTGGGGGTCCTAAAAGACCCCCCCTGTACCATGCCCCTACTTTAGGGGCACGGTATGTGCCACCCCGTGCCGCGGCACTTTGCACTTTAAACCTAGCAAAAAGGTTATCATTTCATGTGAGAAATTTTACAGTTTTGGCAAATAGAAGGACTCGTATGAAAGTAAACTCAAAGAAGGACGCATGGATTCAATTTTCAAGAAATTCAAAAAATTTCATTGAAAATGGCAGAGTTGAAAATTAAGAGATAAAAATCGATTGGGGGTTCTCTTGTGAAAACTGCGACATTTTATGTGTAAAATTGTGAAGTTTCACTGCCAAAAGGGCTTATGCGTAGGGCTGGCAAATGAGCAAGCCGGCTCGCGTTCGGCTCAGTATTCAGCTCGCTCGAGCTCGACTCGAACTTAAATGAGCAAGGCTTTAACAAGAAAAAAAACTCTAAAATTATTTCAAGCCGAGTTTGAGTATTACCGGGTTTGCTCGGATTAGGCTCGAAAAGCTCAAAAATGTATATTAAAAATATTTATAAATATATAATTATATATAATATATATTATGTATTTTAATTATATGTACATATAGTTTAGATTATTAGGCCATATTTGCTGGCCCACAAGACCAAACCAACAAAACCCTACTATAATTCCTCTCTCTCCCCCTTTTATTTTCGTAAAATTTTGGCTAGACATTAACATTTTTTTGCAAATCTTGCATACTTACTTTGAAAATATATATTTGATTAAGCGACCATGAAAGTTCAAAAGTACTTTACTTATCTTTAAATATGCTTAGCTAACATTGTAATGTTGAAGAATTCTAGTTTGATATGATTTTGTTACATTACAATAAAAGGGAATATCATTGGTTGTATGCTTAAGAAAAATATACAGATATATTCGTAAGGTTAAAAATTATTATATTTATATAAAATTTTGATTTTAGTTATATAAGACGAAAGAGAAGACATGCGAGGCTAGAACAAAAATACAAATAGAAATGAATATTCGTTACAAGGATAGATATATCAACTCATAAATTATTTTTCTTAATATTATAGTACCGTATTTTATGCATTTTGTATTTTGAACTATTAGACATGCTTACGTATTAAATTCTAGATAATGTTCAATGAAAATTAAACTATAGATTACATGATGTTAAGAATTTCAAACGGCTTATTTAGGGCTCGAGCTTGCTCGACTAGAAGTTAGGCTCGCTTGAGATCGGCTCGAATTAATTTCAAGCCGAGCTTGAGCCTAAATTTAGGCTCGAAATTAATTTCAAGCCAAATATGAGCCGAGGCAAGCTCGCTTGAGCTCGGCTCGTTTCCACCCCTACTTATTCGCAAAGTACGCTGTGTTGTGGGGTTGTGAGCAAGAGAGGCTACCTAGGGGCCAAAGTGTAAATGTTACAAATGAAAAGAAAAAAAAAAGTATTAAAACCCCAACCCTAAACATAACCCTAACCTCTCCCTCTCTCCCTCACCCCTAGCCACAGCCGCCTATCAGGAACTTAAGCAAAACCGCTTGTCAAGCCCGTACGGCGTTCGCCTTACTGCGCAAAATGACTTCCAACCCCATTTCTCAAGGAATTCAGTTGTAAACTCCTACTTAAGAAATACAACCTACAACATTCCTCAAACTCTCTCTCTCTCTCTCTCTTGCACTTTAGTCTTAGGGCGAGCGAGTAGGTCCTAGCTAGCAAGCGAAGAGGCAGGCTTGCTCACTTCGCATCGGAAAGCGACGCCGCACTAGCTTGAGAAGCAGTTTCACTTAAGTCCGTGGCGCCGCACGGGCTTGACAAGCAGTTTCACTTAAGTCCGTGGCACACCGCCCCACTTCCTTATGACTTGCTGGATTGCAGCGTGCTCCAACCAGCCTCTGGCCAGCGAGGTGACCCCCGGAGCTCTCCCTCTCTCTCTCTCTCTCTCTCTCTCTCTCTCTCTCTCTCTCTCTCTCTCTCTCTCTCTCTTTTTGGGGCTACCGCCGCCACCTCCAGCGTCATCGTCGGCCAGGGAACCGGCAGTGACCTTGCTCTGGCCGATAAGGAGCCTCCTCGACCCTCCTTGACCGGCCTATATCCTTTCGAGCTGTTGTTACTCCTGTTGCTGCCACTGTAGTCTCCTCCAACCGAGTTGCCTTTTCCAGCCGCCTCCGTCACCGCCGACCACTGGAGTCCCCGACGCCACCCCACCCTAGTCAACCTCCTCCTATCCCTAGATCAGCCAACAATATCCCCTGGCTGCTACTACTGCTACTACTTTCTAGGCCTCTCATTTTGGCCGAGATCCCTATTCCAACTAGTCAGCCTCCAGAAGCCTCACTTCGACGAGCACGGCACTCCCCAGTACCTCTACATGCCCGTGCTCCCCCAGGTTGCAGCCAAATCTATGTCAATTCGTAGGTTTCACGATCACTCACCTAGTGCCTATTTAAATGCATAGTTTTTAATGTTGGCTTTTTCCGGTCTACCCAATTGCTAGAGATCACAATTCTTGGGAGCACAGCAATTGTCTGGCATTCCTCTATGTCGTGCTCACTTCACTGGTGCAATTCGTATGACCAACGACTGTGCGCACCCATTGTGTACTTGCTTGGAACCCCTCCGTGTGGCCTATTCTCGCTCTCCGATCGTCGTTGATCATCGAAATGGCTTGGTGCTAGTTTGTTGCAGTTAAAGGAGCGTCGTCGACCCCATTGCGTTGTCAATTGACTTCCGGGTCACGGAAATTCAGTATAGGTGACATCTAGAAACATCAGTCGAGTCGAGGACTCGAATACTTAGTAAGATGGGTGCTTCAATCCAAAGTTGATAAAATTGTATCTTACTCGATTTTCCTCTATGCTCATTGTATTCCATACAATTGTTTAGTACAACTTATCATGACTTCATGTTCCTAAAGGCTTGGTACTCTACATGTTTGTTCTTTTATCATATTGCTTATCGTACTGCTTATGATTATTATGATTATTTTCCATCTATAGATGATGTATGACAAGTAGAGTAGGATTCGTTCTAGTGGCTTATCCACCTGACTATGATTTGACCTAATAGGTCAGTGTTACTCATCTGTCTAGTTTTGACCTGTTGGTCAGCTCATTCACTCCTATTTGACCGTGCCGATTGGCGGATCCACTCCTATGTGATTAGACCTCATCATTCGACTATCCTCCTTCATATGATTTGATCTTGTAGCCAGTGGATTTACTACATGAGATTTGACCGAGATTTGACCTAGTTGGTCGGTGCCAACTTCCTGATAATTGACCTTAAGAGGTTGGTTGGCTTATTTTGTTCATGATTAGGACATTAGCATGCTTCACCTCCATTCCTTGCATTTATCATAGTCTTTCTTGACACTTGCCTAGTATAACATGCTAGTCGATCTTGAGATTTGTGAATATACTTGTGATCATGGACCTATTTGATTTTATTGACGTCTTTGAGATTATTTCTTTGCTCATTGCGTTGCCTACGGGCGTTGGTTAGACTGTCAAGTCTGGATTTGTTGGAGCCTTGAGCATACACACGTGACTATAGCTTGTGATGGCACTGTTGCTCTTAGACAGGATTCGCAACCTTGAGTGCTTCAGTTTATCAACCCAGTGAGAGGTGTTGTTCTTAGACAGGGTTGGTCACCCTGAGCACTTCACTTTCAGGTTTGATGTACACCGCTCTCAGAAAAAGTTAGCGACTTTGGATGCGGTATGTTGTGTCCCTCCGGAGTGAAACTTGGTTATTGCTCCTCGTGACCTAGTGGACAAGCTTAGGCCGAACCTTTATGGCGGTCTGTGGTAGTTGGGTATGACTTTAGACGATTTATATGTCCGATTGATGCATAGTACCTTTATTTGAGTTGTGCATGGCTTTCGATTAGTTGTTTTGATTACAGTAAAGGCATCTCTCATATAGTTATTTACAATATCTGATTATATTTTACTTAGCTACTATAGCTGATATCTCTATCGCATTTATATAGTTGACTCTCGTTTACAGTAGCGACAATGGATTGTATTCCATTTCATGATCCTTACCTGTTATCTTTATGCTACTGTAGTTGATCATGCTTATGTCTCAGTTGATTATTTCAGTTATCTCCTTATTATTGTTGTTATCTCTTTATCATACTCTTTGTTGACCAGTGAGTGTGGCTTGCCTTTGGCGGCTGGTTGCCCCCCATGGAAAACATATTTATATGTTTCTCACCCTATTGTTTTTACAGATGAAGCTGACAGTGTGGGTCAGGGCGCAACGTGTAGATAGCTCGTGTCGTAGATCTTGGTTGCTGGTTCCAGATTTACTTTTCATTCGTTATATATTTATCATGTTGAGATTATGTACCTCAGTCTTGTAGCATTGTCTTTAGAGCTATTGTTGGGTTTTTCTATTCTCGTGGTTTATGAATTCTTGGTTGAAGTTTTTGGATCATTAGTAGTTGTATCTATTATATTGACACCCTCCCTATTCAAATTGTTTGTGATTGTATTGTCTGTGCTCCTACGCCGTGCATGTATAGGGGAGACTCTGTATGCGTGGACAAAGAAAACTCTATGGCACCGTTTGGTTCGGGTACAAGGGGGGTTATCCCCCCCTTTGTACCCAAACGCTTTGGAACAGGGGGGGAATTCGAATCCCCCCCTTTTCCCTTTTATCCTGGTACAAGAGGGTACAAGTCCCCTCCCCTCCCGAATAACACTTATTAGCAGCCACCCTTCCTCTCTCCTCTATTATTACCAACCCACCCTTCCTCTCTCCTCTCTTATTAGCAGCCACCCTTCCTCTCTCCTCTATTATTAGCATCACACCCTTCTCCCCCACCCCTCTTCTCCTTCATCCTCGCCGGTGCGTGATAAGGTCCCTCTCCTCTACCCGTTTTGTGCCATTGTGACCCGCTCGCCCTCTCCTTCGCCCGATCTGTGCCCCTCGGTGCCGCTTCTGTGCCGGTGCTTGATCAGCCCCCTCTCCTTCGCCCGATTTGTGCCATTGTGAGCCGCGCGCCCCTCCTTCGCCCGATCTGTGCCCCTCGGTGCCGCTTCTGTGCCGGTGCTTGATCAGCCCCCTCTCCTTCGCCCGATTTGTGCCATTGTGAGCCGCGCGCCCCTCCTTCGCCCGATCTGTGCCCCTCGGTGCCGCTTCTGTGCCGGTGCGTGATAAGGCCCCTCTCCTTCGCCCGATTTGTGCCATTGTGACCCGCGCGCCCTCTCTTTCGCCCGATCTGTGCCCCTCGGTGCCGCTTCTGTGCCGGTGCTTGATCAGCCCCCTCTCCTTCGCCCGATTTGTGCCATTGTGAGCCGCGCGCCCCTCCTTGGCCCCATCTGTGCCCCTCGGTGCCGCTTTTGTGCCGTTGCTTGATAAAGCCCCTCTCCTTCGCCCGATCTGTGCCTTTGTGAGCTGCGCGCCCTCTCCTTCGCCCGATCTGTGCCCTCGGTGCGTTTTCTGTGCCGTTGCTTGATAAAGGCCCTCTCCTTCGCCCGATCTCTGCCTTTGTGAGCCGCGCGCCCTCTCCCTCGCCCGATCTGTGCTGCTGCGAGCAAAGTGGGTCTCCCTCGTCCTCGCCGGTGCTTCATCTCTGCCGCCGTGAGCCGCGCACCCTCTAGGTGCGTGATCTGTGCCCTTCTGTTTGTGATCTGTGCCCCTCTGTGTGTGATCTGTGCCCCTGTGTGTGTGATCGGTGCCCCTCTGTGTGTGATCTGTGCCCCTCTGTGTGTGATCGGTGCCCCTCTGTGCGTGATCTGTGCCCCTTTGTGCGTGAGCATTTGCCCCCCTGTGCGTCATCTGTGCCCCTCTCTGCGTGATCTGTGCCCGAGCTGTTCTGTTGTACCTTGCATCTTGCCCGCCGCGACCCTTCTGTCCGATCTGTGCAGAGGATCTGTGGAGAGGTCTCCACTCCTTGCTCTGTAGCCTCGACCCCGCGGCTGCCTCTGTGCCTGTGCCTGAGCTTTGCCCGCCGTGTGTGCTGTATCTAATCTCTCTCTGTGCCACATCTGTGCCCGTTCTCTTCTCTGTCCCGCCAAAGGTGCTATCCTAATCCTTTGTCTCTGCTTGTCCAGTGTTGTCTCGAAGTTGGTTTACATGACATTGATATATCTTTTATATGTAATATGTGCCTAAATCTGCGGTGATGCTGGTATCGCATGATGAATCAGTATGCTATTGTCGGCTGATTCTTATAAAAATCGGCGATGATGACGGTTGCCAAAGGCAATAGATGGATGGCATCGATGTAAATCGACTGCAACCCCTTGCTTGTTGGCAACCAGTTGAGCCCGTGTACATAAGGAAATTAATTTCGGCGATGATGACGGTTGCCATAGGCAATAGATGGATGGCATCGATGTAAATCGACTGCAACCCCTTGCTTGTTGGCAACCAGTTGAGCCCGTGTACATAAGGAAATTAATTTCGGCGATGATGACGGTTGCCATAGGCAATAGATGGATGGCATGGATGTAAATCGACTTCAACCCCTTGCTTGTTGGCAACCACTTGAGCCCGTGTTCCCAAAAAAATAAAAACATTTTGCAATTATGTACAAAACAACAAAAATTGATGGTTGAATCGCATATCCTATTGGACGTCTAAATGGATTATTGTTGATGGCAATATAGTGTTGCAATTATAACTATGTAGTCTTCATTTTCCTATCTGACATACCCCTTAGCATACATGTCTTTATTTATTATATGTTGTGCAATTTGTTTTATATCTGAAATATGCCAATATCACAAACATTGTATGCCAATTATGATTTGCATTTGAAAAATCATTTTTCTTTTGGAATCTCGATATTAGAGAAAGACCCCTTACCTTACATGTGTTTAACCTATTTAAATATGTCATTTGTAATATTGTTTGCTTCGAACATGATAAATATATAAATGAGTACATACATTAACTACAGATGCGTCCTTCTAAGAGACTTGTAATTCCCGGTCAAAGCAATCAGGGGGACATGAATAACCCAGAAGGAGCCAGTGGATCTCGCTCGCAAGCGTGGTCGCGTACATCCAACTGGACCCCGTCGTTGGATGCATGTCTGTTAGCGTTGTTGTCGGAGGAACATGCCTTAGGCAATAATGTTCATGGAACATTCACGACCCTTGCATGGGTTAGAATAGTTGGAGAGATAAATAGACGAAATAATTTAACACTAACAAAGGATAAGGTGAAAAATAGATTGAAAGTCTTGAAGCGCACTTTCTCGTTGTACCATACGTTGGTCAACAAAAGCGGATGGGGATGGGATTTTAACCTCAATATACCCACGCCTGGCGATAGTGCTGACTGGGATGCGGTGATCGCGGTAATGTGATTCCATTTCGGTTCACATATTTTTTAATCGAATGTTATTCTTATTTTTAGACTAATATAATTAACCAACCTTCAGGAAAACCCGGCTTATGCCAGATGTAGAGATAAAGCATTTCCTCTCTATAAGGATATTGAGTTCCTTACGGAGAAGACCACCGCAAGCGGCAGATATAGCTTTGCTTCAGTCATGCCGCCCACCACCACTGTACTTAGCTCGTCCTCATCATCCCCTGGTGAGGATGATAACATAATTGCTCCTAGATTGGACGGTTTATATCTCTTACCGCCTCAATTTGAAGCAGGGTCATCTGGGCCACCAATGAATGATTTCATGGAAGGTGGAGAACCCGAATTCACACCTACCCCTCATCCCCCCAACAAGAATACCAGTGGGTCGGGACACAGCTCTGCAGGCAAGAGGCCTCGTTCCCCACTCCCCGAGCGTAGCCAACGAACTAACCGACCGTCGAGTGGTGGACGGCGGAAGAAAACCGAGACAGTCGCTGACGCTCTTGGAGAGATGTTGCAGTTAGGAAAAGAAAATTTTGATTTTGTAAAGCAAATGTATAATAGGGATTCTGAAGGTCGCCGCCCTATTCCTCCAATCGAGGATTGTATGCACCGCGTATACTTGATGCAAGGCCTCAACAATCGTAAGATTTTGGCGGCCGGCGAAGCATTGAAAGATCCCCAGAATCGTCAACTATTTATGACAATGAATGACGATCTTGCCAAAGACTGGGTGGAAATGCAATTAGAGAAAGATAATTTGATCTATCGACCTTTTTTTCCCGGCAATTAGTGGACAATATTTCTATGTTTTAATTAAGTAGTGTAAATACAACCAATGTAACATAATTTATCTTAACTTTTAGTAGTAGAAAACTATTCGAACATGTATTTTGAAAAGTTGCACTGTTAGTACGTGGTTTGTAATATTTAGTACCACAGTTTGGTTGCAATTATGTATATATAACTTGAATGTTGGTATTTCATATCGATAGATATTACATCATGTTTACTTACCATGATTTCTCGCTAATAGGGTGAAATTTCGATGCAGATATTATGGATCCTACATTTTATGAAAGTGTAGGTAATTCGAGTTTGCTTGATTTGATGATGATTATTTTAGACGATGATGATGACTTTATGGTGTTTCTAATACTAATGCTCATTGCTGAAGGATAGTTGTAATAATTTTCATGTATTAATTTGTTCTGTAATATGTTGTTGTATCGAGACATATGAATATTCGTGCTACATTATATACATTTATTAGAACTTTCTTTGCCTACAAGTTACCTTCGCTAAATGCCATTAATATTGTTGCAGTTATAATGGATGGTTCAATGTATCGAAGTATATTTTCGTCAACTTTTCATGCGGATTTGTTCGCAATATTAGAAGACGATGAAGAATATTGGGTGCAAGTCATAATAATGCTTATTGACGTAGGTTGTATAAATGAAACAAGTCCAATAACCAGACAACCATGTCGTACCCGTCCATTTACTGGGCATCAGTTTATTTGTGATATACTGAATGGTCATCCAGACCGGGGGTACACTCATTTTAGAATGACGACAACTACATTTATGGCTCTACGCGATGAGGTTGTTGGAAAGGGCCTTTTAATTGCCACACGGAATATGACTGTTGAAGAACAATTGGCGATTTTCCTATATTGTATTGGACATGGTGTTGTAAATAGGGTCCTCGCTTAGACTTTTCAACATTCAGGGGAAACAATTAGTCGTCACTTTAACAATGTTCTAAAAGCAATAATTCATCTAAAAGATGAATACATAACTCTGCCGCCAAGTAATATTGGAGTTCATCCAAGAATTGCTGACAATATGAATTTCCATCCGTTCAAGGTAAGGGAGAATAACTTTAATTACCTCTAAATTGTCCAATTTTATTACTTAATTTGAAAATGTACTATGTCTTGACATTAACATTTGTAGAATGCAATTGGGGCGGTGGATGGTTCGCATATTCCAGTTATTGTAAAAACACATAAACAAACCCGATTTCGGTGTCGCAAAGGATTTACATCACAAAATATGATGGCGGCTGTTTCTTTTGATCATATTTTCTTTTATGTATGCACCGGTTGGGAAGGATCTGCCGCTGATATGCGGGTACTCAGATGGGCATGTGAAAGTGGAGGTTTTAGTGTTCCTGAAGGTATCATTTTTTAAAAAATTATTCATATATATTTTCATTATTATTGATTTAAATTATGTCTTACAAGTTGTATACACTTCTGTTATATATACAGGAAAATATTATCTCGTTGATTCCGGATACGCGAATACTGATAAATTTCTGGCACCTTATAGAAATGAGCGTTACCATCTGAGTCAATTTGATAGTAACAGTCGTGGTCGTTTACATCGTTCGCCAAAAGACTTGTATAATCATCGGCACGCCCAATTAAGAAACGTGGTAGAGAAGACATTTGGAATTTTAAAAAAACGATTTAAAATTTTAAATATTGCCACACCGTTTCCTTATAAAGTGCAGTGTCACATGGCTATGGCATGTTGTGTGCTCCATAATTTTATTCGACGGCATCAAGGAAATGACAGATATTTTAACGAAGCGCATAACTCAGAGCCTCCAGAGGATGATGTGGAAGTGCCGACTACGATTTATACTACATCAGAGTCACAGCGGGGAGACGACATTCGCAATCAAATTACGGCGGAGTTGTGGAATAACAGAAGTTAGAATTAATATTGTAATATAATGTTAGTTAGCTTGTTTAATAATTTAGATTGTTTATCTGCAATGTTAATTGTATTGTTAATTGGATTGTTTATCTGTAATGTTTAAAAGTTAATTTTGTTTATATGTGATATTTTGTTATCTACGTTAGTATAGTAATGTATTGAGCTAAGTTATTTGTAGAAAAAATTGTTATGAAATACCTTTATTTACTGTTTAATTTTATAAATGATTGTATTGAATTTTATAAATAATATCTTTTTACAAATTGCTAATATTGCAATTAATGGAAAATATTACATATTTACCCGAATTTTAAATATTTTAGATGATGATGATGATTATGAAGATTATTGTGGGAAAAATTAGCATACAATATAATTCAAATTTTATATAGTATTTAATTTAATAATTTAGATATATTACAATGAATATTTAAATTACACTAATTAACACTAATTTCTCATTTTTAAAATTCTTATATGTTACCCGGGAAAATTATTCGTCGCCGCCGGCTTAAAAAATCTCTCCCCCCTACCGCATCCTCGTTCCCAACGCAAAATAAATAATTAATCAAAATTTTACAAGTAAAATTAATGAACACTAATTAAAACACTAATTAACAGTAAATATTGATTTTTACGAATTAAATATATTATCAGAGAAATTAATTAAAATTTGGTTGCCATATTAATCATTTTTTACATATAAATAATTAACACTAATTTTATATATTATCTAATTAATTACATTATAAATACTACAATTATTATATTTAAAAAGTTATAATACAATATATAATTACCAATTTTTACCCACACATAAAAAGGCAAAAGGGCATTTTGGTCTTTTTACTCAAAAGTCAACTATTTATACCCTCTTATTCTTCAATCCCAACCAAACACTATTTTTCTTATACCTGAATTATCTTATATCCCAACCAAACACTTTTTTCATTTATCCTACCTTATACTCAACTTTATACTTATACCTGGTACTACTAATTCTCACTAATTCTCACTAATTCTCCAACCAAACGCAGCCTATGCGTGTGGCAGGTTTGTGCACGTCTCGGGCAAGGTTTCACAAAAAAAAATTATACGCTTTTACGCAAACTCTGTTTTCAAAATGGAAGGAATTTTTCAAAAAATGCTTTCCAAAGAGGCCCGGGGCATAACATAAAGCTGTCTAATCAGCTTATGCCTATGCAGTGCAATCATGAAATAACGCATCTAGACAAACCACCTAGGCAGCTACGGCCACTTTTAGCAACCGTAATAGCAGCAACACAAACAAAAAATCTGTCCATTGTTAGCAGAATGAATGATAAATCAACATAATGTATTTTACTATCGTTCTATCAATTAGACATGCAAATGAAGACAGAAAATGAAATATATAAGCTGAGGCTCTATAGACTTTCAGGAAGTTAACTAGCTACTGATGTATGAGGGGCCCAACTAGACAGTTCAAATTGACTAAGCTGAGCATGTTTTAAATCTTTGATTATTAAATTTTCCACACCAATTATTCTAATAAATGAACAAAAAAACAAAGAATACTTTAAGGATCAGAAACCATAAAAATGTACACGCGTATATTAAAGCATATCCCCTTGTTCTTTGTTAGGCATTGGGCAGAGTATGAATTGCACCTTGGTTCCACAATTTTGCTTTGTTGGAATAATAAACTGCAATTGTATTGTCATCGAGAGCACACTAATTTTGCTTTTCTAAAACTTTGTGTTTCATCAATATCAGTGCAGGACAGAAATAGAGTAAAACAAACCATTAGAGCTTTTTGGCTTATACTGTGTTGACCGTCCTGACTTCGTAGTTTTGTCCGATAGCTGATTCTTCTCCAATGCCTGTTGCTTGCGAATATTTTCTTCAGTGAATTTCAACAAACGATCACTCCCAACCCATTCGTCCCAGCTGTAGGCATTGAAGTTCCAATATCACCAACAACTAAATTTTATAGAAATGAAAAGTACAGTGTCATGGCATTAAGAAAAGAAAATTAGATGGTTAACTCCTCAAAATACAATATTATGGTTTCAGAGGTACATATTTTCAGTTGATCCAGATGAAATCATAAAAATGAAGGAAAAAAATTAAGTAATATTCATTATTTTTAGAAACATATCCTTCTTAAAAACCAGGAAACACATAGGTTCTTATAAATGTTCTCATAGTTATTAAAGTATAATAAAAGTAAAAGAAAATAACATGAGCTCATCAAAAGCGCAAGAGCTGTTAGAGCGCAGGCGCAAACCTAAGAGAGGTGAGGTGCAAACTTCCATAAAATTTTGAAATAAACAAGAGGCTCTTTCATTTACTTTCTAACAATTGTTAAGGAGCACTAAATACTCTTTAAAATCATATTATCACAATAAATATTCTATAACTAACCAAATAATCACATTTTTAGAAGGAAAGGATGAAGAGAAGAAACAAAACAACATATATGATCATGTTAAAAAACAAAATAACACATGTAAACGTAAAGTACAAAATACCTTTTGTCTCCAGATAAAGACCAACATAAAGATAACTAGTAAGCACAAACATATAGGAAACTTCAATGTTAAAAAAATATAAATTATAAGCACTGATCATAAGAAAGTAACATGCATAAAAAGTTAAAGTTTCAAGCCAAAGATCATCAAAAGGGCATCATATGAAAGCTAAGTGTCCAAGGCTTCGAGCCAAAATACGTCAGAATAGAAATGTTAATTAGTCCTCAATCATCAATCATCAATCATCATCTTCATCACTTGAGGAAAAATACTCCTTTCGTCAGATTTATCATCTCCAATGTCTTCTTCTTATTCATCTTCCATCTCGAGAGTCTCATCAAAATTAGGCTCTTCATCATTTATAGTTACTAATATTCCGATATCGAGAAGATGAAGCTTTTGCCTTTCCTTTACCAACGCATTTGGTGGAACTACGTGATCTAGTATGGTGGATAGGCTCATCCGCCCCTGCTGCTTTAGCCATAATATTCCATGTCAAGGTATCATCTTCCCAAACATGTTCTTCTTCTTCCCTTTCATCATTGTTATCTTCATCCATTCTTCCAATCGGCCATTCATTACTATCATCAATTTCACTCGTTGAGATGGGTCAATGGTGTCGAGCAATTTATATCTCCGCATCAATGCTCTATTACACCTTACATACACCAAATCATTTAAGTGTTTTTGCATGAGCCTATTTCTTTTCTTGCTATTAAGCCGCAAAATAAAAAAACAATTTTATAATAACTAAGATAATACAAAATTTCAAGTATTAAATTTAGTAAGAACTAAGAACTATCAAATATTGTATTAGTATAAGATGATTTAATCTAGAAAACTTACATGTTCAAATACACTCCAATTTCACTATCAACTGGAAGCACTACAAGTGAGGCTAAGAACCCAAATTCCAAATTTCTACAAGTCTGGTGTTGATGATCCAAACAATTTCCACTACTAATCTGTTTATTTAAATGTTATATTAATAATAATGTATGTAAATGGCTACATTTTTTTCTTATCTAATCTTACTACAAATAAGTAATAATTATTAAAATGTATACTACATAAATTTGTAATAGTGCTATACTAGTAAGTAGTACAGAACTAAGACACCTAGTGACTTTGTTTTTCTTTCCCGAGTTGCCATATTAGCTCCAAAGAGGCCATGTGCTTCCCGATATACACTTAGTTGATCGCATATTTTATCTTGTTCTTGAGAACTTCGAACCAATCTTTGTAAAGCTTGATATAAACCCAACATAATCTCCTCATCTCTACGGCATTTTGAATTTGAATAAAAAAAATTCCTGGTTCAAGAAATGACTAGCTGCATGCAAAGAGCGATGAAGTCGATATTCCTATCTATTAATAATCTTGAAAATTCCACTACATTTCTTCTCTCTCTCTTTAAAAGAGCTTGCAATTGCTTCCTTTGCTATGTCCATGACCTCATAAAAATAACCCATTGCTGGTCTTTTATCACCGTCAACTAGTCGAAGTACATGAACAAGAGGGCCAAAAATTTTAAGAATATAAACAATGCTAGTCTAAAATGTGGGTATCAATAAAATCCTAGCAGCATTTTTGCCCGTTTGTTCCTTTGCCCATTTACTCTTGGTCCAATCATCTGATGTGAACATCTTTTCAGAAGTTGCTCTTTTGCTAGTGTAACCGTTGAAGGGTAAGAAAGGCCGTTGCAAATCTTGTCACAGCAGGCCTAAACAACTCTCTTTGGGCTGTGAAATGCCTTATCATGTTGACCACACCTGTGCGGGCATAAATATAACCACTCAATGTTGTTGCACTTTTCAATGTTCTATGCACCTCGTGCATCTTCCCAATGTTCTCAAGCATCAAATCAATGCAATGGGTGTGACACCACTAGGATTTGGAATAGTCTTATATATAAGGTATAATAAGGCTAAACCTCTAAATCCGGCTATAATATTTTGGGTGGTGGCTAGGCCCAAAAGGTTGAGAGGGTTGAGCCAGCATAGGGCTAGAGTAATTCTAGAATGGGTGACCCCCCTGGGAAGTGAGGAATCATAGTTTATATCAAAGCCAATCATCAGTCGAAAGTACGAGATGAATTTCCGTTGATCCAGGGTCATACAGCAAGCAAGAGCGCGGTACCGCGACTGACGACCATTGTGGGTCGAGAACGACTTTCCAAAAAGTCAGCTAAGGCTAGCAAGACGAGTCTCACATCGCCCGTTGCTTGGCGGTGTGCTTGATCCTGACGAGATATTTGATTTTCCTTTGAAACTCAAAGATTTGGAAGTCTTATATATAAGGTATAATAGGGCTAAACCTCTTAACCCAGCTATGGTATTTTGGACGGTGGCTAAGCCCAAGAGATTAAGAGGATTGAGTGAACCTAGGTCTACAGTAGTTCTAGGATAGATGGCTCCCTTGGGAAAGCAGGCGTCACAATGGGCTACAAAAGGTGACCAATATAAATTTGGTCATTTTGCTTCCAACAATTTTCCTATTAAAAATTCACATATATTTCAAGTTAAACAAATATTTTTATATAATAATGTAAAATTACAATACATACTAAAACAAAATTAATATGCATTATACAAGACTTCGTAACGGCCAATACATTTTTTGATGCACTATCAATCACAATCTACACAGCATTTGCCTCCCTGATACGCTCCACCATACTATCCAATAATTTAAACATCTCTTCTCCAGTTTTAGTGTAATTGGAAGCATCAATAGATTCGATAGACACAATGGCCTCGGCAAATTTACAAGAAAGTTTGTAAGGGTCCTTTGTCTCTTGTCCATCCATCCATCGCACATTATGCTACATCCAGTCTTTGCCCATTCGTCCATGTGGACTTTCATTGAATTCTTCATTTGTTGAACCACCTTTTGAAGAAAAGGAATCCGTCACTCGTACATAGAAGATTGTTTCATGGCAGGGCCGTATCCTCCAACAGATTCAAGCGCCACATGAAAGCTGTCATAATTAGTAGCATTGAAGGGTATTCCTACATCATCAAACCATTTAGCTAAATCTCTATAGGCTTTTTCTCTCAACTCTTTCCTATGAACTTCGTTAATATTCTAAATTCACTAGTAAAATAGCATTGCTATGTTGTTTCCGCCATGCAGCAGATTTCCCATCCTTAGGACTCCTGTTTGAAATTAGATAATCCACAGAATGATTCACTTATCAAGGGAAATCATCCTACCTTATTTATGAGTCCAGGTAGGGCAAATTGGTTACTGGCTAGCCGATAATCTATATTAACAATATGGAATCTAGAAGTCTGCTAATGGGGAATTGCTAAAAGTTTACAATAGAATAACTAGCCAATTAATCAACTAATTGGCACACGAAACTAGAGCAAAATGAGCAATTTCAGATCCAAAAACAGACCCGATTCAAATATAAATCTAAATAACCATAGTTGAATCTTCTTAACAAGAATTTTCCGGACTAAACTAACCAATTGACTGACTTTTAACTTATTACAAACTAACAACCCAATAGGTGAAGATATACTCATATTCAATTCCCCCAATTTGGTTAGCTGCCTAGCATCAGTATCATAAGCCTCTTCAAGAGGACAAAAAACAAAACAAAAGAGGAAAAAGAATACAAGTGACCAATTGTCGGTCACGAAAATGCAACAACTTAATTTTATTGATAGAGAAGGAAAACTTCTAACTTTTTAATCTGCGTAAGACACTTGAATCTGAATATGCAATGGTGTTAGTTGAAAATTCTTCATAGTACAGAAACAATAGTTGCAAAGTCAGAAAAATAAAAATAAAAAACAAAAAAAAATTTGCAGCAAGCATGAAGTGAAAAAAAAATTGTGCTGCTCGCGCTAACTAGATAACCAAACTTCAAGAATGCATAATCGAACGTTAGAGAAGCAGATTTCAAAGATTTACCACTTTATGATATAGCTAAAGCAGGTCAAGAAAAATACTCATACCACTTCCACGGAAATATACTTACTTCTTGTTCCAACCCTGCAAGACAAGAGGCATAAGTTACAACTTACAAGTCATAAAAATTCCAACTAATTGAGAGTATACTCATGAAAAGGAATAGTAATAGCTTCTTCAGGTGTTTTGACCATTATGGAATGGTCAAGAAAGCCCTCCCTAGTAACATAGAAGAACAAAAGAAGAAAAACATTTATAAGCTTCTACTATCTTCAAAATGTTAAAAGTACTCACAAGATAGTGAACGAAATATCTCCACTCATCGTCTCGAAACTCAACTTTTTGAACCTTCACAAGGCAAGAAAAAAACAAAAAAAGTAATTATCTATGGATGTTACATTTCATTCACAAAAGAAGAAACCATGACACCAGGCAACTAAAGACAATAAGAAAATCTTGCTGGTGCATATAACAGATTTGTAAGAAATGCAGATTCTCGCCTACTTTCTTGGCTCACATCAACACAGAAATTTGCCATTAGATATGCAAGGCAACTTGGATATCCAATGAACGGCTACTCCACATCAACATATCAAAGCATAGTCAACAGAGATTTTCCAGATAATATGTACGGTATCAGGTATCTATTCGCTTAGTGAGTTACAACATTAAAAAAGCTCTTCTTCATCTAACTTAAAATAGCTATTACAAGTGTGTATTTCAGTCTTAAATTTACCCCTTTCATAAAGTTTCATTCTCCCACATTTTAGAATAATCAGCAGACAACATCCAAGGAAAAAGATTTATTAAAGAACAGCAAACCCCCAATTCATCACCTACATCATTCCAAAGGTCATAAGAGAATGTCCTGATAGTCTAATACCGAGCAAATGAAAGTTATTTCCTATGCAATGATATATACTTGGTAATATATTGTTCTTTTAAAAGACCACCATGTACTTTTTGTCGGATCGTTGGCGCTAAACATTAATCTCAAAAGCTCGAATTGTTAAAAATACGCAACCAATTCACCTAAAGCGTACAAACACAACGGTCACGGGTTTCAACCGGACTCAACCCATCTAGACGTTAGATCTATTGTTGGACCTCTTGCCGTTAGGTTATTGTGGACAGCCTATTGTCACGGGACAGGAAGTTTGATCTATTTTTAATCCATAAATAAATAGCCAACAATCCCCTTCCCAACACATGCACCGTATGGAAATCGAACCCGTGCCACCGGCTCTGATACAACTTGTCGGATCGTTGGGGCGGGTCTTGACCGATATCAACCCAACTGGACGTTAGGTTTATTGTTGGGCATCTTGCTGTTAAGTCTATTGTGGATTGGGCTCACCCAACTCAGCTTAGTCTCCTAGGCATATTGTCACGGAGTTGGAAGTTGGATCTATTTTTAACCCATAAATAAATAGCCAACACTTTTAAGCTGTGTAAGGAAGATCGTAGGTTAATGAACTCCTTTTTCTTTCTATATTCCTTCACTTTTCCTACGCAAAAAAAAACAAAAACAACACGAAAAAATCATTCTGCTCCAATACATTGTACAGGGTGTGATTCTACCTAAACGCATCTATCAAGAAATACTCCTCTTTCTTCTCGAAATCCAACGAATTACTCTATTAACGTCCACAGGTACTCGATAGGTACGAACCCTATGGGACTCCAAGACCAACGCTGTTCATTCTAACTGCCTAGGAATATGGTCGTGAAAAATAGGAAGTGCGAAAAGATCTAAGAGGAGTGAGATATGAAGAGAAAAAGGTGGAGGAAGAAGAAGGGAAAGAAACCCTAGGTAGGGTGGAGTGGACCTTGGCCTCGTAGATGAGGGGCCCGTGGTAGGCGAAGACCTTCTCGCCCTCGGAGAAGGCGTCTCCGTCGTTTGGGGAGTCGGAGCCCGCGGGGGAGTTCTTGGCGCCGTCCATGGCGCTCTCCTCCTTGACACCCCCTCCGCCAGTATTTGAGCTTCCCATCTATACTCGCCCCTCGCTTTGCCCCCCCTCTCTCTCTCTCCTCCTCAGCTGCCCTTACCGCCCAGAAAAAGAAACCAGCAGAATTTAACTGCAGCTCTCCGGCTCCGGCTCCGGCTCCGGCTCCGGCTCAGCGAAATTAGTCTGTGTTGGGTTGGAATATAAGTGCTGTTTATTCCTTAATAAATAAGATTAATTTTGTGGTTCAATAAAAATTATATTTTTTAAAAAAAATAAAATTAAAATAGTGAGAATAAAAATAATTATAATTTTAAAATAATAATATTTTATTTAAGGGATAATTGCCTGTGTACCCCTGAAATATAAAGAAATATCTGATTTACCCCTCTTATTTTTTTCTTTCCAATATATCCTTCATACGTTTCACCGTTATTAAAAATACCCCTACCGTTTCCCTTTGTTAGGTTAACTAGGGTTAAACTAGAGTTAAATAATAATCGGAGTTGAAAACTATAGATATACCTATTTTGCCCGGGTTTAGGGTTTAGGGTTTAGGGTTTAGGATTTTTTAGGGTTTTAGGGTTTAGGGTTTAGGGTTTTAGGGTTTAGGGTTTAGGATTTTTTAGGGTTCTAGGGTTTAGGATTTTTTAGGGTTTTAGGGTTTAGGGTTTAGGGTTTTAGGGTTTTGGGTTTAGGGTTTTAGGGTTTAGGGTATATTTGAAAGGGCAAAATAGTAATTACACACAGATAACGGCAGTTTCAAACGGTACACTAACAGAGTTTAACTTCAGGGGTATTTTGAAAAGAAGTTGGAACGTAAGAATGGTAGTTTTAATATTAGCCTTCTAAGATGGGTAAATCTGAAAACAGGAAAATTTTTAGGAGTATGTAGGAAATTGCCCCTTTATTTAATTAATTAATATAAAAATATTAATTAAATAATAATTTAACTTATTTATTTAATTTTTACTAGATAACTCTAATTATTAATAAATAAAATAATTAATAATAATTTTTGTAAATTAATAATTTAATTAACTATAAATAATTTAATAAATTAATTATTTAATTATTTAATAACTAGATAATTAGTTAATAAAATAATTAAATTAATTAAAATATTAAATTAATCAAAAATTAATATAATAATTAAAATTATATTTATTTTAATTAAAATTATTCTCAAATAAAAATAAGTTTGTTCTAGAAAAAAAATGTGATACAGTCGTTTCAAACTTATTCCAATTTATTTTAAAAATATAAGAATTACTAATTTCATGCATAACCACATAAAAAAAATTAACTATACACCCAAAAAGGAGTTTATATCTTACACCCCACCCATCTAAGGATAGGATGAATTTCATCCATTACTTAATGTGACGAGTGAAAAAGTTTCTCACCTTTGTATGGATGGAAATGTAATATGTACATCCATGATTGAATTTACAAGTAGCATTCCTCTAACCAAATATAGTTGAAAAATAAGTTTGAGACTAGATTTTGTTCGGAGTCATGCTCCCTAACCAAAAGCTGCCTTAATGAATCCAACCGTGCACCTTGAACAAAACAGAGTTGAAACAAAGACTCGCATGTATGAGTGGAAATAAAGAGGTGTTTGACCTAGATCCTACAGAGTGGTTTTAGAGCAATTTTTTTTTTTAATAAAGTGTTTGATTTTTATGTTTAAAAATTTTATTCTGATTTTTAAAATTATTTTTTTTTTATTTGAGAGATCTAAATTCAAAAGTAGTTAAAATTTATCTTTTAAAATTTGATTTTAATTTTTGACTTCAATTTTAAATTTTAATTTTTAATTTTAATGATCTTTTTGTATAAAAAATATATTGATTTTCACCTTTTACAAATCTAGCTAATTTTTTAAAATTTTTGCAATTCGATCCGATTTTTTAAAAAATAACCAAACTGCCTCTATTTCAAAATGTATAAAAAGTATAGGCATTAAATGTCTTAAAAAATACAATTAACAAGTCATTATTATAACTATTCTTTTCTTGAGAAACGAAATTCTCATCTAATGTATAAATTAAAAAATCAAATCAAATAATAACAAAAGAAGAAAGAATAAAATATTTTTTAAATAGTGCAATATTTTTTTCAAACTGTACAACATTCCCTTCCAAATATTGCACTATTTATATAGTTCAATATTTGGACAGTTTATATAATATTGCATAATTTTTACACTAAATTACGAATAATATAATATCTTACGTACAAATATTATACTATGTTATAATATATTATAAAAATCATACAATATGTGTATAAATGGTGCATATATTACATTAGTTGTACAAATACTTACACAATTTAAAAGTTGGCCAACTCCACGCTGTTCGAAGTCCAAATCCGACAATCCATATACTCGATTTGATCGGTCTTGACATTCTGAGTGTAATGGCGTAATCGAAATTTATGTTTGACGACCCTAAGTCATCGAATTACGTGTGGAACTCTAAACGTCACTGAAGTGAGATGGAATTACAAATTATCTGAAACTAAACTCAACGAACCAAAAATCACCACTTAAAAGGTTTCGTTAAGACGGATGTCGTGGCGGAGTTCGTTTTTCCGCCTAACGACTCTAATACCTTGAAAAGCGTGCCAAACTGGAAATTTCTTTATAGAAAATGGAATTGAGATCTATTCAGACACGAACTCGAGAAAGTAAGATCGCTGCTCGATAGGTCTCGTCGAGCCGGTCGACGTGGCGAAGTCCGTTTTTCTGTTTGGCGACCCGGATGTCTTGAAAAACGTGAAATACAATAAAAAAAAATATGATAATTCCATAAAAATATTTATATTTTATGGATGGAATTGTAATGGATCTCTTGTGGAGGGTCTTCTCGACAAGCTGAAACTACAGTGGGGGTATTGGACTGAGGGGTGAAGAGGTGGACTTCATAGCAATTGTTGCAACAAACTCTCTCCACCTCACTAACCCTGCCGCAAGAGGGGAGGGGAAGCCGCAAACCTCCCCACGTGCCTCTCCTTCTCTGCCACGAAAGGACGCCATCCCCAACCTTCCTCCCTGCATTTGAATTCGAAGAGGGAGAGAAGAAGCCTTCTCTATCTTGCACCCGAGTAAGGTTGGGGAGGAGATCACTAGCATGCCCACCTTGAACCAAGACCATCTCGCTCAGTCCTCCTCTCTCTGGAGATCCCTGTTGAGGAGTGTTGCCGCCGGACTCAGCCGCAGCATGCCAGGGGAACCACCTTCCTCCTTCCTTCCTCATTCTTGATTCGAGGTTAGTGAGACTCCTTTCTTTCTCGTTTTCTTGGGCTAGAACCCTCTCCACTACCTTTCTGAACTCCTGAGTGCTCCCCATGCACAGCCCTGAGCCGCCGGTTGCTGGTGGAAGCACCCTACTATCAGAAAATTCAAACTTGGCCGGAGCTTGGTGCGGGCTACATCCGACCGTCCAAGCTCAGATCAAGCTTGAGGGTCTTCTTCTGCTGATCCCCAGGAAGGCCTCAACGAAGTTTCAGGGCAATCAGCTCAGCATAGAGTCCGCACGGGGAAGCCCTAGTTCCCAGCTTTCTTGGGTTGGTCGCGCTCCTCCGCCCGGCGCTGCCGCTGCTTCGCGCCGCCGGCCAACCACCCAGGAAACTCTACCGCACTAAGGGCAACCTATCTGTGCCCTTGCATGGGCCCGAGACCCATCGCCTAAAGATCTGCCATTAGAGCTTGAAGCTCGGCCGAACTCTTCACCCAGCTGCCGCCACCGCCGCCGTCGCCGTCGTCGTCTCCAACCGCCGGTTGACCACCCGGGTAAGCTTCAGTTGTCGAGTGCATCCTCCCCATGCACTTGCATGGCTCAGGAACACCCTGTATAGTGACCCTTCCATTCTTACTCTCTCGATGGCTTAGGGAGCTCCACCTCGGCCACCCACCGCTCCTAGCCGCCAAATCTGGGCAGGGCATTGACCTTGCAACCTCTGTGAAGCCTCTCTAGCAGATGCTTGCCTTGGTTGGTGGCTAGAACCCGAGCTGGTGCAACCTCTGCCAAACCGAGCTCCAACAACGTTGGTCTTTGGCCATCTTGCTCCGACAGCTCCTTCGGCAGCCGCGCAACACCCCGAAGGTGAGCCCTCGACTCCTCTGACCCTACTGAATATGATGCTCCCTCTAATTTCCCAAATGATTGAGTAGTTGTGTGGAATTTATGAAATGGTCTATATGGCGTGACGCCCCCAATAGTCCCACATCAGATGTGGATGGAATTGTGATTGGATTTATAAGAGACATGAACACTAGTAATAATAACTGTGTTTAAGCATTTTGGGATGTGGTGTGGGCCCAACGAGTTATTATTTCTAGTAAGCCGGATCGTTACATTTAATATCAGAGCTAATAACCAGCCGGAAGTGTGTGATGAGTCTCGGCTGAGCCTGGGCCTAGATGACAGGGCTAGCGAGACAAGTCTTACATCGCCTGGTGATCTTGGGCTGCACGTGTGTTTGGGCTGATGATGACGTCAGACCTGAACGGGGGGAGTCTGTGACGCCCCCAATAGTCCCACATCGGATGTGGATGGAATTGTGATTGAATTTATAAGAGACATGGACACTAGTAATAATAACTGGGCTTAAGCATTTTGGGTTGTGGTGTGGGTCCAACGAGTTATTATTGCTAGTGAGCCGGGTCGTTACAATATGGCATGCTTATATGTTGGCCCTAGCAACTCTACGAGATCCATGCCATCTCCGAACAGCGAGCACGGTGTCCAACGTGTCGAGGCCCAGTCACTGGTGCCATCGGTTCAACCTGAAACTCCTTGGATATTATTAACGAGTCAAAACTCGTATGATATGTATGTTTTTATGCAATTTCTCGTAGACCTAGGGATCTAAATGCAAATATAGCTATGTGGGCTGCTTCCGGCAGCGTGTACGTGTTCTCTAAATTTTTCGTTAGAGATCCGACGGCTTCCGTTTGAGCGGATATTGATCCCCAAACCATAAATTGGCTAAATTGTCAGTTTGTCTGCGTTTTCGCACAAATCACGTTTTTCGGGAATATCAAATGATGAGTTACCACTGTCAGGTGCCAAGGCTGTTCTGGCATTGTCCTGGCTGGTCCAGTGACCTTCATTTCGCGTCGGGGACTCCCGAAGCCAAAACCGGCTTTTCGGAATCTACGTTGGTATTTATGATCCAAATTAAACACAAATATTTACAAAATGGTCCCTGGCTGCCCGGACACGTTAAACGGATCATTCCGGGGCAGCGTGTGAAGTTTCGTCGTATTTGGGAACTCGTAGATGTTGTTCGGGCCGTAATCGTCATTCAGCGGGTTTCCAAAAATTCCAGTAAATCCCGGGAATTGTGGGGAAGTCCACGATATAGTTGTTCTGGTTATGTAGCGTCGATAGGATAGGTATGAGTGAATCTGTTACTGATTCGAGTTTATCGTTCAGGGCCCAGCAGTCAGGCGCCAGTACCCAGTAGTCCAGCAGGCTTCGGGACCGCCTACACTGAGGTGGGTTTATATTCGGTCCGAATTTTATCATCTCAGCCCTCTGGGGTACTATATTTGGTCGGACCCATGTGTTTCATGCTAGCCATGATCCTATCTTGAGCTATACTTCCATTAGTTGATTATTACTCGCTTATATTTGGACATATATCATGCTTAATTGGTCATTAGCTAGATATCAATACATTAGCTTCTACTTGGACATATATCATGCTTGATAGGTCATTATCTAGATAGCAGTACATTAGCTTATACTTGTACATATCTCATGCCTGCTTGGTCATTACTTAGATTTGCCTTTATTCAGATATACATGTTCCTTGTATTCCATATTGCATGAGATGATCTATGATTGATATACAGATATCTGCATTCCTGTTGGGATTCTGGCTTGTTGCCGATTACCCGCTCCTTATACCGTGAGCTTGAGCATCAGCATTATGATCGCCATGCACCGCTGTACTTCACGTACGTTGTGGGACTGATCCCCGACCTTACGTTCTTTGCCGGTAAAGTGGTTTGTTGAGACATGAGCCCTTATTTCACCTGCGGGTGTAGGGTATGACAGCCAACTGGGTAGCCAAAAGTGGCATTAGCCTGAGACCCTAGTGTCCAAAAGTGGCATTAGCCTAAGGACCAAGTGACCAAAAGTGGCATTTGCCTGAGGCCCTAGTGCTCTATGGCAGCTTAGCCTGAGATCCTAGAGACCAAAAGTGGCATCGATTGGGTATTTGAGTTTCTATTATTGATGCATGACTCTGTGGTTATTATTTGCTCCAGCATTCATTTAGTATGACTGGCACGTGATTAGTAGTACTATTCCTTTACAGCACCGATACTTGTGGATTATCATGTTTGCCCTTATCAGTATCTCTTGTGCACTGAGATTTACATGATTATCAGACTTACCATGTCACGCCCCGGGGTCGAGCCTGCGACCCGGGCTCGCCAACAGACCCGCCGTCTGTGCGGAAACTGCCGCACAGACGAAGCGTCTAACCTGCAAGAAGGGATCTAGCCATACAAGTATCAGAGCAAAGGAGATGCAACACTAAAATAAAGTAACTGCATACAAGAGTCACTAAGTACATAGTCCAGGTACAACATCCGCTACCTCCCAAAAAGGGGTACACCACCACTAACAGATACAAAAGTGGGAACCAAAAATACCCGAGTAGCTCTACCTGTGACTCAACAGACCCAAGTGGCACTAGTCGGCCAAGCCCTTGCCACGGTCTGAAGACTCCGCACGCGCCGGCCCTGGAACGGCCTCCTCAGTAATACCTGTCACACACGGCGGGTGTGAGATCAACTAAAAGTCAGATCTCAGTTGGTACCGATGCCATATCCTCGGTAGCCCACCAAGTCCACTGGAGGCAAAAACAGATAGATAGATAGATAGATAATACTGGAATGAAAGCTGTAAGTAAATCTATCACTATATGCCTCAATGCAATGCTGTACTAAATGACATCTAGCACAATATGAAAATGACCACCCGCACATGTCATTTCCCCGCAGCCACCCGGTAGCCTGGCCGGGGGCGAGCTTCCGCTGGTATCTCGGCCAGGGAAGCACTCTCCTGGTAACGCAGCCAGGGAAAAGGTCCTCCCGGTAACTCGGCCGGGTAAACAGTCTTCCCGGTAACTCGGCCGGGGAAAGGTACCCTCCTGGTAGCTCGGCCAGGGACAAATGCATCCTCTCGGTAACTCGGCCGGGGGAAAACCCTCCTGGTAACTCGGCCAGGGCTTCGAATGCAGCTGTGCAATCCAAAGCGAACACCAATCAGCAAGATACACGTCCCGGTCGGAAACTATAACCCGCGACCTGCGCGGCCGACCCGCACTTGCCCGACAGCGTAAGGTCACGATACCTTTGCGTTCGTAAAGAAAAGGGGCATCCCGTGGTCCGTCGGAAGAAACCAACCCACCTGTGTAGAACCCGCAAAAGCCGCGCGCCCAACGAAGGTCTCAGCGCGATCTCACAACTCCTCGCGGCATAGCGCTCACCACTGATCACGTAGCCAAGCTGACACAGAGGCACACTGCGAAAAAGGTGGAAACGGGGATCAGAAAGGCCTGCGGTCAAAACCGCACTCTGCAGTGCCGCGCGCACAGCGCGCGCGGCCTGCAGCCCGCGCGGCCACATGGCCGCCCGCGCGGCCCTGCAGTGCCGCGCGCACAGCGCGCGGCCTGCAACCCGCGCAGCCCCATGGCCGCCCGCGCGGGGCTCTGCAGTGCCGCGCGCACAGCGCGCGCGGCCTGCAGCCCGCGCGGCCCCAGCAGCACTGCGCGCGCAGCGCATGCCGCTGCGCGCGTTGGTGGTGCTGCGCGCACCTCCCAGCCCGTCAGGGCACTGCGCGCCGGGCACTAGCAGCCGGTGGCGTCGCGCCCTGCTGCACCTCAACGGCAGCAGGGCGCCTGCTGCGCGCGGCGCTCATGCGCGCCCGCGCAGCGGCAGCCCAACCAACAAAACGCCGGCAAAAACACGAGCGCGGCTCGCACCACACCGCCACCTCGGACAAGAAGTCCTCCCATCCTCAACAGCAAAAGAAAAGAAAAGATAAGGAGAGAAGAGAAGCAAAATAAAAACTCAAATCTCCAAGCATTTACAGCAAGAAATAAATGCCTACCTCGCCGAGGCTCGCCGCGCCCACAGTCGGCTCCACGTCCTCGCGGCGAAGGCAAAAGGTCAAGAACACCTTTCCTTCGTCTTCTTCTTCTTCTTCTTTCCCTCCTTAGCTTCAGACCACCAAGAAAAGGGAGCTGGGAGAAGTTGTGGTGAGGTGGGCTCGAGAGAGAGAGTGAGAGGGAGTTAATAAAGTGGAAGGAATTAATTTCCCCCACCAACCCCCACTAATTAATTAGCATCCAGCCACTCACTTAATTAGCACACCCTCAGACATCTTCTCCACCAACAGCACAAGGAAAGGCAACAATACAACCAATTTTAAATAAAGCAATTAAATAAATAAAATAATCAAAAGGGTCACGATAACTCACTTTTCGACCTCGGCACCTCCGCCGCCGCCCGGAACCACCCGAACACCGCTGTAAATCGAAAATACACGCGCTCACGCCTTTTTCCCGTCAAAAGGCTCGTCGGTGGAGTCAGAAAGCTCAACCCAAAAACCGGCATACTACACTCTCCCCCCCTTCAAAATGGTTTCGTCCTCGAAACCCAAAAAGCTCAAAGGTCAGGAGGGGGCCTCAAAAAGGTGTGGGTAGGTATTCCTCATCTCATCCTCGGGCTCCCAAGTAGCCTCTCTCTCATCGTGGTGGCTCCACAATACCTTCACATAAGGTATTACCCGACTTCGCAATTCTCTCGACTCTTGAGCAAGAATTCGAATCGGGCGCTCCCGGAAGTGCAGGTCCTCGTCCAGCTCCAAAGAAGTGAAGTCCACAACGTGAGAGGGATCATAGACATACCTCCTCAACACAGATACATGGAAAACATCATGAGTACCGGCTAGCCGCGGCGGTAGAGCAATCCGATAGGCGACAGGGCCGACACGCTCAAGAATCTCAAATGGGCCAATAAAACGCGGGCTCAACTTCCCGCGCACCCCAAAGCGCCGAATCCCTCGAGAGGGCGAGACTTTCAAAAACACATGGTCTCCCACCAGAAACACCAAGTCTCGCCTCCTCTTATCGGCGTAGCTCTTCTGTCGGCTCTGAGCAGTGACCAAGTGGCGCCGAATAACCTTAACTTTCTCCTCAGCCTCCAAGAGCAAGTCAGGCCCCAAGGTTTTCTTTCACCCACATCACTCCAACAAAGAGGCGATCGACATTTCCTACCATACAATGCTTCAAAGGGCGCCATCTGGATACTCGCCTGGAAGCTATTGTTGTAGGAAAACTCTGCAAGTCTCAAGTGTCGATCCCAACTGCCACTAAAACTCAGGACACAAGCTCTCAACATGTCCTCCAAGGTCTGAATCGTCCGCTCCGACTGTCCGTCGGTCTGTGGGTGAAAGGCAGTGCTGAACTGAAGCTGGGTCCCCATAGCCGACTGCAAGCTCCTCCAAAACTGAGAGGTAAACCGGGGATCCCTATCTGATACAATAGAAGCTGGCACTCCATGAAGCCTCACGATCTCGTCAAGGTATAACTGCGCTAATCTCTCCAAGGCCCAACCTGACTGAATCGGCAGAAGTGAGCTGATTTAGTTAACCGATCAACGATCACCCAAATGGCATCGGCTCCTCCCTGAGTCCTCGGCAGACCCACAATAAAGTCCATGGTAACACAATCCCATTTCCACTCAGGGATTGGTAGGCTTTGTAACTTGCCAGCGAGAACCTGATGTTCCGCTTTAACCTGTTGGCAAGTTAGACAGCGGGCCACAAACCTACCAACATCCCTCTTCAAGCCCTGCCACCAAAACTGAGTCTTCAAATCCCTATACATCTTAGTTCCCCCAGGATGGAGGGTGTAAGGTGTATAGTGAGCCTCTCTCAGGATCAGCTCTCTAATATCCTCATCCGCCGGTACACAAATGCGGTCCCTGTACCTGAGTACTCCCGCGACATCCACAGAAAAGTCCCCGCTCTGTCCAAGCTGCATCTGGTCTCGAATCCTGAGAAGATAGGGGTCCCCACTCTGCTTCTCTCTAATCCTGTCCAGTAGCGTGGGCTGCAAGACCATAGACATAAGTCTTGCCGAAACCCCCGGGGACACAACCTCTATATCCAAACTCCTCAGCTGCTCTCTCAGTGGTCTCTGCTGGGTAATAAGCATACTCAAGGTCTGCCCTGCTCGCCTGCTCAAAGCATCCGCGACCACGTTAGCCTTGCCGGAATGATAGAGAATGCTCAAGTCATAGTCCTTTAACAGCTCAAGCCACCGGCGCTGCCTTAGGTTGAGTTCCTTCTGGGTGAACAGGTACTTCAAACTCTGATGATCGGTAAAAATCTCACAGCGCTCGCCATACAAATAGTGCCGCCAGAGCTTCAAGGCAAAAACCACAGCAGCGAGCTCAAGGTCATGTGTAGGGTAATTCCTCTCATAATCCTTTAACTGGCGAGAAGCGTAGGCAATCACCCTACCATGTTGCATCAACACGCAACCAAGGCCGCTGTGGGAGGCATCACTGTAAATCACGTACCCCTCTCCCATAACTGGTAGTGCAAGAACTGGTGCTGAAATCAACCTCTGCTTCAAATCCTTGAAGCTTTGCTGGCATTGCTCTGTCCAAACAAATTTTACCCCTTTCTTGGTCAATTTGGTGAGGGGAGAAGAGATCTTCGCAAAGCCCTCAACAAAACGACGGTAGTAGCCCGCAAGGCCCACGAAGCTCCGAATCTCCGCCACCGTCGTAGGTCTAGGCCAATCCCGAACTGAAACTATCTTTGCCGGGTCCACGGCCACTCCTGCGGCTGAAACAATGTGGCCTAGAAAAGAAACCTCCCGAAGCCAAAAGGCGCACTTCTTTAACTTCGCATACAGCTTTTCTCCCTCAGAAGCTGCAGCACTAACCTCAAGTGCTCCTCGTGCTCAAAGTCGCTACGGGAGTAAATCAGGATGTCATCAATGAAAACCACCACAAAACGGTCCAAGTACGGCTGAAAGACTCGGTTCATCAGATCCATGAACGCCGCCGGGGCATTCGTCAAACCAAAAGGTAGCACTGTAAACTCGTAATGCCCATACCGGGACCTGAACGCCGTCTTGGACACATCCTCGGCCCTCACCCTCAGCTGGTGGTAACCGGTCTGCAGATCTATTTTCGAGAAAAACCGTGGCTCCCTGAAGCTGATCAAATAAATCATCAATCCGAGGAAGTGGATACTTGTTCTTGACGGTCACCCTTATTCAATTCCCTGTAGTCCCACACAAAGCCTAAGTGACCCGTCCTTTTTCTTCACAAAAAGAATCGGGCTCCCCAAGGAGAAACACTAGGACGAACAAACCCGCGATCCATGAGATCCTGAAGCTGAGCCTTTAGCTCTCTCAATTCTGCTGGTGCCATTCTGTAGGGTGCCTTAGAGATTGGCGTGGTCCAGGGACCACGTCAATCACAAACTCAATCTCTCGATCCGGCGGCATAGACGATAGCTCGGGAGGGAACACAATCTGGATACTCTCGGACGATAGGAATGTCCTCGAGTCCAGGCATCGCCGTAGGCGCCTCTACCACAGTAGCTAAGAAAGCAACACAACCGTGACTCATCAGCTGTCGGTCTCTAGCAGAAGAGATCGTCGCTGCGAACAGCGTACTCTGACAACCTCTGAAAACATACTCCTCCTGTCCCGGCTCCCTGAGGGTCACAGTCCTCTCTCGACAATCAATAGCAGCGTAATACCGAGTCAACCAATCCATCCCAAAATTACGTCGACATCCTGGAGCTGGCGAAGGACCAAAGGTCAACAGATAAAGTCCAAGGCCTAACTGCACAGGGCAGGACCAACAACACTCATCAACGCGTAGAACATGATCGTGGTACCTGAACCTCACGAGCACAAGGCAACAGTCCTATCTCTAGCCCATGCATGAATGCAGAAGTCCTACTGATGAATGAATGAGATGCCCGGTATCAAATAAAGCTCTAGTGCGAGTAGAGGATATAAGGATATACCTGCCACCACGTGGCCAGCTGCCTCCGCATCATCGACCTGTGCGGTGTACACCCTGCCGCTCGGGGTGGTCGCCTGCCCGACTGTCGTGACGAAGTGGCCCTATCCCCCTGGCCAACCCCTGTCGAGGATCCGCCCGTCAGAAAGGGCGGTGTAGGAAGAACCGAAGCTGCCGGCGCTGCTGATGACCCCGCTCCGGTAACATCGGCCCTGCCGCTGGTCACACTGCTGGGGGGTGTGGGGTCCGCCGCAAATCACACAACTGTCAGTGCGGCTCTGCTGCTGCTGCTGCCTAGGAGGCCGGGAGCCTCCCGATCTCTGTCTCCTCTGTGCCCCGCGGCCTCGAGGCGGAATCTGGGGCGGCCTCGGGGGCCGCGGTCTGCTCGTCTGCCCGGAATCCTGCGGTGCGGGGCGCTTCTCTCCAGAACTAGACCCCGGCGCCCCGCCCCTCTCAGCCATGATCACCCGCCCTCGAGAGACCCACCGTGCACGCTCCATGGCCGCGTCCAGCGTCAACGATCGGTGAGAATGAACCAGGTGATAGATATCCGGGTGTAGCCCTCGCTCGAAAAGGTCCACTCTCTGGGCCTCATCAGGGCAACATGCGGCACGCTGCTCAATAAGCGCTGGAACTCTCGAATATAGTCCGGAAGGGGTCGGCTACCCTGCTGCAGTCGACGGAGATCCCCCTCAGCTTCTGCTTTGCACTGTCGGGGAAGTAGGCCCCGAGCAGCAAAGCGCGGAACTCCTGCCAAGACACCACCGAGCTCCTGGCGGTCCCGGGGGGCGGACACGACGCCACCAAGTCTCAGCGTCACCCTCCAGGAAGTGAGTAGCCAAATATACCTGATGCTTTCCTTAATAAACAGGTTCTCGACAACTTCTCTAATGCTGAAATCCAGTTTTCTACTTCCCGCGCTCAGAACTCTGCCCGCGAAACGCGGAGGACGGAACTGGGCTGACATAAGCTAAACGATCCGTGAGCTCCCTCTGCTCCAACTCTGTCAAAGGGGCGATCTGAGATGAGGTCGACGAAGTCGCCGCTGGCGGTGCCGCAGATGTCCTCTGCTCAAGTAATCTCATCATCCGCTCCACATTTTCCTCCTGGCGTTTGGCAGCCTCTTCCGTGGCGCCGCAACGCCTCAGTCAACTGGGCCACTTGGGCCCGCAGCTCCTGGGTCAGACATCTGGGCCACTTGGGCCCGCAGCTCAGGAACCTCACCCTGTGCAACCTCCTCCTGCTCGGGCCTGTCCTCCGACGCGGAGTGCGCCCGCGTCGTCGCACGACGTCTAGGAGGCATCTCAGGCAACTGCGACAGGGAAAACCAGGGTGTCAGTGAACAAAAACCTCACAACCCAAACGACAGCGAGAGTTTTAAGACATGTTTCCAGCTCTAAAGTGTTGTGTTGTCTGCACCAAAAGAACTACTTTAGAGAGCTAACATGTAAGGTCATCGCCCGACATCCCGGGGGAGTCACAACACAACCAAAACTCTCAGCTATCACACAACCCTCCCGACAGTCCACTCTACTGTACCAAACAAAAGCCTAGGGTCCCTAAGTCCCCAAAGACCTAAACACCTAGGCTCTGATACCACCTAATCTGTCACGCCCCGGGGGTCGAGCCTGCGCCCGGGCTCGCCACAGACCCGCCGTCTGTGCGGAAACTGCCGCACAGACGAAGCGTCTAACCTGCAAGAAGGGATCTAGCCATACAAGTATCAGAGCAAAGGAGATGCAACACTAACATAAAGTAACTGCATACAAGAGTCACTAAGTACATAGTCCAGGTACAACATCCGCTACCTCCCAAAAAGGGGTACCCACCACTAACAGATACAAAAGTGGGAACCAAAAATACCCGAGTAGCTCTACCTGTGACTCAACAGACCCAAGTGGCACTAGTCGGCCAAGCCCTTTCCCACGTTCGAAGACTCCGCCACGCGCCGGCCCTGGAACGGCCTCCTCAGTAATACCTGTCACACCGGCGGTGTGAGATCAACTAAAAGTCAGATCTCATGGGTACCGATGCCATATCCTCGGTAGCCCACCCAGTCCACTGGAGGCAAAAACAGAACTATATAGATAGATAGATATACTGGAATGAAGCTGTAGTAATCTATCACTATATGCCTCAATGCAATGCTGTACTAATGACATCTAGCACAATATGAAATGACCACCCGCACATGTCATTTCCCCGCAGCCACCACGTAGCCCGCCGGGGGCGAGCTTCCGCTGGTATCTCGGCACAGGAAGCACTCTCACTGGTAACGCGCCAGGGAAAGGTCCTCCCGTAACTCGGCCGGGTAAACAGTCTTCCCGGTAACCTCGCCGTGGAAAGGTACCCTCCTGGTAGCTCGGCCAGGGACAAATGCATCTCCTCTCGGTAACTCGGCCGGGGGAAAACCCTCCTGGTAACTCGGGCCAGGGCTTCGAATTCAGCTGTGCAATCCCAAGCGAAACACCAATCAGCAAGATACACGTCCCGGTCGGAAACTTAACCCGCGACCTGCGCGGCCGACCCGCACTTGCCCTACGCGTAAGTCACGATACCTTGCGTTCTTAAAGAAAAGGGGCATCCCGTGGTCCGCGGAAGAAACCAACCACCTGTGTAGAACCCGCAAAAGCCGCGCGCGCCACAGCTAAGTGTCTCAGCGCTATCCTCACAACTCCTCGCGGCCAGCGCTCACCACTGATCACGTGCCAAGCTGACACAGAGGCCACTGCGAAAAAGGGGAAAGGGGATCAGAATGGCCTGCGGTCAAAACCGCACTCAAAACGGCGGAAAACATCCACCCGGCGACGACGAACGCGGGCGT
>CM055079.1:4609459-4643380 GCA_029204045.2 Tillandsia leiboldiana
CGCCTCTAGCATATATTGGTCACAGAGTCCGCCTCTCCCCCACACACTCCAATCTAGCGGGATCGACATTGCGTCCCTACAACGCTTCAAAATGGAGCCATTCGATGCTTGCTTGAAAGCTGTGGTTGTACGCAAACTAGCCAGTGAAAGTGGCGAATCCATCCACGCCGAAATCTAGGACACAAGCCCTCAGCATATCCTCAAGGATCTGAATCGTCCGCTCTGACTGTCCATCAGTCTGTGGGTGGAAGGCTGTACTGAATCTGAGCTGAGTCCCCAGGTAGTCTGTAAACTCCCCAGAATCGCGAACACAAACCTCGGGTCTCTATCTGATACTATAGAAGTGGGCACTCCATGTAATCTCACTATCTCATCCAAATATAAATGGGCTAGTCGCTCGAGTGGCCCAAGTAGTCTGTATAGGTAAAAAGTGCGCTGACTTGGTGAAGTCGGTCCACAACTACCCAGATAGCATCTGCACCTCCCTGTGCCCTCGGCAACCCGACCACAAAAATCCATAGTAATGTGGTCCCATTTCCACTCGGGAATCGGGAGACTCTGTAGCTTGCCAGCTGGCACTCGATGCTCAGCTTTTACCTGCTGACAAGTTAAACACTGCGACACAAACCTCCCAATATCCCCTTTTCATGCCATTCCACAGACGTGTGCCTTGAGGTCTTAACATCTTAGTCCCCCCAGGATGAAGGGTATAAGGTGGTATATCGGGCCTCCTTCAATATCTGTTCTCTGATCTCAGCATCCACTGGCCACACATGCTCGTCCCTGTACCTCAGTACTCCCGAAGCATCCACTGAAAATCCCCTGATCGAAACACTCGGAATCTGATCTCTAATCCTGGTTAAATGGGGGCCTCGCTCTGTTTTTCCCGGATCCTCTCCAGCAGAGTGGGCTGCACGACCAAAGACATCAGTCTAGCAGAGACCCCAGGGGATACAACCTCTATCTCGAGCCGTCTCAATTCCTCTACAGTGGCGCCTGATTTGTAATCACATGGACAAACTCTGTACTGCTCTCCGGCTTAATGCGTCAGCGACCACGTTAGCCTTGCCTGGGTGGTAAAGGATGTCCACATCATATCCTTAGTAGCTCTAACCATCTGTGCTGCCTCAAATTCAGTTCCTTCTGCGTGACAGGTACTTTAGGCTCTTGTGGTCGGTGTAGATCTCACAATGCTCCCCATATAGGTAATGGCGCCAAAGCTTCAGTGCAAACACCACGGCAGCAAGTTCCAAGTCATGGTAGGATATTCTCTCGTAATCCTTAAGCTGTCTCGATGCATAAGCAATTACCCTCCCTTCCTGCTCAGCACGCATCCAAGCCCACTGTGCGATGCATCACGGTAGATCACATATCCTTTCCCCATAACAGGGAGGGAAAGGATAGGAGCGGTCATCAATCTATCCTTTAGCTCCTCAAAGCTCCTCTGGCAGTCCTCACTCCAGATAAACTTAACTCCTTTACGCGTCAACCGAGTGAGGGGTGTGGAAGCTTCGCAAGCCTTCCACAAACCGACGATAATAACCAGCTAACCCCATGAAGCTGCGCACCTCAGATACAGTCGTTGGTCGGGCCAATCTCGAACATAGCCCTCAATCTATCGTCGGGTCTACTGCTACACCGGAGGCGGAAATCACATGGCCCAAGAAAGCTACCTCCCGTAAGCCAAAACTCGCACTTGACAGCTTGGCAGACCACATTCTTATCTCGTAGAAGTTGTAGCACAGTCCTCAAGTGCTCCACGTGCTCGGCCTCGCTTCGGGAGTAAATAAGGATATCATCAATGAACACCACCACAAAACGATCCAGAAAGGGCCGAAATATCCTGTTCATCAAGTCCATAAAGGCGGCAGGGGCATTAGTCATCCAAACGGCATACTGAAAACTCGTAATGCCCGTACCGTGATCTGAAAGCAGTCTTAGGAATATCCTCGGCCTTCACCTTCAGTTGGTGGTAACCAGACTGTAGATCAATTTTGGAAAATACACAAGAACCCTTGCAGCTGATCAAGAGATCATCGATGCGCGGCAGAGGGTACTTTTCTTAATGGTCACTTTGTTCAATTCCCTATAGTCCACACACAAACCGAAGTGACCCATCCTTCTTTTTCACGAATAGCACCGGTGCTCCCCAAGGCGACACACTTGGTCTAATAAAGCCCTTATCCATCAGGTCATTGCAGCTGTGCTTTAAGCTCTCGCAGCTCAGCCGGTGCCATCCGATAAGGAGCCTTAGAGATTGGCGCAGTTCCTGGAACTACGTCAATCACAAACTCAATCTCTCTGTCTGGCGGCATACTAGTCAGCTCAGGTGAAAAACATCCGGAAACTCGCGGGCAATAGGATATCCCCGAGTCCCGGTGTCGCCGTAGGCCCCTCAACAACACTAGCCAAAAGGCTACACATCCTCGATGAATCATCCGCCTCGCTCGGGAAGTCGAAAACCACAGAGGCAAAGAAAGCACTCTGACATCCCCGATATACAAACATCTCCTGGCCTGGCTCTCTAAAAGTGACAGTCCTCGCGGCACAATCAATAGTCGCGAAAAACTGAGCCAGCCAGTCCATCCCAAGAATCACATCAAAGGTCCCTCAGCTGTCTCAAGACCAACAGGTCTGCTGCATAATCCAGGACTCGATCTGTATCGGGCAGGACCAACAACACTCCTCCACGTGCAAAGTGTGTTCGGGAATCTGAACCTCTCGTGCACGTGGCAAAAATCCTACCTCTAACCCATGTAATGATGCAAAAGATCTACTAATGAAAGAATGCGATGCTCCAGTATCAAATAAGGTACGAGTCCTAATGCCAGAGAGTAAGGTGATACCCTGCCACCACATGGTCCGCTGCTGAAGAATCCTCTACCTGTGCAGCATACACTCGCCCACTCTGAGCTGGAGGGCGATAATCGGTGGGATGGGAAGAAGATGGCTTGCTCGCTAGAGCATAAGGCCGCTGAGCCGTCGACCGCTGCTGCGATGATGCTGGGGCAGATGCTGAAGAAGGAGCGGCTGAAGTCGAAAAGGGGCACGCAGCTCGAATGTGCCCTGGCTGTCCACATCCGTAGCAGCGACCCCACCGCTGGTCGCAAGTGCCGGGGAAATGCGACCTCCACAGAAGATACAACTGCTGGGAGCCCGTGACTGTCTGGACTGCTGCTGCTGAGACTGTCGCTGTCGCTGCGGCTGCCGCTGAGACCCGCGCTGCGACGAATGAGATCCCTGCTGCTGCTGCTGCTGTTGCTGCGGGGGCCTCTGGGACCCACTAGGCCCTCGCCGCTCCGAACGCCCACGGCCTGGGAACTGAGGCGGTGGCGGTCGGGGCGGCCTCCAAGTACTGGCCTGTCCCCCCTCGTCATGGGCTGGTCGCTTTCTGTCGGAGCTCTGAGCGACCGCGGCCCTCTGTCTGGCCACCACCAGATCACCTCTCTCCACCCACTGTGCATGCTCTGCGGCTGCCTCCAGAGTCTGAAATCTCTGAGCATGCACCAGTGTGTAAATCTCTGGACGGAGGCCTCCCTCGAACAACTCAACCTGGTGCGGACCGTCACGAGCGACGAAGGGCACACAGTTCAGCAACTCCGTGAACTCCTGGAAATAGGCATGAGCCGATCGATTGCCCTGCTGCAGGTTCTTCAAGTCGTCCTCCAACTTCTTCTTCACACTGGTCGAAAAATAGGTGTCCAGCACCATCCGTCGGAACTCCTCCCAAGGCAGCTGCCGAGTAATCCGGAACTCCAGGGGCTCTACCCGCTGCCACCAAAAATCAGCATCTCCGTCCAAACAGTGCACCGCCATGTGCACTCGATACCTCGGGTCGATGAAGAAGTCCCGAAAAAGCTTCTCCATCGCAGAAAGCCATCTCCCAACAGCCCAGGGCTGCGCATCCCGCCCTGAGAATCTAGGGGGTCCCCGCTGAACAAACTTGGAGAGTTTGTTAGCGATATCCTGCTCCTCCTCCGCAGTCAAAGGCTGAATAGCTCCAGGAGCCCCGCTACTCGAAGATGGCGCTGACGGCACGAAAGGTGCAACAGGAGGCACAAGGGCCTCAGGAACAGCTGGGGATGGTGCCTCTCTCTGGGCAAGGAGCTGCTCAAACCTCTGCTCCTGGCGGCGCTGACCCTCCGCCAATTGAGCCACCAAGGCCCTCAACTCAGTAAGCTCGGGGGGTTGTAGGCTGCCCTGGCTCATCAGGGGGGTAACGGGACACCCCGAGTAGGGATCCGACGTCGGGGAGGCATCCTGCCACAAGAAATCACGAATAAGTAACATAACCCCACACGACCCAATCTAGCGAAAGTCAAAGACATCCCCCAATTTATGCGACTTTATGTTGTCTGCAGCCAACATAACGGTCCACCAGAAATTGGGTATGTCGATCCCTCTTCACTCACTGGAAGAGTCCAAAAAATAATTCAACGACTTTCGCGAAGTGTCACGCCTCTCGCGCCCTATCATCCTAGGGTCTGCCAAAAGCCTAGGGTTTCCTAAGTCCCAACTGAACTATCCCTAAGCTCTGATACCAACTTAATCTGTCACGCCCCGGGTGTAAACCGGAACCCGGGCCCGCCAACAGATCCGCCGTGCACACAGAATTTTCTATGTGCACGAAGCGCTGGTAACCTGCTCAGATATATAATATACAATAAAAGAGCATAAACAGAGCTGAACTAATAAAACTAAAAGTAATCTCAGACTGAAATAAGCTACAAGCAGAAATAAAAGTACAATATACTCCCAGCTCACCAAAAATATACAACCAGCTGGCCAAAGCCAGACCCAAAAGGAAACTACTGAAGTCTGAGATACAAAAGGGGTACAATAAAAACCTCGCTAGTCTCTCACTTGGGGTAGACGATCTAGCTAGTCGGCGATCCTCTTACCTCGATCTGCCGTTGAAGGCCCAGCAGCTCCCACAGATGACTCTGCAAAACAAAGGGGAAAAGGACAGGAAACAACAATGGGGGTGAGAACTACTAGATAAACCAGTAGCCTCCCCTAGCGGGTAAAACCTCTAATGCTGACGCACCCACTAGGAATAAAGAGGCAAAAGGAAGAACAGTGGTATGCAATAAAGACTGCTGAAACAGGAACTACCACTACTATGCCTCTAAATGCAGTGCCAAAAGATAACTGTATATATGCAACTATAAAGCTGACTGCCCAAAGAAACCCAATCAGAGGGCCAAGAAATACTGGCACTGCCTGCTCTGTCATCACTCACAACTCACCAACTGACGGCACCCATCACGGTCAAAAAGCCTACTCCGGAGTGGCACTCGAGGGGAGCGACCCACACGAGTAAAGTATCTCTGTATCAATCATCTCTGTAACCGATGTCTCACAATAGCAGGACTGGATCATGACCATGATCAAAGTGGGAATACTCCATCCACTAATGCAACCCTGATCCCCAATCTGATGTGATAATAACATCCGGTCAACCGCCCAAAATTCGCGGTTGCCACTATCTCCCACAATCCCCAAGAAGAGTCTAAACTGTCCCAGACTCAAGATCCAACTACACTATCTCAAGATCCCGATCTGACTCGACCGTCATGCATCGTTAGAGAAGAATAACAATAAAACATGTTTTCTCCTAAGTCAAATCTCATGGTATAGTGCTGCAGTAAAATAGTGGCTTAACTAGTTGTCCAAATAAGCATGCAAGTGTTTTCTTTTAAAGCATTTCAAAAAAAGTGACTAAGGTTTCATATGAAGGATCATTTTAAAATAATATTGGGTTACTTATTTGCATGCGGTTTAGGATATAGCAAATGTCCAACTTTATTGTCCCAGATTTATCATATAGAAGCTATCAATTAATTTAGGGGGGCCCAATGCAATAGGTTCATATACCACAAGTTATCTATCACATGTATAATTTGGAAACTCCACTATTCCTAGTGTGCAAGTCAACAAAGAGGGAAACGCAACCACCCACCTCGAAAAGCGTGCACAATACACCCAGAAAATACCCGCTGTCCTCTAAACACACCGTCAGCTGAAACAGTATCCTACAACATCACACAAGTGTACACGGTGTAAAAACTACAAGTTCCAAACACAAATTGCTGTTTTTACAATCAGCACGCAAAACAAAGAATTTCACCTCTGTCTCGAGCTCCTAAAATCTCAAAAAAATCACGGTTGCGTTCCTCGCGAAAAGTAGCCCAAAATCGACTCTTGAATCGCCTCGATCTGATATTCCTACGCTGAGAAACAATTCGTCGAAGTCGCCGCTGTCCAAAAACCCAAACAGCAAAAGAGGGGGTCAAAACACCTCGGGAATCGTGCCAAGGAATCGGAATCCAGAGAAACCACCAACACGGAAAACGAAGCCCTACCTCTTAGGAACACACTGGCGAAGAAATCGTCGAAAGAGGACTCCTGTACTGCGCAGGGGACTCCTCGGACTGAAATGCGACGATAACGGGCCAAGATTGGGGAAAAACGAGGCACACTGTAAAATCCGGATCGCCGCTGTCGAACTTCCAGAAAATCTGGGAACGCACCACGAGGTAGAAAATAAGAAGATGAAAAACTTCTCTTAAGGCCCCTCCCACAGATTCTCTCTCTATCTCTCGGAAAACAGAGAAAAAGAAGGGAGGGGAGGCCTTTAAATAGGCCCACAAAAACAATTGGGATAATACCCAACGTGTCCCCAGATTCGGGCTGCTACAGTGCGGCCCGGCACTTTCGGGCGGCTACAGTGCGGCCCGGCCCAAGGATTTCCGGGCGCGCACAGTGTAGCCCAGCCCAGCCCATCCCGCGCACGGGATCCAGCCGCGTCCAACCGGCCGTCCGACCCGGCCAAGGGCCCGACACGTGTCCGCCGAACAGGCGGCAGCCGTGCGGGCCCAACGGGGAGGCGCCACGTGCCCCCCTCCCCTGGTCAGCACGCGTGCGGCGCCAGCCACTGGCGTGGTGCCACGTGGGGCGGCGCCGCCCCCCCGACACGGGTGCCGGTCGGTCAACGCGCCGCCCACGTGCGCGTACGGCCGCAGGCGCGGGCCCGCGGGTGCACCGCGCGCACCTGCGCCGTCCAACCCGGGGCTGCCACGTGGCGCGCCCCGGTCCACCGTGCACCGCACACAGCCCCGCCTCTGCCCGGCCTGCCCGCGCTGCCCGCGCACGCTCTCGTGCGCCGCGCGCGCTACACCGACCCAACCAGCGCCTGCCACGTGGCCCGCCGGTCCACCGTGCACCGGCGGTCCACCCCGTGGACCGAGAGCCGTGCGCCGGCCCAATAAGAGCCTGCCACGTGTCCCCGGCCGGTCCACAGCTCCCCCCGTGCACCAATTTGCGCAGAAAACTTCCGGGGCTCCGTTTTTGGGCATCCGGACTCCAAATTAAATAAGTAAATAGCCGTTTTCAAGCGTTTTTCCGCGCTGAATTCAAATACGGCCTCCGATTAGCCTGATTCCACTCCTAAAATTCGGCAAAGGCAGCCGAAGGTCAGGCTTGCTCCCAAATCCTCTCTGGTTCCAAACAACATATCACTTTGACATGTTGGGGCCCCACACACCAATAATAGGTGTTCTACACCCCGAAACAGGGGCAAAACCACCGAAAAACCTAGGACATTACATAAGGAGCGGGTAATCGGCAACAAGCCAGAATCCCAACAGGAATGCAGATATCTGTATATCAATCATAGATCATCTCATGCAATATGGAATACAAGGAACAGGTATATCTGAATAAAGGCAAATCTAAGTAATGACCAAGCAGGCATGAGATATGTTCAAGTATAAGCTAATGTACTGCTATCTAGCTAATGACCTATCAAGCATGATATATGTCCAAGTAGAAGATAGGATCAGGGCTAGCATGAAACACATGGGCCCGACCAAATATAGTACCCCAGAGGGCTGAGATGATAAAATTCGGACCGAATATAAACCCACCTCAGTATAGGCGGTCCCGAAGCCTGCTGGACTACTGGGGTACTGGCGCCTGACTGCTGGGCCCTAAACAATAAACTCGAATCAGTAACGGACTCACTTATACCCATCCCATCGACGCTACATAACCAGAACAACTATATCGTGGACTTTCCCACAATTCCCGGGATTTACCGACATTTTCGGAAACACGCTGAATGACGACTACGACCCGAACAGCATTCTATGAGTTCCCAAATACGACGAAACTTCACACGCTGCCCCGGAATGATCCGTTTAACGTGTCCGGGCAGCCAGGGACCATTTTGTAAATATCTGTGTTTAATTTGGGTCATAAATACCAACGTAGCTCCCGAAAAGTTGGTTTTGGCTTCGGGAGTCCCCGACGCGAAACGAAGGTCACTGGACCAGCCAGGACAATGCCGGAACAGCCATGGGCACCTGGCAGTGGTAACTCATCATTTGATATTCCCGAAAAGTTTGATTTGTGCGAAAACGCCGACAAACCGACAATTTAGCCAATTTATGGTTCGAGGATCAATATCCGCTCAAACGGAAGCCGTCAGATCTCTAACGAAAAGTTTAGAGAACACGTACATGCTGCCCGAAGCAGCCCACAGAGCTATATTTGCATTTAGACCCCTAGGTCTACGAGAAATTGCATAAAAACATACATATCATACAAGTTTTGACTCGTTAATAATATCCAAGGAGTTTCATGTTGAACTGATGCCACCAGTGACTGGGCCTCGACACGTTGGACACCGTGCTCGCTGTTCGGAGATGGCACGGATCTCGTAGAGTTGCTAGGGCCAACATATAAGCATGCCATTGTTAGTTATATGCCCTATAAGCCAATCGGTGACACAACTATAGGGCTTGTATCTTTGTATCTTTCATTAAATTAATAAATTGGCATTTATTCATTTATATTATTGTTAAATACATATATATATGAATCGTCCTTAGAATTAATGGTAAAAGAATCATATTTCTAAGATGTTAGGAATTTGAGACATGTATTCTTTTATAATTAATTTTAAATGCTCCTGATCATAGAATTATCACGAGGGCGATGATAAATCCGGTTAGGTCAGTGTATACTGTTCTTTCCCTATGGGATGATGAGTCTTAAGTCATTAGTGTGGTGACACTAGAGCAAGTATACAGGTGAATGTTGGAGAACATTTTCACTGAGCGTGACCAATTATGAACAATCACATGGATGTCTACTCACTCGTCAGTACATTGTTCCATGCTGTAGTGGTGTGAGTGATCCTTTGACCTGAGGCACCACAGTTATCTTACGTATGGCTTACTGTAGTTTGACTGTGTAAATACTTTATACCCTAATCATGAGTTAAAGTCAACATATGTTGGCTACAGTGGATCATGCATAAAGATAGGTGTGTGTCAAGATGGAATCTATCACCCTCGGTAGAGAGGTAACTATCCTATACTATCTGTTCTTTAAGATATAAAAGCCCTTGGCCAAGTCAGTGTGATTTTATGAAAAATGAGTTTTCATACATCGGTTAATAATCAGATAAGATATATAATTGAGTAATGGGGTTTGACGAGTTATCCATAACCTCGGCTCAATTAGGACAAGTGATAGAAGGATTTAATCACACGGTAACTACACCTAGAGGTTTAGTCTATTATTCATTCTACTTGGATTGCCGCGACATACTGCTAGGTGTCACTCGTGGATTGTGGGACCCACATGAGTGATTAAAGATAGTTAATCACAATCAATTGGGAGAGTCAAAAATATTTTGGTCCACCGAAAGGAGTTCCGATGGTGACACTAAAAGAGTTTAGCGTCACATCTCACAACCAGGTAGAATTGAACCTATGTGGTCACACACAATAAAGGTTGCGTGTGATTTGTGCTTAGAGAATTTATAGAGAGCATTTTGCTTAAATAACAAAGTATTTGTTATTTGCTAAGCTAGTTAGCAATATATATATATATATATATATATATATATATATATATATATATATATATATATATATATATATATATGAAACCATTTCACTTAATGAAAGAAAACTCTCAATTAATTGATATTAAGTTATGAAAAAGGTTTTCATTTATTAACGACAAATTTCTCTCTCTCTCTTTCGTTTCCTCCTCTCATCGTTTCTCTCCTCTCCACTCAATAAATGAGAGAAGTTCATTTCCTCTCATTTATGGTGGAGGTTTCTCTCTACTTTTTAACAACAAGGAGAGGAGTTTACTCTTCTCCTATTTATGAGTCTTAGACTTATAAAAGGAAGAGAGTAATCTCCTCTAATGAAAAAGAGGCAATCATATGAAAATCATATGAGTAATCATATGGGTAATCATATGAGTAATCATATGAGAAATCATATGGAGTAAGAGTATGAGGAAAAAGAGAGAAACTTCTCTTAATTATTTAGTGTTATCTTTAATCATCAGAGAGAAGTCTTCCTATAATCATTGGTCTCTATATTATAGTTAATCCTCTTACCATTGCTAGCACAATTTGAGGATTAATTCTTCTCTACATTGACACAAGAAATCACGAAAGGAGTTTCGAGATTATATTGTGTGAAGCACAGATCCCGGAGCAGCCTTGTGTGGATACACATAGAGGCCGGACAGTTGTGCGGCTTAAAGGACCGGAAGTTCAGATCCAATATCAACTGACAGACAATTTCGGAAATCAACAAAGGTTGAAATTCTAACCCTTCTTCTAATTAGATTAGAATAATAATTTTTGTGTGTCTCACGAGATGATCTTGTAACATATTTTTATATATACACTAATATCAAAAATGTTATGATGTTAAGGTATGTATGATTAGATCATATTTATGATCATAAAATTATTTCCGCTGCATTAAATGCGCATGCACGCACTTCCACTTTCCTTACAGCCATATGTAATGACCCGGCCCACTAGCAATAATAACTCGTTGGGCCCACACCACAACCCAAAATACTTAAGCCCAGTTATTATTACTAGTGTCCATGTCTCTTATAAATTCAATTACAATTCCATCCACATCCGATGTGGGACTATTGGGTTCGTCACAGACTCCCCCCGTTTAGGTCTGACGTCCTTATCAGCCCAAACACACGTACAACCCAAGTTCACCAGGCGATGTAAGACTTGTCTCGCTAGCCCTGTCATCTAGACCCAGGCTCAGCCGAGACTCATCACACACTTCCGGCTGGTTATTGGCTCTGATATTAAATTTAACGATCCGGCCCTCTAGCAATAATAACTCGTTGGGCCCACATCACAACCCAAAATGCTTAAGTCCAGCTATTATTACTAGTGTTCATGTCTCTTATAAATCCAATCACAATTCCATCCACATCTGATGTGGGACTATTGGGGGTGTCACACCATATAGACCATTTCATAAATTCCACACAACTACTCAATCATTTGGGAAATTAGAGGGAGCATCATATTCAATAGGGTCAGAGGAGTCGAGGGCTCACCTTCGGGGTGTTGCGCGGCTGCCGAAGGAGCTGTCGGAGCAAGATGGCCAAAGACCAACCTTGTTGGAGCTCGGTTTGCCAGAGGTTGCACCAGCTCGGGTTCTAGCCACCAACCAAGGCAAGCATCTGCTAGAGAGGCTTCACAGAGGTTGCAAGGTCAATGTCCTGCCCAGATTTGGCGGCTAGGAGCGGTGGGTGGCCGAGGTGGAGCTCCCTAAGCCATCAAGAGAGTAAGAATGGAAGGGTCACTATACAGGGTGTTCCTGAGCCATGCAAGTGCATGGGGAGGATGCACTCGACAACTGAAGCTTACCCGGGTGGTCAACCAGCGGTTGGAGACGGCGCCGGCGACGGCGGCGGTGGCGGCGGCTGGGTGAAGAGTTCGGCCGAGCTTCAAGCTCTAATGGCAGATCTTCAGGCGAGGGGTCTCGGGCCCATGCAAGGGCACAGATAGGTTGCCCTTGGTGCGGTAGAGCTTCCTGGGTGGTTGGCCGGCGGCGCGAAGCAGCGGCGGCGCCGGGCGGAGGAGTACGGCCAACCTAAGAAAGCTGGGAACTAGGGCTTTCCCGTGCGGACTCTATGCTGAGCTGATTGCTCTGAAACTTCGTTGAGGCCTTCCTGGGGATCAGCACAAGAAGACCCTGAAGCTTGATCTGAGCTTGGACGGTCGGATGTAGTTCGCACCAAGCTCCGGCCAAGTTTGGATTTTCCGACAGCAGGGTGCTTCCACCGGCAACCGGCGGCTCGGGCCTGTGCATGGGGAGCACTCAAGAGTTCAGAAGGCAGTGGAAAGGGTTCTAGCCCAAGAAAACGAGAAAGAAAGGAGTCTCACTAACCTCGGATCAAGAATGAGGAAGGAAGGAGGAAGGTGGTTCCCCTGGCATGCTGCGGCTGAGTCCGGCGGCGGCACTCCTCAACAGGGATCTCTAGAGAGAGGAGGACTGAGCCAGATGGTCTTGGTTCAAGGTGGGCACACTAGTGATCTCCTCCCCAACCTCACTCGGGTGCAAGATAGAGAAGGCTTCTTCTCTCCTTCTTCGAATTCAAATGCAGGGAGGGAGGTTGGATGGCGTCATTTCGTGGCAGAGAAAGAGAGGCACGTGGGGAGGGTTGCAGCTTCCCCTCCCCTCTTGCGGCAGGGTTGTTAGTGAGGTGGAGAGAGTTTGTTGCAACAATTGCTATGAAGTCCACCTCTTCACCCCTCAGTCCAATACCCCCACTGTAGTTTCAACTTGTCGAGAAGACCCTCCACAAGAGATCCATTACACTTCCATCCATAAAATATAAACATTTTTATAGAATTATCATATTTTTTTATTGTATTTCACATTTTTCAAGGCATCCGGATCGCCAAACAAAAAAAGGGACTTCGCCACGTCGACCGGCCCGACGAGACCTATCGAGTAGCGATCTTACTTTCTCGAGTTCGTGTCTAAGTAGATCTCAATTCCATATTCTATAAAGAAATTTCCAGTTTGGCACGCTTTTCAAGGCATTAGAGTCGTCAGACGGAAAAACGAACTCCGCCACGACGTCCGTCTTAACGAAACATTTCAAGTGGTGATTTTTGGTTCGTTGAGTTTGGTTTCAGATAATTTGTAATTCCATCTTACTTCAGTGACGTTTAGAGTTCGACATGTAATTCGATGACTTAAGGTCGTCAAATATAAATTCCGACTACGCCATTGCGCTCAGAATGTCAAGACCGATCAAATCGAGTATATGGATTGTCGAATTCGGACTTCGAACAGTGGAGTTGGCCAACTTTTAAATTGTGTAAATATTTGTACAACTAATGTAATATATGCACCATTTATACACATATTGTATGATTTTTATAATATATTATAACATATTATAATATTTGTACGTAAGATATTATATTATTCGTAATTTAGTGTAAAAATTATGCAATACTAGTTAAAGACCCGCGCTTCGCGGCGGACGAATAAATTTACACTAAATTAATATTAATAATTAATAATTAATAAGCAATAAATAATAAAATATTTATAAAGATCAAAATATGTTATATATTATAAGGTTTTCAACATTATAAATTAGCAGAAAGGAGTACAAAAGTACAATTACTACATATATTAATTGTTCATTAACTAATAGCATCATTTCAAGTTTAAATCCAAAAAAGATGCACGATTAATAAAAAAACTAATTATTTCTTGCTGGTCGATGGCACCTCATCTTCTGTGTGCCTGCAATGTCAATAGACGAAAAGTTAACAAAAAATAAAAAATTTCATGATGAAAAGATAACTCAAAGGGAGGTTGGTTCCACAAAATTACCTAAAACGTTTTTTGCCTGAAGCTAATTCAGCAACACTTTTAGACAATCTGATAAAAGCCAACATAGTACATTAGTAATTGGAACATGGTATTTCATGCATGCAAGATCATGTAGAGAGAAAAAGAAATTAGCTATATCTAAAATGTGAAATTGCCGAGGGAGATATTTCTCCAAATATGTCATTCTGAGTATGTGGGGAAGGAGTTAACACTGTCTGTTCTTCGATTTCGGGTTGATCTTTTTGGTATAACTGGTTTTGGACTTTTGTTGGAACTTCGGAGGAGAAACACTTACTGACCTTAAATGGTCTAATGCCCATGCTTAACTTGTAAGTATCGATCGTAACTTGAAAAATATGCTTTTGGCCGATTAAATTTGTAATAACTAAAGGGAGAGTAAATAGAATTAATTTGATATCAAAATAGAAAGGCTTTCTCGCAGCTAAAACTGGAATTGAACCAAAAACGAAAAGTAGCTCTAATCAATAGGACAAAAACACGAGATGCTGAAGGCACAGAGAAGCAGAAGAATTAGCATGCTATAATGTAACTGAATGAAATTAAATAATAGGTGGTAATTTTCACTGTTGATACTACATAAGGTCATCGCGAGCCCTAGAATAATAATATAGCAGCTAAGAGATATGGCAAACCAACATAAGATGCTGCCTCACATTTACGGATAAACTGAGTCTCATCTACCAAGAGGCCTCGGATTTCTTTAGCAAGGGATGTTTTATGTATCATGAATCCATGGCATCAGCATCTGGAAAATATGATTAATGGTACTCTCTTGTATATCTATAATAGTACTGCACCAGTAGTTGTGTCATAAGCAAGTGCAACAAATGATTTCAGATTCAAGATCATTTTATTGCTATAGGACTTGAAGCTGATTCATAAATTCATTACAGGGGTCTTCATTGCAAGGACAATTAAAAGCAATTTTCCTTGGGATGTGAAATGTAATGCTTCCTTACATTGCAAGAAAACAGATAATAAGAAAGTAAAATGAGAACCATACCAACCAACTTAAGCCAATCGAGGGATTTAAGCTAACTTCCTAACTATCATTCTTCAGTATAGAAGGTTTAGACATCGCTCACCCTTTATAATAATCTACTGAGATCCTGATTAAATACCAATACTTAATTGGTTTCATCAAACACAAACTAATCAAATAATCTTTCATTTCGGAGTACACATATGTTGGAACAAATCGATGCTCAAATAAGCCAGAGCCAGTCAATGGATGCAATCATTCTTACAAGCAATTGACAAGAATTAAACATAGGGACCACCTTTGTTCTTATGTGGGATAATTATTCTTATTGCGCTAATGAGTTTATGCGATAGTACCTCTACTCAGATGATAGTAGTGCTACTTCAATTTCTTGAAGTGTCTTGCCCTTTTCTCCAACACATTCTTCTTCACAAATATTGCCGCAATCAAGCAGAAGGATGCGAATATGCAGTATAACACTTGCGCACCCAGTTGCTCCAGTAGTTGCAAGAAAAGCAAGCCAACAAAAAAGTTCACCACCTGCAAATTATAAAGATTATTATTTCAATCTTGAACTATGAATCTTAAGCTATGAATATGATAGACCCCTAACTTCGGAGGTTTATACATAGTCATAACTTGATATTTCACAAAAGTTTTTGCTTCTGCATCTTATTCATGCATTATTTATATATTTAAATACAAAAATCAGGATCAATCTTTCAAGATTTGTTATACAGAAAGAGTATCCGAGGTGTATGTGGGAACAATTCTAAATCGATTAACTTGCAATTACGCAACTAATAGCTAATTTGTTGAGTTATTCTGACATGGAGTTCTTCCTTTAATTCATTCTATTCCAGATACCTTGACTTCATTTGAAAGTTGGTAACATCATGAACACTTACCCAATGCACAGACATGCATAGAGCCATGGCCGTTCGGCATGCAACATCACTATCTTTTCACAGTGAACCATAGCCGATTGCCGCAAGGTAACTCATGACAATTGCCCCGAGGCCATTCAGCACGCAACATCGCCTCTTTTCATATTGGACCATATTCACAGATTGTGTTGGAGCAACAGGGCCGAGACAAATGGAACTATAAGTAGGGAAATCAAAAGTTTATACATATACATATACGTACACACACACACACACACACACACACACACACACACACACACATATATATATATATATATATATATATATATATATATATATATATATATATATATATATATATAGGCATTAAACATGGAGGAATAAATCAACCATAATGTAAATTCAGTTACTTCTGACGTGGTTAACACTTATTTGCACAACGTATATACGAAGGATTAGCAGTTTAATAACATAAAACGAAAAAAAAAATAATCATACTTTGAGATTTTTTTACTTCATGATTCAAGAATTGATGAAACCACCGATTCAAGTTAATAAATGTCACAATTCATGTCCGGATAAAAACTAAAATCATTTGATCAACCATATTTTATAAGAAGATTAAAGTTTTAATCACCTGATTAATGATCGTCCATTGCATTTCAACAGGAAGCTGAACAAAGTCATCAAATTTCGTCCCAATTAAGATAGAAATAGCTTTCTACATGAACATGAAAAAAAAAAGGAAACAGGTAACTATAATTAGCTGAAACAATACTCAAATACCTTTCTCAAAAACTAACTCATTCACCGTAAACTTATAGATCCCCAAAATTTACAATCTAATAAGATAAGAGTAGCGAGATGTAACAAAAGGAAAATCAAAATGCATAACCTCATTCCATCTTCTTCCCCTTTGGTACCATTCAACAACACTGTAGGAAGTAAACAATACCAACAATTGAGCAAGAGATCAAAGAATATCATTTCTCAAATATGTTCCTTTTCTTATATCTGAATTTAGCACACAATACGGAAACCAAAGATGCGCTTGAATTAAAAACTCTCACCGAAATCTGCACACCAACAATGACAAATCCCTATACATTGTGAATTAGAGGACCATATAAAGATCAAAATATGCATCAAAATACAAAAGATAAAAAGAGAGTATTAAGCCCTGTCACCTCACTACCCTCATTACCAAAACCTTATCCATCAAATTAAGCCCTGTTAGCTGTAGCCCCTCTGCTCCTCCCCATCATCACCGCCCACGTACTTAATCTTCGATCAACACAAACAAATCAGCTTGATTTCAAACCCTCATCACCAAACTAATAGAGATTAAGCAACAAAGGTCGGGTTTTTACTACCATGAAGCTCGTTTTGCCAATTCGACAATCACCTAGCAGGCTAACTTTCAGGGACACGATATCGGCGTCGGCGTTGGGGGGTGGAGGAGGAAGGGGATCGTCGGCGGCGGCGGAGGCCGTGGGAGGCGGCGGAGGAGAGAGGGGTTGGTAGCGGCGTCGGCGGCGGAGGAGGAGGGCGAAGAGGAGGCGGCGGAGGAAGCGGTTGGCGCGGCGGAGGCGAGGCGGTGGCGGAGGGCCTTCATGGCGTGGTGGAGGAAGGGGGGAGGGGGCGGAGCTCGCCCATTAATGGCGGAGGGAGGAGGGGGAAGGCCGGAAAGGGACGGAGATGGAACGGAGATGAGGAAATGGAGGGGTTAGAACGCTTGGTGAAAACGTTTTAGGTATTATACCTTGTACCTTGCCGCGGTCACGGGTAATGGCGCAGAGAGTCACAGTGTCAGAGCAAAAAGCCGAGTTGTCTATTCAAATGTACGGAAAATCAATCGTGAGGGGGGCACCGCAACAGGAGCAGGACAACATGCGGCGGCAACTCCGCGGTCTGAGGAGCACTCCGCGCTCTGAGGAGTCGCCATGCCACGGAGTGGGTGAGAGGGGCTCCGCAACAGGATCAGGACAGGTTTCGCGGTACGGGCACCTCAAAGCACAAAAGCCCTCGTTGGCGGGGATCGCCTCAGAGCAGAGGGAGAAATAGAGAGAGTTGGTGAGAAAACCGCCTCAGAGCAGAGGGAGAGATAGAGGGAGGGAGGGAGAGAGAGAAGAGAAGGTGTCAGAGCAAAGGAAGACAAATCGAGTTGTCTGTTCGAACGTACGGGAAAACAGGCGTGAGGAAAACAGGCGTGAGGAAACGTCTCAGGCGGGAAATGCGGGGAGGCCGTTTAGGCTTCCCCTTTAATGTATTGGTATAGATTATATAAACTGTCCAAATATTGAACTATATAAATAGTGCAATATTTGGAAGGGAATGTTGTACCGTTTGAAAAAAATATTGCACTATTTAAAAAATATTTTATTCTTTCTTCTTTTGTTATTATTTGATTTTTTTATTTATACGGTAGATGAGAATTTCGTTTCTCAAGAAAAGAATAGTTATAATAATGACTTGTTAATTGTATTTTTTAAGACATTTAATGCCTATACTTTTTATACAATTTTCTTTTGAAATATCGGCAGTTTGTTTTTTTTTTTAAAAATCGGATGGAATTTGCAAAGATTTTAAAAAATTAGCTAGATTTGTAAAAGGTGAAAATCAATATATATTTTTATACAAAAAGGTCATTAAAATTAAAATTTAAAATTGAAGTCAAAAATTAAAATCAAATTTTGAAAGATAAATTTTAACTACTTTTGAATTTAGATCTCTGAAATAAAAAAAAATTAATTTTAAAAATCAGAATAAAATTTTAAAACATAAAAATCAAACACTTTATTAAAAAAAAAAAATTGCTATAAAACCACTCTGTAGGATCTAGGTCAAACACCTCTTTATTTCCACTCATACATGCGAGTCTTTGTTTCAACTTTGTTTTGTTCAAGTTGCACGGTTGGATTCTTTAAGGCAGGATTCTTTAAGGCAGCTTTTGGTTAGGGAGAATGACTCAGACTTATTTTTATCTAGTCTTATTTTTCAACTATATTTGGTTATGCATGAAATTAGTAATTTTTATATTTTTAAAATAAATTAGTATAAGTTTGAAACAACTGTTTTACATTTTTTTTTTTTTCTAGAACAAATTTATTTTTATTTGAGAATAATTTTAATTAAAATAAATATAATTTTAATTATTATATTAACTCTTTAATTAATTTAATATGTTAATTAATTTAATTATTTTATTAATTAATTATCTAGCTATTAAATAATTAAATAATTAATTTATTAAATTATTTATAGTTAATTAAATTATTAATTTACAAAATTTATTGTTAATTATTTTATTTATTAATAATTAGAGTTATCTAGTAAAAATTAAATAAATAAGTTAAATTATTATTTAATTAATATTTTTATATTAATTAATTAGATAAAATATTATTATTTTAGGGTATATATAAGGGAAAATGCTATGTGTACACCCCTTTCGGGGTGTACATCATACACCCCACCCATCTAAGGGTGGGGGTGTGATGATGGGTCACTTGATGTGATCCGTAAAAAGTATCGACACCATTAAAATGGTGAAGGTGTATGATGTACACCCCTTCGGGGTGTACAGGTAGCATTGCTCATATATAAGTATACGCCACTTTAGGGGTGTATATCTTACACCCCACCCATTCTGGGGTGGGGTGAATTTCATTCGTCACTCGATGTGACGAATGAAATAATACCTATCTTAGATGGGATGGGAAATAGAATGTACAATGTAATGTACATTCCTAAAGGGATGTACACCTAGCATCGCCCTTTTTCTTATTCTCACTAATTTAATTTTATGTTTTTAAAAAATATAATTGTATTTAACCATAAAATTAATCTTATTTATTAGGAATAAACAGCACTTACAGACTAATTTCGCTGAGCCGGAGCCGGAGAGCTGCAGTTAAATTCTGCTGGTTTCTTTTTCTGGGCGGTAAGGGCAGCTGAGGAGGAGAGAGAGAGGGGGGGCAAAGCGAGGGGCGAGTATAGATGGGAAGCTCAAATACTGGCGGAGGGGGTGTCAAGGAGGAGAGCGCCATGGACGGCGCCAAGAACTCCCCCGCGGGCTCCGACTCCCCAAACGACGGAGACGCCTTCTCCGAGGGCGAGAAGGTCTTCGCCTACCACGGGCCCCTCATCTACGAGGCCAAGGTCCACTCCACCCTACCTAGGGTTTCTTTCCCTTCTTCTTCCTCCACCTTTTTCTCTTCATATCTCACTCCTCTTAGATCTTTTCGCACTTCCTATTTTTCACGACCATATTCCTAGGCAGTTAGAATGAACAGCGTTGGTCTTGGAGTCCCATAGGGTTCGTACCTATCGAGTACCTGTGGACGTTAATAGAGTAATTCGTTGGATTTCGAGAAGAAAGAGGAGTATTTCTTGATAGATGCGTTTAGGTAGAATCACACCCTGTACAATGTATTGGAGCAGAATGATTTTTTCGTGTTGTTTTTGTTTTTTTTTTGCGTAGGAAAAGTGAAGGAATATAGAAAGAAAAAGGAGTTCATTAACCTACGATCTTCCTTACACAGCTTAAAAGTGTTGGCTATTTATTTATGGGTTAAAAATAGATCCAACTTCCAACTCCGTGACAATATGCCTAGGAGACTAAGCTGAGTTGGGTGAGCCCAATAAATTGAGTGGGCTGCTGTCCACAATAGACTTAACAGCAAGATGCCCAACAATAAACCTAACGTCCAGTTGGGTTGATATCGGTCAAGACCCGCCCCAACGATCCGACAAGTTGTATCAGAGCCGGTGGCACGGGTTCGATTTCCATACGGTGCATGGTGTTGGGAAGGGGGATTGTTGGCTATTTATTTATGGATTAAAAATAGATCAAACTTCCTGTCCCGTGACAATAGGCTGTCCACAATAACCTAACGGCAAGAGGTCCAACAATAGATCTAACGTCTAGATGGGTTGAGTCCGGTTGAAACCCGTGAGCGTTGTGTTTGTACGCTTTAGGTGAATTGGTTGCGTATTTTAACAATTCGAGCTTTGAGATTAATGTTTAGCGCCAACGATCCGACAAAAAGTACATGGTGGTCTTTTAAAAGAACAATATATTACCAAGTATATATCATTGCATAGGAAATAACTTTCATTTGCTCGGTATTAGACTATCAGGACATTCTCTTATGACCTTTGGAATGATGTAGGTGATGAATTGGGGGTTTGCTGTTCTTTAATAAATCTTTTTCCTTGATGTTGTCTGCTGATTATTCTAAAATGTGGAGAATGAAACTTTATGAAAGGGGTAAATTTAAGACTGAAATACACACTTGTAATAGCTATTTTAAGTTAGATGAAGAAGAGCTTTTTTAATGTTGTAACTCACTAAGCGAATAGATACCTGATACCGTACATATTATCTGGAAAATCTCTGTTGACTATGCTTTGATATGTTGATGTGGAGTAGCCGTTCATTGGATATCCAAGTTGCCTTGCATATCTAATGGCAAATTTCTGTGTTGATGTGAGCCAAGAAAGTAGGCGAGAATCTGCATTTCTTACAAATCTGTTATATGCACCAGCAAGATTTTCTTATTGTCTTTAGTTGCCTGGTGTCATGGTTTCTTCTTTTGTGAATGAAATGTAACATCCATAGATAATTACTTTTTTTGTTTTTTTCTCTTGCCTTGTGAAGGTTCAAAAAGTTGAGTTTCGAGACGATGAGTGGAGATATTTCGTTCACTATCTTGTGAGTACTTTTAACATTTTGAAGATAGTAGAAGCTTATAAATGTTTTTCTTCTTTTGTTCTTCTATGTTACTAGGGAGGGCTTTCTTGACCATTCCATAATGGTCAAAACACCTGAAGAAGCTATTACTATTCCTTTTCATGAGTATACTCTCAATTAGTTGGAATTTTATGACTTGTAAGTTGTAACTTATGCCTCTTGTCTTGCAGGGTTGGAACAAGAAGTAAGTATATTTCCGTGGAAGTGGTATGAGTATTTTTCTTGACCTGCTTTAGCTATATCATAAAGTGGTAAATCTTTGAAATCTGCTTCTCTAACGTTCGATTATGCATTCTTGAAGTTTGGTTATCTAGTTAGCGCGAGCAAGCACAATTTTTTTTTCACTTCATGCTTGCTGCAATTTTTTTTTGTTTTTTATTTTTATTTTTCTGACTTTGCAACTATTGTTTCTGTACTATGAAGAATTTTCAACTAACACCATTGCATATTCAGATTCAAGTGTCTACGCAGATTAAAAAGTTAGAAGTTTTCCTTCTCTATCAATAAAATTAAGTTGTTGCATTTCGTGACCGACAATTGGTCACTTGTATTCTTTTTCCTCTTTTGTTTTGTTTTTTGTCCTCTTGAAGAGGCTTATGATACTGATGCTAGGCAGCTAACCAAATTGGGGGAATTGAATATGAGTATATCTTCACCTATTGGGTTGTTAGTTTGTAATAAGTTAAAAGTCAGTCAATTGGTTAGTTTAGTCCGGAAATTCTTGTTAAGAAGATTCAACTATGGTTATTTAGATTTATATTTGAATCGGGTCTGTTTTTGGATCTGAAATTGCTCATTTTGCTCTAGTTTCGTGTGCCAATTAGTTGATTAATTGGCTAGTTATTCTATTGTAAACTTTTAGCAATTCCCCATTAGCAGACTTCTAGATTCCATAGTGTTAATATAGATTATCGGCTAGCCAGTAACCAATTTGCCCTACCTGGACTCATAAATAAGGTAGGATGATTTCCCTTGATAAGTGAATCATTCTGTGGATTATCTAATTTCAAACAGGAGTCCTAAGGATGGGAAATCTGCTGCATGGCGGAAACAACATAGCAATGCTATTTTACTAGTGAATTTAGAATATTAACGAAGTTCATAGGAAAGAGTTGAGAGAAAAAGCCTATAGAGATTTAGCTAAATGGTTTGATGATGTAGGAATACCCTTCAATGCTACTAATTATGACAGCTTTCATGTGGCGCTTGAATCTGTTGGAGGATACGGCCCTGCCATGAAACAATCTTCTATGTACGAGTGACGGATTCCTTTTCTTCAAAAGGTGGTTCAACAAATGAAGAATTCAATGAAAGTCCACATGGACGAATGGGCAAATGACTGGATGTAGCATAATGGTGCGATGGATGGATGGACAAGAGACAAGGACCCTTACAAACTTTCTGTAATTTGCCGAGGCCATTGTGTCTATCGAATCTATTGATGCTTCCAATTACACTAAAACTGGAGAAGAGATGTTTAAATTATTGGATAGTATGGTGGAGCGTATCAGGGAGGCAAATGCTGTGTAGATTGTGATTGATAGTGCATCAAAAAATGTATTGGCCGTTACGAAGTCTTGTATAATGCATATTAATTTGGTTTAGTATGTATTGTAATTTTACATTATTATATAAAAATATTTGTTAACTTGAAATATATGTGAATTTTAATAGGAAAATTGTTGGAAGCAAAATGACCAAATTTATATTGGTCACCTTTTGTAGCCCATTGTGACGCCTGCTTTCCCAAGGGAGCCATCTATCCTAGAACTACTGTAGACCTAGGTTCACTCAATCCTCTTAATCTCTTGGGCTTAGCCACCGTCCAAAATACCATAGCTGGGTTAAGAGGTTTAGCCCTATTATACCTTATATATAAGACTTCCAAATCTTTGAGTTCAAAGAAAATCAAATATCTCGTCAGGATCAAGCACACCGCCAAGCAACGGGCGATGTGAGACTCGTCTTGCTAGCCTTAGCTGACTTTTTGGAAAGTCGTCTCGACCCACAATGGTCGTCAGTCGCGGGGTACCGCGCTCTTGCTTGCTGTATGACCCTGGATCAACGGAATTCATCTCGTACTTTCGACTGATGATTGGCTTTGATATAAACTATGATTCCTCACTTCCCAGGGGGGTCACCCATTCTAGAATTACTCTAGCCCTATGCTGGCTCAACCCTCTCAACCTTTTGGGCCTAGCCACCACCCAAAATATTATAGCCGGATTTAGAGGTTTAGCCTTATTATACCTTATATATAAGACTATTCCAAATCCTAGTGGTGTCACACCCATTGCATTGATTTGATGCTTGAGAACATTGGGAAGATGCACGAGGTGCATAGAACATTGAAAGTGCAACAACATTGAGTGGTTATATTTATGCCGCACAGGTGTGGGTCAACATGATAAGGCATTTCACAGCCCAAAGAGAGTTGTTAGGCCTGCTGTGACAAGATTTGCAACGGCCTTTCTTACCCTTCAACGGTTACACTAGCAAAAGAGCAACTTCTGAAAAGATGTTCACATCAGATGATTGGACCAAGAGTAAATGGGCAAAGGAACAAACGGGCAAAATGCTGCTAGGATTTTATTGATACCCACATTTTAGACTAGCATTGTTTATATTCTTAAAATTTTTGGCCCTCTTGTTCATGTACTTCGACTAGTTGACGGTGATAAAGACCAGCAATGGGTTATTTTTATGAGGTCATGGACAGTAGCAAAGGAAGCAATTGCAAGCTCTTTTAAAGAGAGAGAGAAGAAATGTAGTGGAATTTTCAAGATTATTAATAGATAGGAATATCGACTTCATCGCTCTTTGCATGCAGCTAGTCATTTCTTGAACCAGGAATTTTTTTTATTCAAATTCAAAATGCCGTAGAGATGAGGAGATTATGTTGGGTTTATATCAAGCTTTACAAAGATTGGTTCGAAGTTCTCAAGAACAAGATAAAATATGCGATCAACTAAGTGTATATCGGGAAGCACATGGCCTCTTTGGAGCTAATATGGCAACTCGGGAAAGAAAAACAAAGTCACTAGGTGTCTTAGTTCTGTACTACTTACTAGTATAGCACTATTACAAATTTATGTAGTATACATTTTAATAATTATTACTTATTTGTAGTAAGATTAGATAAGAAAAAAATGTAGCCATTTACATACATTATTATTAATATAACATTTAATAAACAGATTAGTAGTGGAAATTGTTTGGATCATCAACACCAGACTTGTAGAAATTTGGAATTTGGGTTCTTAGCCTCACTTGTAGTGCTTCCAGTTGATAGTGAAATTGGATGTGTATTTGAACATGTAAGTTTTCTAGATTAAATCATCTATACTAATACAATATTTGATAGTTCTTAGTTCTTACTAAATTTAATACTTGAAATTTTGTATTATCTTAGTTATTATAAAATTGTTTTTTTATTTTGCGGCTTAATAGCAAGAAAAGAAATAGGCTCATGCAAAAACACTTAAATGATTTGGTGTATGTAAGGTGTAATAGAGCATTGATGCGGAGATATAAATTGCTCGACACCATTGACCCATCTCAACGAGTGAAATTGATGATAGTAATGAATGGCCGATTGGAAGAATGGATGAAGATAACAATGATGAAAGGGAAGAAGAAGAACATGTTTGGGAAGATGATACCTTGACATGGAATATATGGCTAAAGCAGCAGGGGCGGATGAGCCTATCCACCATACTAGATCACGTAGTTCCACCAATGCGTTGGTAAAGGAAAGGCAAAAGCTTCATCTTCTCGAAATCGGAATATTAGTAACTATAAATGATGAAGAGCCTAATTTGATGAGACTCCTCGAGATGGAAGATGAATAAGAAGAAGACATTGGAGATGATAAAATCTGACGAAAGGAGTGATTTTTCCTCAAGTGATGAAGATGATGATTGATGATTGATGAAGTGAGACTAATTAAACATTTCTATTCTGGACCGTATTTGGCTCGAAGCCTTGGCACTTAGCTTTCATATGATGCCCTTTTGATGAATCTTTGGCTTGAAACTTTAACTTTTATGCATGTTACTTTCTTATGATCAGTGCGTATAATTTATATTTTTTTAACATTGAAGTTTCCTATATGTTTGTGCTTACTAGTATCTTTATGTTGGTCTTTATCTGGAGACAAAAGGTATTTTGTACTTTACGTTTACATGTGTTATTTTGTTTTTTAACATGATCATATATGTTGTTTTGTTTCTTCTCTTCATCCTTTCCTTCTAAAAATGTGATTATTTGGTTAGTTATAGAATATTTATTGTGATAATATGATTTTAAAGAGTATTTAGTGCTCCTTAACAATTGTTAGAAAGTAAATGAAAGAGCCTCTTGTTTATTTCAAAATTTATGGAAGTTTGCACCTCACCTCTCTTAGGTTTGCGCCTGCGCTCTAACAGCTCTTGCGCTTTTGATGAGCTCATGTTATTTTCTTTTACTTTTATTATACTTTAATAACTATGAGAACATTTATAAGAACCTATGTGTTTCCTGGTTTTTAAGAAGGATATGTTTCTAAAAATAATGAATATTACTTAATTTTTTTCCTTCATTTTTTATGATTTCATCTGGATCAACTGAAAATATGTACCTCTGAAACCATAATATTGTATTTTGAGGAGTTAACCATCTAATTTTCTTTCTTAATGCCATGACACTGTACTTTTCATTTCTTATAAAATTTAGTTGTGTGTGATATTGGAACTTCAATGCCTACAGCTGGGACGAATGGGTTGGGAGTGGACGTTGTTGAAATTCACTGAAGAAATATTCGCAAGCAACAGGCATTGGAGAAGAATCAGCTATCGGACAAAACTACGAAGTCAGGACGGTCAACACAGTATAAGCCAAAAAGCTCTAATGGTTTGTTTTACTCTATTTCTGTCCTGCACTGATATTGATGAAACACAAAGTTTTAGAAAAGCAAAATTAGTGTGCTCTCGATGACAATACAATTGCAGTTTATTATTCCAACAAAGCAAAATTGTGGAACCAAGGTGCAATTCATACTCTGCCCAATGCCTAACAAAGAACAAGGGGATATGCTTTAATATACGCGTGTACATTTTTATGGTTTCTGATCCTTAAAGTATTCTTTGTTTTTTGTTCATTTATTAGAATAATTGGTGTGGAAAATTTAATAATCAAAGATTTAAAACATGCTCAGCTAGTCAATTTGAACTGTCTAGTTGGGCCCCTCATCAGTAGCTAGTTAACTTCCTGAAAGTCTATAGAGCCTCAGCTTATATATTTCATTTTCTGTCTTCATTTGCATGTCTAATTGATAGAACGATAGTAAAATACATTATGTTGATTTATCATTCATTCTGCTAACAATGGACAGATTTTTGTTTGTGTTGCTGCTATACGGTTGCTAAAAGTGGCCGTAGCTGCCTAGGTGGTTTGTCTAGATGCGTTATTTCATGATTGCACTGCATAGGCATAAGCTGATTAGACAGCTTTATGTTATGCCCGGGCCTCTTTGGAAAGCATTTTTTGAAAAATTCCTTCCATTTTGAAAACAGAGTTTGCGTAAAAGCGTATAATTTTTTTTGTGAAACCTTGCCCGAGACGTGCACAAACCTGCCACACGCATAGGCTGCGTTTGGTTGGAGAATTAGTGAGAATTAGTGAGAATTAGTAGTACCAGGTATAAGTATAAAGTTGAGTATAAGGTAGGATAAATGAAAAAAGTGTTTGGTTGGGATATAAGATAATTCAGGTATAAGAAAAATAGTGTTTGGTTGGGATTGAAGAATAAGAGGGTATAAATAGTTGACTTTTGAGTAAAAAGACCAAAATGCCCTTTTGCCTTTTTTATGTGTGGGTAAAAATTGGTAATTATATATTGTATTATAACTTTTTAAATATAATAATTGTAGTATTTATAATGTAATTAATTAGATAATATATAAAATTAGTGTTAATTATTTATATGTAAAAAATGATAATATGGCAACCAAATTTTAATTAATTTCTCTGATAATATATTTAATTCGTAAAAATCAATATTTACTGTTAATTAGTGTTTTAATTAGTGTTCATTAATTTTACTTGTAAAATTTGATTAATTATTTATTTTGCGTTGGGAACGAGGATGCGGTAGGGGGGAGAGATTTTTAAGCGGCGGCGACGAATAATTTTCCCGGGTAACATATAAGAATTTTAAAAATGAGAAATTAGTGTTAATTAGTGTAATTTAAATATTCATTGTAATATATCTAAATTATTAAATTAAATACTATATAAATTTGAATTATATTGTATGCTAATTTTTCCCACAATAATCTTCATAATCATCATCATCATCTAAAATATTTTAAAATTCGGGTAAATATGTAATATTTTCCATTAATTGCAATATTAGCAATTTGTAAAAAGATATTATTTATAAAATTCAATACAACATTTATAAAATTAAACAGTAAATAAAGGTATTTCATAACAATTTTTTCTACAAATAACTAGCTCAATACATTACTATACTAACGTAGATAACAAAATATCACATATAAACAAAATTAACTTTTAAACATTACAGATAAACAATCCAATTAACAATACAATTAACATTGCAGATAAACAATCTAAATTATTAAACAAGCTAACTAACATTATATTACAATATTAATTCTAACTTCTGTTATTCCACAACTCCGCCGTAATTGATTGCGAATGTCGTCTCCCCGCTGTGACTCTGATGTAGTATAAATCGTAGTCGGCACTTCCACATCATCCTCTGGAGGCTCTGAGTTATGCGCTTCGTTAAAATATCTGTCATTTCCTTGATGCCGTCGAATAAAATTATGGAGCACACAACATGCCATAGCCATGTGACACTGCACTTTATAAGGAAACGGTGTGGCAATATTTAAAATTTTAAATCGTTTTTTTAAAATTCCAAATGTCTTCTCTACCACGTTTCTTAATTGGGCGTGCCGATGATTATACAAGTCTTTTGGCGAACGATGTAAACGACCACGACTGTTACTATCAAATTGACTCAGATGGTAACGCTCATTTCTATAAGGTGCCAGAAATTTATCAGTATTCGCGTATCCGGAATCAACGAGATAATATTTTCCTGTATATATAACAGAAGTGTATACAACTTGTAAGACATAATTTAAACCAATAATAATGAAAATATATATGAATAATTTTTTAAAAAATGATACTTCAGGAACACTAAAACCTCCACTTTCACATGCCCATCTGAGTACCCGCATATCAGCGGCAGATCCTTCCCAACCGGTGCATACATAAAAGAAAATATGATCAAAAGAAACAGCCGCCATCATATTTTGTGATGTAAATCCTTTGCGACACCGAAATCGGGTTTGTTTATGTGTTTTTACAATAACTGGAATATGCGAACCATCCACCGCCCCAATTGCATTCTACAAATGTTAATGTCAAGACATAGTACATTTTCAAATTAAGTAATAAAATTGGACAATTTAGAGGTAATTAAAGTTATTCTCCCTTACCTTGAACGGATGGAAATTCATATTGTCAGCAATTCTTGGATGAACTCCAATATTACTTGGCGGCAGAGTTATGTATTCATCTTTTAGATGAATTATTGCTTTTAGAACATTGTTAAAGTGACGACTAATTGTTTCCCCTGAATGTTGAAAAGTCTAAGCGAGGACCCTATTTAAAACACCATGTCCAATACAATATAGGAAAATCGCCAATTGTTCTTCAACAGTCATATTCCGTGTGGCAATTAAAAGGCCCTTTCCAACAACCTCATCGCGTAGAGCCATAAATGTAGTTGTCGTCATTCTAAAATGAGTGTACCCCCGGTCTGGATGACCATTCAGTATATCACAAATAAACTGATGCCCAGTAAATGGACGGGTACGACATGGTTGTCTGGTTATTGGACTTGTTTCATTTTACAACCTACGTCAATAAGCATTATTATGACTTGCACCCAATATTCTTCATCGTCTTCTAATATTGCGAACAAATCCGCATGAAAAGTTGACGAAAATATACTTCGATACATTGAACCATCCATTATAACTGCAACAATATTAATGGCATTTAGCGAAGGTAACTTGTAGGCAAAGAAAGTTCTAATAAATGTATATAATGTAGCACGAATATTCATATGTCTCGATACAACAACATATACAGAACAAATTAATACATGAAAAATTACAACTATCCTTCAGCAATGAGCATTAGTATTAGAAACACCATAAAGTCATCATCATCGTCTAAAATAATCATCATCAAATCAAGCAAACTCGAATTACCTACACTTTCATAAAATGTAGGATCCATAATATCTGCATCGAAATTTCACCCTATTAGCGAGAAATCATGGTAAGTAAACATGATGTAATATCTATCGATATGAAATACCAACATTCAAGTTATATATACATAATTGCAACCAAACTGTGGTACTAAATATTACAAACCACGTACTAACAGTGCAACTTTTCAAAATACATGTTCGAATAGTTTTCTACTACTAAAAGTTAAGATAAATTATGTTACATTGGTTGTATTTACACTACTTAATTAAAACATAGAAATATTGTCCACTAATTGCCGGGAAAAAAAGGTCGATAGATCAAATATCTTTCTCTTCTCTAATTGCATTTCCACCCAGTCTTTGGCAAGATCGTCATTCATTGTCATAAATAGTTGACGATTCTGGGATTTTCAATGCTTCGCGGCCGCCAAAATCTTACGATTGTTGAGGCCTTGCATCAAGTATACGCGGTGCATACAATCCTCGATTGGAGGAATAGGGCGGCGACCTTCAGAATCCCTATTATACATTTGCTTTACAAAATCAAAAATTTTCTTTTCCTAACTGCAACATCTCTCCAAGAGCGTCAGCGACTGTCTCGGTTTTCTTCCGCCGTCCACCACTCGACGGTCGGTTAGTTCGTTGGCTACGCTCGGGGAGTGGGGAACGAGGCCTCTTGCCTGCAGAGCTTGTGTCCCGACCCACTGGTATTCTTGTTGGGGGATGAGGGGTAGGTGTGAATTCGGGTTCTCCACCTTCCATGAAATCATTCATTGGTGGCCCAGATGACCCTGCTTCAAATTGAGGCGGTAAGAGATATAAACCGTCCAATCTAGGAGCAATTATGTTATCATCCTCACCAGGGGATGATGAGGACGAGCTAAGTACAGTGGTGGTGGGCGGCATGACTGAAGCAAAGCTATATCTGCCGCTTGCGGTGGTCTTCTCCGTAAGGAACTCAATATCCTTATAGAGAGGAAATGCTTTATCTCTACATCTGGCATAAGCCGGGTTTTCTGAAGGTGGTTAATTATATTAGTCTAAAAATAAGAATAACATTCGATTAAAAAATATGTGAACCGAAATGGAATCACATTACCGCGATCACCGCATCCCAGTCAGCACTATCGCCAGGCGTGGGTATTGAGGTTAAAATCCCATCCCCATCCGCTTTTGTTGACCAACGTATGGTACAACGAGAAAGTGCGCTTCAAGACTTTCAATCTATTTTTTCACCTTATCCTTTGTTAGTGTTAAATTATTTCGTCTATTTATCTCTCCAACTATTCTAACCCATGCAAGGGTCGTGAATGTTCCATGAACATTATTGCCTAAGGCATGTTCCTCCGACAACAACGCTAACAGACATGCATCCAACGACGGGGTCCAGTTGGATGTACGCGACCACGCTTGCGAGCGAGATCCACTGGCTCCTTCTGGGTTATTCATGTCCCCCTGATTGCTTTGACCGGGAATTACAAGTCTCTTAGAAGGACGCATCTGTAGTTAATGTATGTACTCATTTATATATTTATCATGTTCGAAGCAAACAATATTACAAATGACATATTTAAATAGGTTAAACACATGTAAGGTAAGGGGTCTTTCTCTAATATCGAGATTCCAAAAGAAAAATGATTTTTCAAATGCAAATCATAATTGGCATACAATGTTGTGATATTGGCATATTTCAGATATAAAACAAATTGCACAACATATAATAAATAAAGACATGTATGCTAAGGGGTATGTCAGATAGGAAAATGAAGACTACATAGTTATAATTGCAACACTATATTGCCATCAACCATAATCCATTTAGACGTCCAATAGGATATGCGATTCAACCATCAATTTGTTGTGTTTGTACATAATTGCAAATGTTTTTATTTTTTGGGAACACGGGCTCAAGTGGTTGCCAACAGCAAGGGGTGAAGTCGATTTACATCCATGCCATCCATCTATTGCCTATGGCAACCGTCATCATCGCCGAAATTAATTTCCTTATGTACACGGGCTCAACTGGTTGCCAACAAGCAAGGGGTTGCAGTCGATTTACATCGATGCCATCCATCTATTGCCTATGGCAACCGTCATCATCGCCGAAATTAATTTCCTTATGTACACGGGCTCAATGGTTGCCAACAAGCAAGGGGTTGCAGTCGATTTACATCGATGCCATCCATCTATTGCCTTTGGCAACCGTCATCATCGCCGATTTTTATAAGAATCAGCCGAAAATAGCATACTGATTCATCATGCGATACCAGCATCACCGCAGATTTAGGCACATATTACATATAAAAAGATATATCAATGTCATGTAAACCAACTTCGAGACAACACTGGACAAGCAGAGACAAAGGATTAGGATAGCACCTTGGCGGGACAGAGAAGAGAACGGGCACAGATGTGGCACAGAGAGAGATTAGATACAGCACACACGGCGGGCAAAGCTCAGGCACAGGCACAGAGGCAGCCGCGGGGTCGAGGCTACAGAGCAAGGAGTGGAGACCTCTCCACAGATCCTCTGCACAGATCGGACAGAAGGGTCGCGGCGGGCAAGATGCAAGGTACAACAGAACAGCTCGGGCACAGATCACGCAGAGAGGGGCACAGATGACGCACAGGGGGGCAAATGCTCACGCACAAAGGGGCACAGATCACGCACAGAGGGGGCACCGATCACACACAGAGGGGCACAGATCACACACAGAGGGGCAAAGATCACACAAACAGGGGCACAGATCACACACAGAGGGCACAGATCACAAACAGAAGGGCACAGATCACGCACCTAGAGGGGTGCGCGGCTCACGGCGGCAGAGATGAAGCACCGGCGAGGCGAGGGAGACCCACTTTGCTCGCAGCAGCACAGATCGGGCGAGGGAGAGGGCGCGCGGCTCACAAAGGCAGAGAGATCGGGCGAAGGAGAGGGCCTTTATCAAGCAACGGCACAGAAAACGCACCGAGGGCACAGATCGGGCGAAGGAGAGGGCGCGCAGCTCACAAAGGCACAGATCGGGCGAAGGAGAGGGGCTTTATCAAGCAACGGCACAAAAGCGGCACCGAGGGCACAGATGGGGCCAAGGAGGGGCGCGCGGCTCACAATGGCACAAATCGGGCGAAGGAGAGGGGGCTGATCAAGCACCGGCACAGAAGCGGCACCGAGGGGCACAGATCGGGGAAAGAGAGGGCGCGCGGGTCACAATGGCACAAATCGGGCGAAGGAGAGGGGCCTTATCACGCACCGGCACAGAAGCGCACCGAGGGGCACAGATCGGGCGAAGGAGGGGCGCGCGCTCACAATGGCACAAATCGGGCGAAGGAGAGGGGGCTGATCAAGCACCGGCACAGAAGCGGCACCGAGGGGCACAGATCGGGCGAAGGAGGGGCGCGCGGCTCACAATGGCACAAATCGGGCGAAGGAGAGGGGGCTGATCAAGCACCGGCACAGAAGCGGCACCGAGGGGCACAGATCGGGCGAAGGAGAGGGCGAGCGGGTCACAATGGCACAAAACGGGTAGAGGAGAGGGACCTTATCACGCACCGGCGAGGATGAAGGAGAAGAGGGGTGGGGGGGAGAAGGGTGTGATGCTAATAATAGAGGAGAGAGGAAGGGTGGCTGCTAATAAGAGAGGAGAGAGAGGAAGGGGTGGGTTGGTAATAATAGAGGAGAGAGGAAGGGTGGCTGCTAATAAGTGTTATTCGGGAGGGGGAGGGGACTTGTACCCTCTTGTACCAGGATAAAAGGGGAAAAGGGGGGGATTCGAATTCCCCCCCTGTTCCAAAGCGTTTGGGTACAAAGGGGGGGATAAACCCCCTTGTACCCGAACCAAACGGTGCCATAGAGTTTTCTTGTCCACGCATACAGAGTTCTCCCTATACATGCACGGCGTAGGAGCACAGACAATACAATCACAAACAATTTGAATAGGGAGGGTGTCAATATAATAGATACAACTACTAATGATCCAAAAACTTCAACCAAGAATTCATAAACCACGAGAATAGAAAAACCCAACAATAGCTCTAAAGACAATGCTACAAGACTGAGGTACATAATCTCAACATGATAAATATATAACGAATGAAAAGTAAATCTGGAACCAGCAACCAAGATCTACGACACGAGCTATCTACACGTTGCGCCCTGACCCACACTGTCAGCTTCATCTGTAAAAACAATAGGGTGAGAAACATATAAATATGTTTTCCATGGGGGGCACACCAGCCGCCAAAGGCAAGCCACACTCACT
>CM055079.1:4643480-4847681 GCA_029204045.2 Tillandsia leiboldiana
TATATATATATATATATATATATCAACAAAATTAGGCTATAGGCACTTTTAAGTGTTCCTAAAATCTAAAAAAAGTATCGCTTGACAAAAATTCCGACACTTATTGTAAGTGTTACTATATGTGCCGTTGTTAGGCTGTATAGCGACACATTTTTGTAATGTGTCCCAAAAATGTGTCCCTATAACTTAATTTTGGATATAGATGGAATATAGATAGTGACACTTATGAAAAAAAGAAAAAAGAAAAAGTAAAAAGAAAAAGTAAAAAGTAAAAAGCTTTTCTTTTTCATTAAAGAGCATGCACAAATCTCAATGCGATCTAAAGGCTAAAAAATGGGTGGCAAAGTTAGGTTGGTGCTATCAATAGCATTCCAGCCCAACTCTATATATATATATTCGGTTACTATACTATTAATAGTACCAACTTATTAGTTCTATTAAGTTTTCTATCCTTAGATCAATTTCTTTGATCATTTTTATCCGTTAGATTTTACTATTTTCCAACCACCTATTAAATCCAAAAGGACCCACTATCATCTCAACCACATATTTTTTAATTCAATAATTAAAAACTTAATAGCACCAATGACTTGGTACTATTAATAGTATTCCAGCCTAGCTATATATATATTATTTTTATTGCTTAGATTATATTTTTTTTTTAATTATTCATTAAATTAAAAAAAAGTCACTATCATTTTCATAAAATTTTTTTATTCAAAAATAAAAAATATAATAGTACGAATAATGTTGTAGTAATTTGTGTCGTAGGTAGGTAGCACATTATGAAACTAGCCTCAGTAGTCGCGAGGATCGCTTCCTCTTGACTAATAGTGTCTAAAGTTAGTCGTCCTAGCCAGCAAGGTTAGGTCACTTGTGTTTGATTAATAATTAGCAACAGCTACAAGGAAAAAGAAAAACAAATGATCGCAGGGAATTAATCAAGCAATATAAAATCAGCTTACAGAATTTTTTTTTTGTAATATTTTATTTTTTTCTTTTGTCTTTATATTTTTTAAAAATTATATTTTGTTCTCTCGTAATTATCAAAATATGCATTTATTTTTCACATGAGTGAGATGTTAATTTTTTAAAAAATATTATTGGATATACCTAAAATATCTTTCAAAAATGATGAAAAATAAGTCTAAACCCCTTTTTCTTTTCTTATTATATTTTTCCTCCAATATAAGATAAAGATATTTTCGTCAATTTATTTCTTCCGTTAACGCCGTTGTCCTCTAAAGACAATTCGGTAATTACGAAAGAATAAAATATAAATTTTTAAAAAATAGGAAGCAAAATAAAAAAACGAAATATTATAAATTTTTTTTTTTTATAATTTAGCCATAAATAAAATGTTGAGCTGGGCTATATTTAATGAGCAATGCTACATGTACACCCCGAAGGGGTGTACATCATACACCTCCACTATTTTAATGGTGGCGATATTTTTTACGGGTCACATCAAGTGACCCATCATCACACCCCCACCCTTAGATGGGTGGGGTGTATGATGTACACCCCGAAAGGGGTGTACACATAGCATTTTCCATATTTAATTACTTACTTTTGGTCGACGATCATGGCGGAGGCGAATCCCCCATGGGTGGGGTTTCCGTCGGTGTAGACATCGTTGTAGGACCATATCTTCTTGCTGCAGTACTGCTCATCACCGGACTTACACGACCCACATTCTCTGCAGCACCCGACAATAACCCCCGCCCCGACCGTCTCCCCCACCTGGAACTCGCTCACTGCAGTCCCAACCTCCACCACCTCCCCCACCACCTCATGCCTTCATATGTATAAATGGATAAAATCACAAAGTCCATCATCCAGTAATAAATTAATTAGCATTAATTATTAATAAATTTATTTATTGTAGGTAAAAATGTATAAATTATATATGAATATTTTAGGAATCGAAATTTAATCAGGCAAGATAATTAGATTGAAGACTAATTATTAGGATTTGATTAATTTTGTAATTAAATTTTAATTAAATTAGAATTAGTATTTAAATATGTTAGAGATAAATTAATTTAGATTTAAATATTAATTAAAGTATAATTTTAATTTAAATAGATTTGAATTTATTTTAAGCGAAATTTATATATATCTCCTACGAAGAAAGTATATATATATATATATATATATATATATATATATATATATATATATATATATATATATATGGAAAAATTAAGTGTACACCTCTTTGGGGTGTACATTTTACACCCCACTTTATTTTGGGGTAGGATGAATTTCACTCGTCACTCGCTCGATGTGACGGATGAAATTCACCCCACTCCAGAATGGGATGGGGTGTAAGATGTACACCCCCAAGGAGATGTACAGGCAGCAATGCCCATATATATATATATATATATATATATATATATATATATATATAAAAGTACATATAATATGATCTTAAGAATGATCGTCCGATACAAAAAAAAAAAAAAAAAAAAAGAAAGAAAAAAAAAAAGTGAAGAATGAAAGAGATTCAAGAGCAAGATTCGGATTAAGCTATTTTATTGCAAAAGAAAAGAGAAGACGGTGTAATACTTTTCTTGGTTAATGAAGAAAAAAATTGAGACGGTGAAATTTTTTTCTTGATTAATGAATCTTATTTCACCCGCATATTTTTTTTATATTATTTTTTTTTTTTCTTTGTGGTTGTATTGATTCCTGATTTATAATAAAAATTCAATTTGAGATACCGGCGTGGATTGTGATACCGGAGCAAATCGCGGATTCACATAATCCGAGTACCGAATTTTTCAAGACTAATCCATTCAAAAAAAAAAAAAAAAATTAAAATTTTGAAATTTTTATACATATCATTAGGTAATTAAATCCACCCTAGTAATTAAGATCTATACTATTTTAAAAATTTATAAATAAAATTTTACATGAACATAAACATAATAGTACGTACATACCCAGGGACCATAGGATATTTGGACATGCCGAGGTGGTTCTTGGTCTGGTGAATGTCCGTGTGGCAAACCCCGCAGTACTTCACCTTTATCACCACGTCCTCCGCCCCAGTCGTTCTGCATATATATATATATATATATATATATATATATATATATATATATATATATATATATATATATATATATATAAATTCACCCCAACATTCACAGTACATATATATTAATACCCAGTCGTTCTGCATATATATATATATATATATATATATATATATATATATATATATATAAATTCACCCCAACATTCACAGTACATATATATTAATACTGCTAGTTATCGTATATATACAGATCTGCTGAGTACAATAAATAATCTATTCCGTACGCACGTAGGTATTTAGAGAGCGTTTGGAAGCGGGATGAAACCGAAAATAAGAGGTTTATCTTTCTTATTCTATCAATCGCATCTGAAATCATCTGGTATTACTTATTCCAGTACAATTAGAATAAACTGGTATAACAAATTCTCTATATTATTTTAATATTTTATTTTTTATCATTTTATTCTTTTTTCTTATTTTATCTCTTCCTAATAACAAAACTTTCTCCTCTCTCTCTCTCCTCTCCCTCCTCCCTTTTTCACTTTCCGAAAGCATTAATTGCTCTCTCTCTCTTTTTCATTTTCTTCTCTCCCTCTCTTCTCCAGAAAATCAAGAATTCTCTCCTCTCTCTCCTCTCTCTCTCCTCTCTTCTTCATTCTAAATATTTTTTTGCTCTAGTTCCGTACTTTATACTTATTTCAGATTTAGCTAATTCTATCTTAACCCGATTCCAAATGCACCCTTAAAAAATATGTATATTTTGGTGGTAATTGAATCGTATACGTACCTTAAGGTGTAGGTATATGGGGACAAAATCCCACTGGGGTCTCTCGCCGCCCATCCGGTGATCTTTCTGTCCGAAGCAAGGCTCCCCATTAAAACAAAACTGCTTGCTACGTATGCTACTGCAGGACGAAGAGATAAAGATCGAGAGATCGAGAGAGAGAGAGAGAGAGAGAGTTGGGGAATTGGTAGATAGACGCTCAATCGATCAATAGTGCTTAAATATTATTGTAGCTTTTGTGGTGGGTGCTTGCTCCTATGTAAGTGTGAAGTAAAAATATAGATGTGTGGGGGTAAGAGAGAGAGGGAAAATTAGAAGTGTTGGTGAGAGCGGTAGATGATGATGATGATTTTATAGCCATATAAGTAAGAACTATATATGGAGTATGCTTAAAGAAAAGAAAATACAAGAAAAAAAAAAAAAAAAGGGTGTGTGTTGTTTTTGGTAGGGGCACATGGGAGAGTGAGAGGAGACGGAGACGGGGAAAGAAAAGTTTGGACGGAAAATAAATGATCGCAGTGAGCGGGTGAGTGCGGTAGTAGGTGAGGGAGGTGACATGGTAGAAAGCAGATGACGTCAGGATGACGTTCTCTTAGGGTTTTTATTTTTATTTTTATTTATTTTTTTAATAAGAGAAATAATACTTTTAAATATTAATTAATGCTAAAAAAATATAATTAAAAATAAAAAAAATTAGATTTTTTAATGATGTAAAATTTATATTCAAATATCGCTGATTTTCAAATTGGGCAAGAATTACTTTTTCAATATGCACAGCCGATTTGTTGCTGAGTGGGTGATGCTTTGTCGCTTTCTCCTCCTAACAAAGGACCTCTTCATTTTGGTTGAACCAACGAAGGAAGATAAAAATGTCTGAACACCCCCTCAGCTATCACCCACTATCTTATTTGAAAATGACTCTTTTCTCTCTCTCTCTCTCTTATTTATATATATATATATATATATATATATATATATATATATATATATATATATATATATTGCGTAAGATATTTTATAAGTATAAATTTTTTTGTATTTATAAAATTTTTATTATTGAATAAAAAGATGTGTGGTTAGAATGATAGTGATCTTTCTAGGATTTAGTAGGTTATTGGTGAAATAGTATAAATTTTAAGGGACCACTATAATCCTAACCACATATTTCTTCAATCAAGTGCCGAAAGCTTATGAATATAAAAAAATCTATATTTATAAAAATATAATAGTCGGACTATATATATATATATATATATATATATATATATATATATATATATATATATATATATATATATATATATTTCAGATACTAGGCTATGGTGCTATTAAATTTTCTAACGTTGAATTTGTCACTTTGATTATTTTCATCTCTTAAATCATATTATTTTTTAATCATTAACTAAATTTTAGAGAATTATTATCATCCTAACCTCACATTCTTTCATCTAAGAATTCAAAACTTAATAGCACCAATGACTTATTACTATTAATAACATAACAGTCTAGTTCATATATGTATATATTGTTTTTATATTATTGATAGTATTAGGATCTTACTTCTATAGTTTTATTTTTTATTTTAAAATTTCAAATCAACAATTTACACCGTTAAATAAGATATAGGGTGTATGAAGTTATTAGATTTTTTTAAAAAAAATTCTCTGAGACATCATTTACATAGTAACTAAATCATGTCAAAATGAACAACAAAAATTAAATAATCTTCAAAATTTGATAATAGTACTTTTAAATTTAAGACCAAGAATGTTGATCTTAATTTAAATAGTTTAAATTAATTTTTATCAAAATTTAAATAAATTTAGATTCTACAACGTTAACTATAAACTTGCCATAGTAGACACTGAACAATAAAAATTGAATAATCTTTAAAATTTGAGAATAACACTTTTGAATTCAAGATCAAGAATGTTGATCTTAATTTAAATAGTTTAAATTAATTTTTATCAAAATTTGAATAAATTTAGATTCTACGACGTTAACTATAAACTTACCACATATATATATATATATATATATATATATATATATATAATATATATATATATATATATATATATATATATATATATATATATATATATATATATATATATAAAAACTAGGCTCCTATACTGTTAATAGTACCAAGTTATTGGAGCTATTAAGTTTTTGACCATTGGATGAAAAAATATGCAATTAGGATACTAGTGGTTTCTTAGCCTCTGTTTGGATTGGGGATAAAGGGGGGATATCCCCCCTTTATCCCCAAACACATTTGGGATATCCCCGTTTGGGGATATCCCTCCCAAACGGGGATATCCCAGGTTTGGGGTTGGGATATCCCACCCCAAACCCCAAACCCCTTGAACCAGTTCCCTCCCCCTACTCCCTCCCTCTCCCCCCGTGATCATTAGCTCTTCACACACCCCGAGACGCCATTCTTCTCCACTCCTTCATCTCCTTCTCCACTCCTCAAAACCCTTCTTCGTCGCCGATCTTTGCTCCTTGCTGCCCCTCGCCGTCGCCGATCTATGCTCCTTCATCTCCATCTCAAGTGCACGAAACCCCATTGTCGTCACCGATCTGTGCTCCTTGGTCCCCCTCGCCGTCGCCGATCTTTGCTCCTTCATCTCCTTCTCAAGTGCACGAAACCCCTCCTCGTCGCCGATCACCGCTCGTGCTCCCCCTCGTCGTCGCCGATCTGTGCTCCTTGCTCCCCCTCGCCGATCTGTGCTCCTTCATCTCCTTCTCAAGTGCGAGAAAACCCTCCTCGTCGCCGATCAGTGCTCTTGCTCCCCCTCGTCGTCGCCGATCCGTGCTCCTTCATCTCCTTCTCAAGCTGCTCCTGGTGGGTTTTTTCTTCGTGGTTGCCCGATCTCGGTATTGTGTGTGCTTGGGTGCTTGTTGATCCCTGCTCCCTGTACCGAGGCTGCCCCGATCTGCATCTCTGCTCTCATTGGTCCCCCTCGTCGTCGCCGGACTTTGCCCAATCTCCTCCTTGTGGGTTTTATTTTCGGTGGTTGCCCGATCTTTGAAGTGTGTGTGCTTGCCTGCTTGTTGGTCCCTGCTCCCTGTACCGAGGCTGCCCCGATCTGCATCTCTGCTCTCCTTGGTCCCCCTCGTCGTCGCCAGACTTTGCCCGATCTCCTCCTTGTGGGTTTTATTTTCGGTGGTTGCCCGATCTTTGAAGTGTGTGTGCTTGGCTGCTTATTGGTCCCTGCTCCCTGTACCGAGGGTGCCCCGAGCTCCATCTCTGCTCCCCGCTGCCCCTCGTCGTCGTCGGACTGTGCCCGATCTGATCCTTGTGTGGGTTTTATTTTCGGTGGTTGCCCGATCTTTGTATTGGGTGTGCTTTGCTGCTTGTTGATCCCTGCTCCCTGTACCGAGGGTGTGACACCCCCGGAATTTGGATTAGTCCTCTATATAAATGATATAATAGGACTAAATCTCTAACCCGGCTATAGCATTTTGGATGGTAGCAAGATCCAAGAGGAACATGAGAGTTAAGCGTGCTAGATCTAGAGTAGTTCTAGGATGGGTGACCCTCTGGGAAGTGGGGCGTCACAGAGGGTGCCCCGAGCTGAATATCTGCTCCCCGCTCCCGCTCGTCGTCGCCGGACCTTGACCGATCTGATACTTGTGGGTTATTTTTCCGGTGGTTGCCCGATCTCTGTATTGGGTGTGCCTTGGCTGCCGTTGATCTCTGATCACTGTACTGTGCTTGCCCCGAGCATCATCTCTGCTCCCTCCCTGTACCGAGGTTCCCCCTACGGTTGCTCTCTGTCCCCTCTACCGAGCTAGCTCCGTGCTCCCTGTTCCGAGGTTGCCCTCGGTTGAGCTGTGACACCCCGGAATTTGGATTAGTCCTCTATATAAATGATATAATAGGACTAAATCTCTGATCACTGTACTGTGCTTGCCCCGAGCATCATCTCTGCTCCCTCCCTGTACCGAGGTTCCCCCTACGGTTGCTCTCTGTCCCCTCTACCGAGCTAGCTCCGTGCTCCCTGTTCCGAGGTTGCCCTCGGTTGAGCTGTGACACCCCGGAATTTGGATTAGTCCTCTATATAAATGATATAATAGGACTAAATCTCTAACCCGGCTATAGCATTTTGGATGGTAGCAAGATCCAAGAGGAACATGAGAGTTAAGCGTGCTAGAGCTAGAGTAGTTCTAGGATGGGTGACCCCCTGGGAAGTGGGGCGTCACAGTTGGTATCGGAGCCATTCACCAGTCGGAAATGCGAGATGAGTCTCGGCTGAGCCAGGGTTATATAGCCGGTAGAGCGAGGCTCCCCGGCTAATGACCGTTGTGGGTGGAGTGCAGCTCCCCACAAGGTCGGCTAAGACCAGCGAGACGAGTCTCACATCGCCTGGTGCTTGTGAGTGTGCTTGAGCCTGACGTGGACGTCAGGGCTTAAAGGGGGGAAGAATGTGACACCCCGGAATTTGGATTAGTCCTCTATATAAATGATATAATAGGACTAAATCTCTAACCCGGCTATAGCATTTTGGATGGTAGCAAGATCCAAGAGGAACATGAGAGTTAAGCGTGCTAGAGCTAGAGCTAGAGTAGTTCTAGGATGGGTGACCCCCTGGGAAGTGGGGCGTCACATGAGCTGTGCTCTCTGTACCGAGCTTGGTCTCTGCTCCCTGTAAACAAGCTGCTCTCTCCTCCCCGGCGCATCTCATCTTGCCGTTTTACTCCTGTTTCTGCCATCGAAGGTGCAACCCTTCCTTTTTCTTCCAGTTCAGATATTATTTGATATAATGCGTAGATAGCCTTTCATGATAAATGACTATGCTATGTCATTACAATTATATGTTTTGATGGCTGCGGAATATTTATGTTTCATCGGTTAAGTATGGTGATTAAATTATAAATGTTGGCGATGATGACGGTTACCATAGGCATGTGCTGGATGGTATGGATGTATACTCCACTGCAACCCCATGCTTGTTGGAAACCAGTTGAGCCCGTGTACATAATAAGGCGATGATGACGGTTGCCATATGCGTTTGATGGATGGCATGGATTTAGAATCCACTGCAACCCCATACATATTGAAAACCACATGAGCCCTTGTACATAATAGCCCACTATTCCAATTTTGTATAAATGAAAAACAATTTGCCAACATTTATCTTTACTTTTATCCCTCAACCGCAATTTTTGAAAAATAAATACTATATTATGTAATTCTCTATTTACCATGCCAATTATGACATGCCATCCCCTGTTATGCAATTAGTAATATGGTAAGCATCACATGTCTTCCTAATTGAATGGCAATTATATTATTGGTTTAAGGTTAATGCCAAAAATATTATAAAAATATTGTGTTATGCCAAAATATATAAAGTAGAACATATATTATGTACAGATGCGTCCTTTTAAGAAAGTGTTCAAGGCCGGTCAATCCAGTCGATCAAACATGGGCAACATCCAAGACAATACAATTCAAAATGAGGGTGCTAGTCGATCTCGCGCTCAACAAGCGCCCCGAACACCAAACTGGAGTGAGGCCTTGGATGCATGTCTGTTATCGTTGTTGACTGAGGAACATACTCTCGGCAACAACGTGAATAGATCATTCACTAACCTTGCGTGGGTTAGGATTGTAGCGGAAATAAATAGTCGAAATGGTTTAAACCTAACAAAGAAGCAGGTGAAGAATAGGTTGAAGGTGTTGAAGCGCACTTTCTCGTTGTACCATTCTTTGGTCAACAAGAGTGGTTGGGGATGGGATTTTATCCGCCACTTTCCCACGGCAGGCGATAGTTGTGACTGGGATGGTGTGATCTTGGTAACGTGATTTAATTTCCCTTTCAATAAATTTTTACCATATTGATTTCTTATAGCCTTTCTAATATAATTAACCTACGTCCAGGAAAATCCCGCTTATGCTAAATGTAGGGATAGGCCATTTCCTCTGTATAAGGATCTGGAGTTTCTAACAGAGAAGACTACCGCAACTGGTGCATATGGCTTTTCTTCACTCCAGCCACCCACTACAGCAATAGTTAGCTCCTCCTCATCATCCCCCGGTGAGGATGATACAATCCCAATTCCAAGATTATCAGGATTACATCTTTTACCTTTTCAATTTGAAGCAGGGTCCTCTGGGCCATATATGAATGAATTCATGCAAAGTCCACCACCCGAAAGGTCACCTACCCCTACCCTCATAACAAGACAACAAGTGGGTCTGGGCACAGCTCGGCAGGCAAAAGGCCTCGTTCCCCGGTACCCGAGCCTAGCCAACGAACAAACCGTTCGTCAACCGCATGCCGTCGAAAAAAACCTGACGACATATCTGAATGCGTCGCCGAGATGCTGCAGCTGGGCAAAGAAAAATTAGATCTGGTGAGGCAGATGTATAATAAGGATGCAGAACCTCGACGACCCATTCCGGCCATCGAGGATTGTATGCAGCGCATATATAATATGCAGGGGCTCACTAGTGAGCAGGTCTTGGCTGCCGGCGACGCTTTGAAGAATGCGCAAAATCGTCAACTTTTCATGACAATGAATGACGATCTTGCTTACAAGTGGGTTGAACGGCAGATAGCAAAAGAGAATCTGATGTATCGTCAATTTTTCCCAGGTCCTTAGTGGACATTTATATAATCTGTTTGTAATTTCATTACTGTAAATACAAGCTTTGTAACAATTAGTATCGCAACTTTCTGTACATTTTAGTATCGTTTTTGTAATTTATTATCCCGCACTGTTACTACTTTAAAACCCAATGTTGTGATATTTTCTAGAACACTTTGATTGCCTTTAACTAGACATTATCTTAATGTTTGTTTGAAATATCTATACATGTTAACTCATGTCTATTTAGTATGATTGTTCACTAAATTGGTACAATATCGTTGCAGATATAATGGATGATTCAAATTTTCAAACTGTATGTTGTTCCCGCTTTGTTGCAATGTTGTTCACTATATTAGATGATGATGATGATTATTGGGAGGATGTCCTACTCATGCTCATTGCGTCAAGGATACATCGTTGATGGTATTTAATATCCTAACAACCAAGTAGGGGAGTCGGATAATGTCGACATTTAAATTATTTCATGTACTACTTTCTTCTGTAATTGCTTGCTGTATTCGGCGAGATGAATGTTTGAGATGAATTTAAATAAATATAATATCATTTATGCGTACTATCAATATTGGCTAACTGCCAGAAATTAACTTGCAGTTGTAATGGATGATTCAATTTATCGACGTGTATTTTCGTTGGCTTTCCACGCCAATTTGTTCGATATATTGGATGATGATGATGACTATTGGGTGCAACTCATAATCATGCTTATTGATGGAGGATGCATAAATGATACAAGTACAATTAGCAGACAACCATGTCGTACCCGTCCATTTATGGGGCATCAGTTTATTTGTGATATTCTGAATGGTCATCCAGAACGGGGGTACAATCATTTTAGAATGACGACAACTACATTCATTGCTCTCCGCGATGACCTTCTTGGGAAGGGCCTTTTAAAAGGTACACGTAATCTGACTGTTGACGAACAGTTGGCCATTTTCCTATTTTGTATAGGACACGGTGTTGCAAATAGGGTGCTTGCTGAAACTTTTCAACATTCGGGGGAAACGATTAGTCGTCATTTTAACAATGTACTCCGGGCCATTATTCAAATAAAAGATGACTATTTAACTATGCCGCAAAGTAATTGTGGAGTGCATCCAAGAATAAGTGGGAATCCGAATTTCCATCCGTTCAAGGTAAGAGACAATAAGTTTTCAGCACTAAATTTGTAAATTTCCATTGCTGAATTGGAAATTTATTATGTTGTGACATTAACATATGTAGAATGCAATTGGGGCGGTGGATGGTACGCATATTCCGGTTATGGTAGAAAGGGAGAAACAACCACGATTTCGTTGTCGCAAAGGATTTACATCGCAAAATATGATGGCAGCTGTATCCTTTGACCATATGTTTTTTTATGTATGCACCGGTTGGAAAGGCTCTGCCGCTGATATGCGGGTACTCAGATGGGCATGTGAAATTGGAGGTTTTACAGTTCCTGAAGGTAAAATTTAAGGAGTAATTTTTTATTGCTCTCTTCATTATTATTGGTTCAATTTATTTATTACAAGTTGTATACCCTTCTGTTATATATACAGGAAAATATTATCTGGTCGATTCCGGTTACACGAATACCGATCGATTTCTGGCGCCGTATAGAGGCGAGCGTTACCATCTGAGTCAATATGACAGTAACACACGTGGTCGTATACATCGTTCGCCGCGGGACTTGTATAATCATCGGCACGCCCAACTAAGAAATGTGGTAGAGAAGACCTTTGGAATTTTAAAGAAGATATTCAAAATTTTAACTGTTGCTACACCGTTTCCTTATAGAGTGCAGTGTCACATAGCTATGGCAAGTTGTGTGATCCACAATTTTATTCGACGGCAACAAGGAGATGATAGATATTTTACCGAAGCAGTAGAGCTAGAGCCTCCAGAGGTTGACGTGGAAGCGACCACTACAAATTATAGTACATCAGAGTCACGGCGGGGAGACGACATTCGCACACGTATTACCGATGAGTTGTGGAATAATAGAAGTTAGATAAATCATTATAACTGACTAAAAGTTTGTAAATATTAGATTTACTGGTGTAATATTATGTTAGTCAGAATGTAAAAAAGTTTATTTTGTTTATATGTAATGTTAATTGGACTGTTAATTAAAAACTTGTGTTTTCCGGATATGATGTAATTTGAAATATTATTGTGAGATCGTTATTGTTTGATGGTAATTTACTTTTATTGTGAGTTCGTTATTGGTGATTAAAAAATCTTCGTTTTACTAAATAATTTTGTCAAATTATTTAATTCATGAATGTATTGAGCAACAGATTTTTGTAAATAAAATTTTTTATCATGAGTATGTATAAATCATTTATAAAATAATATTATTAAATTTTATTTAAATTTATCTTTGCAGAATGCAAATATTATAATTTTTAATCGTAAAATTTTTTTTTTAAGACTAATTAAAATTAAATATAATTTGATATAGTATATAATTAATTAAATATAATATATATGACTTGTTACAATTAAAAATTTCTAATACATTCTTTAATTATCAAATTTATAATATACATAAAAGTAAGGGTCACATCGTCATTAAACATAAAAGTCAACTCTATACCTCCTTATTCTTCAACTCTAATCCAAACACCAATTTTCTTATACCAGGTTTAAGCCTCATTCCCAACCAAACACAAATTAGGTTTATACCAAGTTTATCCCTTACTTTATACTTATACCTGGTATAACTCATTCTGACTTATCCCCAATCCAACCGCTACCTTAGAATTTAGTGGATGGTTGGTTGAATACTAAGATCTAAAGGAGTTGAAAGTGATTAAAGGGTTAATCTAACGGTGAAAAATTTGGTAACACTAAATGCTTGGTGATATCCATAGTATATTAACGGGACTATATATATATATATATATATATATATATATATATATATATATATATATATATATATATATAATTGAGTTTTTATATTTTTAAAAATACCAAGTTATTGATGCTTATAGTTTTTTAGCCTTTAAATAAAAGGATGTGCGCTTAGGATGATAGTGCGCTTCTTGGATTTAGTGGGTGATTGGCTTTATAACATAACCTAAAAGATAAAATTAGTCAAAAGGATAGATCTATAGGTAGAAAATTTATAAAGATCAATTGCTTACTAATTTAAAAAGCATAGTAGCCGTACTCTCTGGCTGTGTGTGATTCGGATATAAGATAGAATTATTTATTTTAGGGATAAGTATAAGTTTAGAAACAAAATCAATTTTGCGTTTACATGAAAATTAAGCTATTTTCGAAAATAAAAAAAAGCATTCGGATAATTAAATTGAAATAATAAAAATATAAATAATTATAATTTTAAAATAATAATATTTTATTTAATTAATTAATATAAAAATATTAATTTAAAAATAATTTAACTTGTTAGGTAACTCTAAATATTAATTGGTAAATTAATTAACAATAATGAGTATTATTAATAAATAATTTAATTAATTACAAATAATTTTATAAATTAATAAATTAATTAGTTAATTATTTAATAGTTAGATAATTAGTTAATAAAATAATTAGATTAGTCAAAATACTAAATTAATTAAAATTATATTTCTTTTAATTAACCTTGTTCTTAAGTAAAAATAAATTTGTTTCAGAAAAAAAAGTAGAACAATAGCTTTAGCCGTATATCAACTTATTATAGAATGACAAAAACTGTTGTTCCCGTCATAACCAAATACGTATGGGGGATCCCAACCAAATGATCTATATATATATATATATATATATATATATATATATATATATATATATATATATATATATATATATATATATAGCGTAGGGCTACTATACTTTTATGAGTATAAATCCCTTTATACTCATAACTTTTTCATCCTTGGAGAAAAAAATGTGCAGTTAGGATGATAGTTGTTCTCCTAGGGTTTACTAGGTTGTTGGAGAAATAGTATAAATCCTAGGAACTACTATAATTCTAACCGTACATTGCTTCATCGAAAGGATTAAAACTTATGAGTACAAGACGATTTTACTCATAGAGTATAGTATCCGGACACTATATATATATATATATATATATATATATATATATATATATATATATTTATATTTATATTTATATTTATTTATTTATTTATTTATTTATATAATTAGATTACTATATTATTGATAGTATTAGGACATTACGACTATAAGTTTTTTGACTTTTGGATAAAATGATGTGCGGATAGAATTATAGTGGTATCCTAGGGTCTAGTGGGTTGTTAGTGAAATAGTATAAATCATAGGGAACCATTATAGTCCTTCTTAATCGCACATTCCTAAATCTTTGTATATATATATATAGAGAGAGAGAATTCGGCTAACTATAATCCTTGTTAATCGCACATTTCTAAATCTTTGTATATATATATATATAGAGAGAGAGAGAGAGAGAGAGAGAGTTCGGCTAAGATGTTTGTATGTTTTTCACGATCTAACCTTTTAATTAATTTCACCATTTAAATAATACTATTCCACCAACCACCTGCTAAACTCTAGAAAATCACTATCATCCTAATCTCACATTCTTAAATCTAAAGATCAAAAACTCACAAGCATTACTGATTTGGTAATTTTACAAGCATAGAAGCTCAATTATATATATATATATATATATATATATATATATATATATATATATATATGAACTTATATATTTTTGAAAATACAAGTCTAACTATGTTTGTGTATTTATTACCATTGATTTTGTATTGAAATTCGTACTATTATATTTGTTCTTTCTTTCTCTTCAGTTGACTTTATAATAGCAAAAATTTCAATACAAATCTAGTAGTAAAATATTCACAAATATAGTTGAACTTGTGTTTTTAAAAATATATAAAATTTACTATATATATATATATATATATATATATATATATATATATATATATATATATATATATATATATATATATATAAGAGTGAGAATTGAGCTTCTATGTTTGTAAAAGTACAAGTTATTTGTGCTTGTGAGTTTTTTATTTTTGGATATAGGAATGTGCGGTTAGGATAATGGTGTGCCCCTTAGATTTAGTCGGTGGTTGGTGAAATAGTATGATATAAGAGATAGAATTAATCAAAAGGTCAGATCTAACGGTAGAAAACTTACAAGCACCAATTGTTTGGTGCTGGTACAAGCACAGTAGCCAGACTATATATATATATATATAAACTCTTTTATTTTGTTTAGATTGTTTAATTATAGTAAACCAAATTAGAATATTTATCAAATATGGTATAAGGATCAAATCCGAAACGGAATAGAGTAATGCAATTTATATTCTACAGTAAAGTATTACCTTATATAGTCATCAATTATTCCTTACCTAACTTGCCGTGCAGTTAATTTTGAATTTTAGGAATGCAATAATGCCTAAGATTATAAAGCAACTGACAAGTAATTAAGTGGGACAATTAGGTTAATAATAATAAAAAAATCCAGCTTTATTCTATTTTACCGACTACACTCCCTCAAAAATTAGGAAAACCCTACCTGTACACCCCCAAGGGGGTGTACAGGCTACACCCCACCCAATGGCACTCACCCGTCACATGATGTGACGGGTGAGTGCCATCCTGTACACCCCTTGAGGGTGTAACAAATTGTAAAGTGATCCCTCACCACACCCTATTTATTGGATGAGTGGGGTGTGTGATGTACACCCAAAATAAGATGTACAAGTAGCATTTTTCTTTCCAAAATAGAAGTGCTAGGTGTACACTCCTAAATAGGGTGTACATCCTACACCCACCCATCCTAGGGTGGGTATTCATCCACTCGTCACTCGATGTGACGAGTGGAATTCACCCACCCCTAGGATGGGGTGGGTGTAAGATGTACACCCCATTTGGGATGTACATCTAGCATTTTCCTTTCCAAAATTATATTACTTGGGATGGTTTAATTCTAGTGCCACGCTGCGATGCACTGTTATTTTTTTTAATAATAATTTAAATTTATAGATCTACATTTTATGATATTTAAAAAATGTAATTATAGAAGTTTAGGATTTAGAGTTTTAAAAATAATAGTACATCATCCGGGCATAGAATAATGAGTTTTGCTATAAATACACTCCTATTAGGGATGTACATTATATATCCCTAACAAAAACGATTCGAATTAATTTAAATTTTTTTAAATAAAAAATTTAAATTAATTCAAAATATTTATGGTCCAAGTGTACGTATGATGTACACTCTAAGAGGGTGTACAGATAGCTTTTTTCTAGAATAATTGTCTATTACTTGTCCTGTTTGGCAGAAGAGTGATCGCTCACCATAAAATTTGCAGTCCCCATAAACTGTTCTAACGCAAATAAAAAAATAAAAAAAAAAATTGTTAGTTGATATTCGAGATTTCGAAGTCAGTTCGAGTTTGAAATTTAATTGTTTTGTATTAAACGAAATATATAGCATATTATTGGTTTCTCAAAAAAAAAAAAAAAAAAAAATTGGAATGTTTATTGGAATACCTCTCAGTTGTTTTCTTCTTCTTATTATTATTTTATAGTTTTTTTTATTTTCTTTTAAAGAGAACGAAGGCATATTTCTATAAATTCTATAAATCATAGTATAACGTTTGTTTGACGATCTTTTTTTTTCTTTCTGTTTGCAACTAATAAAATCTTTTACTAAATTTTATTTAAAATAATTTAAAGTTTGAATTTAAATATAAAATTTGAACAAAATTTTAATATTCGATATTTCAATTTATAATAAAATTTTAAAATTTTAAAATTTAAACGGTAAAATTTGATTTTTAAATTCTATATTTAAAATTTTATGTTTTAAATTTTAAATTTTAGATTTAAAATTTAAATTTAAAATTTAAAATATAAAATTTTAAATTTTAAATTTCAATTTTAGATCTTAAATTCAAAATTTTAAATTTCAATTTAAAATGTTGAAATTTGAAAATTTAAACTTTAAACATATAATTTGAAATTTAAAATTTTAAAAATTAAATTTATTATAAATTTTAAATTAAGAATAAAAATAAAATTAGATTTAAACTTATTTTATCTCTAATCTGTTCAATCGATTAAATTCTAAATTAATTTGACTTGAACTTAATCAAATCAATAATACAATATTTACACATAAGTTCTCTCACAACTCACTACCTATTAGTAAGTCTTCTCTTATAATATTTACACTTTAATATTCCTAATTTTTAATAATTATAAATTAGTCCATTTATCAATATATTGATAATTAAGTTCTCAAGCAATTCAAAAATCACAATTCGGCTATCCGATCAATTATAGCCTAGGTTATATTCTATCTGGTAGCGATGAATTATAGCCTCTTATGCGTGTGATCCCATATGTTATTAGCGAGATATTATGTGATCACTACCAATAATATCAATAAAATTCTTTTCAGTTTGTCAGAACAATTTCCACTCAACCCAATAAAAATAATCGATCATCGATCATCATCCAGATTATAACGACCCGACCCACTAGCAATAATAACTCGTTAGGCCCAAACCACAGCCCAAAATGCTTAAACCCAATTATTATTACTAGTGTCCATGTCTTATATAAACCCAATCACAATTCCATCAACATCCGATATGGGACTATTGGGGGCGTCACAGACTCCCCCCGTTTAGGCTTCTCCCAGACTTCCCCCGTTTAGGCCTGACGTCCTCGTCAGCCCAAACACACACAGCAGCCCAAGATCACCAGGCGATGTAAGAGTTGTCTAGCTAGCCCTGTCATCTAGATTCAGGCTCAGCCGAGACTCGCCACACATTTTCGGCTGGTTATTGGCTCCGATACCAAATATAACGATCCGGCCCACTAGCAATAATAACTCGTTGGGCCCAAACCACATCCCAAAATGCTTAAGCCCAGTTATTATTACTAGTGTTCATGTCTCATATAAACCCAATCACAATTCCATCCACATCCGATGTGGGACTATTGGAGTGTCACACAGATAATTCTGATGAGTCCCACAATCCACCAGTAGCACCTATCAGCATGTAGTGACATTCTAGTAGAATACTATATTGAACCTCTATGTGTAGTTAACGTGTGATACAATTTTTCTATCAGGAGTTCTGACTAGACAGAGATTATGGAATTGCTCATTAAACCTCACCGTCTGTCATATGTCAAATTTATTCGACTCAAGTTTCTAATATCGGAAACCCTTTCCGTTATTTATTTTGCCCTGATCAAGATTTTTTAAATTCGGTCTCATAAATCACATGACTAACTTTCTTATTTACTAAAGGCGATAGATTTTATATAGGTGCATACTCTATTTCTACAACGAATCTACTGCTGCCAATATGTATCGTAAGGATCCAAATGGCTAGAGATCAAGTGTATATACAGTCAAACTATAGTAACCCCATAGTAATAGCCGAGACACCGCTGGTTAAAGGACCGGTCGCTTTACTGCAACATTAAGTAAGTCACTGACGAGTGAATAGACATCCGAGTGACTTCTCGTGTTGGTCATGCTCGATATTCTTATTCTCCAACAATTAGCTACACATTCGCTTTAGTGTCCTTGCACTGTTGACTCGAGACTCATATACTCTAAAAGAAAAGCGACTTGCGCACCAATCTCAACGAATCAATCACGGTCCCTGTGATGATCCATTGATCGGAAATATTTAAGAATTAATCACCAATGATACATATATCAAATTCTCAACTCTTGTGAATGCGTATTATCATCTTATTAATTTTCTGAACAATTTATGAACACATATACAATATGAATAAAAATAAAAATTCAATTATATTTATAATATAAAAAGTTAAATACAAATTTATATTCTAAAAAAAATATATGTGTTGATTTGGTTGACCTTTTAGAGCATACATCTAATAAGTGATTCTCTAATATTTAGTGAGTGATGGATGAAAATTTGACCGTATTCTATATGTTTCTAACTTGAGACCTCAGATCCAACCATTAAACTCTTAACCAACTATACCCAATACAATTAGTAGAATAAAAAGAGCTTACAATATATAGAATAGGAGGATCTCGTGTAACACCCCCGGAATTTGGATTAGTCCTCTATATAAATGATATAATAGGACTAAATCTCTAACTCGGCTATAGCATTTTGGATGGTAGCAAGATCCAAGAGGAACATGAGAGTTAAGCGTGCTAGAGCTAGAGTAGTTATAGGATGGGTGACCCCCTGGGAAGTGGGGCGTCACAGTTGGTATTAGAGCCATTCACCAGCCGAAAATGTGAGATGAGTCTCGGCTGAGCCAGGGTTATATAGCGGGTAGAGCGAGGCTCCCCGGCTAATGACCGTTGTGAGTGGAGTGCAGCTCCTCACAAGGTCGGCTAAGGCTAGCGAGACGAGTCTCACATCGCCTGGTGCTTGTGAATGTGCTTGAGCCTGACGTGGACGTCAGGGCTTAAAGGGGGGAAGAATGTAACACCCCCGGAATTTGGATTAGTCCTCTATATAAATGATATAATAGGACTAAATCTCTAACCCGGCTATAGCATTTTGGATGGTAGCAAGATCTAAGAGGAACATGAGAGTTAAGCGTGCTAGAGCTAGAGTAGTTCTAGGATGGGTGACCCCCTGGGAAGTGGGCGTCACATCTGGGGGGTGTTTGGTTCCTGTATTAAATGGGGAATAAGGGGGATATTCCCCTTATCCCCCCAAACAAAAATCAGAATGGGAGGAACTGTAGTTCCCCCCTTATCTGGAATAAGGGGGATAAGGGGGGAACTGCAGTCTCTCTCCCCCCCCCCTCCCCCCTCCCCTCCCCTCCCCTTCCCTTCCCTCGGATAGTGGAATAAGGTTGGGTTTCCCAACCTTTTACCCACCCTTTTTTTTTAATTTAAATAAAAAAATTTAAATGTTTTGATATTTAAATTTATAAAATTTAAAATTTATTTTTTTTATTTTATAAATTTTAAAATTTTTAACTTTTTTTTTAATAAATCTAAAATTTAATTTTTTAAAAAAATTTATTAATTTTAAAATTTATACAATTTTTTTATAAAAATTTTTAAATTATACATTGTTTGAGAGAATTAAAATTGAATTTTTTAACATTTATAAATGTTTAAATTTGGAGAATTTTTAAATTTTATAGCTTTTAAAAATGTTAACTTTAATTTTTAATAAATTTAAAATTTTATAAAATTTTAAAATTTATTAATTTTGAAATTTTAAATTTTGATTTTTAATAAATTTTAAAATTTAAATTTTTTAAAAATTTTAAAATTTATATCAATTTTTATATACAAAATTTTAAATTTTTAAAAATTTATAAAATTTCAAATTTTAAATTTTTTAAATTTTTTTTTATATAAAAGTAAAATATAAATTTTAATAAATATCTTAAATTAAATGTTTTAAATCATACGAGTGAAATTTTTATTTATTTTAAAAAATCAATGAGGGCAATTTTACCATTTCATATTCCTATTATCGCACTAAACATAAATTCTCTTATCTCTGAAACTAATCTAATATCGAACCAAACACTTTTTTACCATAATTTCAGCTAGTTTTAAATTTTATATTTATTTCAAGAACAACTAGTTATTTTTTATCTCACAAGCCATAATAAGATCAAGTATGTTTACCCGTTTGGATTCGGTATAGAACCGGGAATAGGAGGGATATCCCTCTTATTCTTCCAAACGCACCAGGAATCAATCGGTATAACTTATTCCGGTACAACTAAAATAAGTGAAAATTACTGTTCTCACTCTTCCAAACCACCCTCTAACTTTTTCCTTAAATACCCTCCCACGTCTACCGAGGCACCATCTCTCATCTTTTTATTACATAATAAAGTTTGAGGGTAAAAAGATAATTTACCTTAATTAAAATTCTTTATTTCTCTTATTCCTCATTCTCATACCAAACACAAAATCTCTTATTTCTGAAACCATTCCAAATATTTTTTTACACTAATTTTATATTTTATATTTATTTCTAAAATAGCTAATTTCGTGTTATTCAGTTACCATCTAAAATTTTGTTGTATGTTTGCATTGTGTAGACGTGTTCACTAACCTACCACTAAAAATGAAAGATTTATATATAGTTCAGAGTAGTAAGTACTGTTTTTCTATAGATATGTCCAATCAGTCGAATATATGATCGATATTCAAATTATTTATAGAACAGTCAGCATAGTCGAACAAAAGTTTGTCAGGAAGGACATGCACTCGTATGTGACCGTTTTGACAGTATGATGGAAGAGAGATGGGAGACAGTGAGGCTGCGTTTGGAATAGGGATAGGCTGGAATTAGCTATTCTGGGGATAAGAATAAAGTACGGAACTAGAGCTTAAACTCGTTTGGGATGGTTCCAGGGATAAGAGAATTCGTGTTTGGTTTAATAATGTGGAATAGAAGGGATAAAGAGGATAAGATGGGTAAATTACCTTTTTGCCCCCAAGATATATTATGTGATAATAGTTGTTAAAAATTGATTAGTTCGTTTTAATTAATGGATTAATATTTTAAAATAATAAAAGTAAAATTATAATCGTAATTAAAATATCTAATTTAAAAATAATACATTTAATTTAATAATTAATTTTTCCAACTTAAAATTAAAATTTAAAATATAATATTTCAACATTTTAATTTGAAGATTTACAATTTTAAAATATTAATTTTAAATAATTAATTTTTAAGTGAAATTTTTTTAAAATCTCGCAAAATTTATATATTTGTTAAATATTTATAAATTTTCACCCACGAGCTTTATTATGTCATTAAAATATTGTAAACTCCTTTTTCTCGTTTTAATTAATGGATTAATAATTTTAAAAAATATAAGTAAAATTATAATCGTAATTTAAATATATAATTTAAAAATAATACATTTAATTTAATATTTAATTTTTTCAACTTAAAATTTAAATTTAAAATATAAAATTTCAACATTTTAATTTGAAGATTTACAATTTTATAATATTATTTATAAATAAATAATTTTTAAGCGATATTTTTTAAAATTTCGTAAAATTTATATATTTGCTAAATATTTGTAAATTTTCACCCACGAGCTTTATTATGTCATTAAAATATTGTAAACTCCTTTTTCTCGTTTTAATTAATGGATTAATAATTTTAAAAAATATAAGTAAAATTATAATCGTAATTTAATTATATAATTTAAAAATAATACATTTAATTTAATATTTAATTTTTTCAACTTAAAATTTAAATTTAAAATATAAAATTTCAACATTTTAATTTGAAGATTTACAATTTTATAATATTATTTATAAATAATTAATTTTTAAGCGATTTTTTTAAAAATTTCGTAAAATTTATATATTTGCTAAATATTTGTAAATTTTCACCCACGAGCTTTATTATGTCATTAAAATATTGTAAACTCCTTTTTCTCGTTTTAATTAATGGATTAATAATTTTAAAAAATATAAGTAAAATTATAATCATAATTTAATTATATAATTTAAAAATAATACATTTAATTTAATATTTAATTTTTTTAACTTAAAATTTAAATTTAAAATATAAAATTTCAACATTTTATTTTTAAGATTTACAATTTTATAATATTAATTTTACAAAATAAAGTTATAAGTGAAATTTTTCTAAAAATTCACAAAATTTATATATTTGCTAAATATTTATAAATTTTCACCCACTAGCTTTATTTATATATTTACTTTTTTAACATTAAATTTTTTAACATTTCGCAAAATTCGTATATTTGGTAAAGATTTGTCAATTTTTATTTACAAATTGCATATTACTCCCTATTAATATATACACACATCTGTTTATTACAATAATTTATTTATCTACATAATTATCGCCGGACTAACTTCTATTATTCCACAATTGATCTGTAATATCCGTTCGAATGGCGTTGCCCCGCCGCGAGTCTGATGCACCGGGCAATGAAGCATCAGGAATTTGAATAACATCAGTGTGATGACCTTGATCATAAGACATCGCACAGGCTTGTTCCCAATAATCGTCATCGTCATCTAATATCGTCAGTATATTCGCAAAGATCGCGGACGAAAATATGGTGCGATAAAACGAAGCTTCCATTTTTCCTGCAAAGAGCCGTTTGTATTCAAGCAATATGTCGCAGTATATAGACATTGTCTAAACATTAGAAACAAATACGTCAATTATATAATGCAACATAGAACATAACAAGCCTCGAAATAAACCATAGTAGTTATGATCCTCAACTAAAACACATAACACTAGTACAATATTACATTATCACATACCTAATCTAAACATAAAGTAAAACATCATAATGTTCGTTGAATATTACATTACCAGAACATATTTTAAACATAAAACTAAGCATCACAATGTTCCTACAATATTACATTACCAGGTAGCTAATTTAAAGATGTAATTAAGCATCACAAATGTTCCTAAAATAATACATTCCCAGCTACATAATTTAAAGATGAAATTACTGAACTATTATAGTCAAGGGAAGAACTGTCGAAATAAAAGACTGTCTTTCGCTAGTTGGCGATCCAGCCACTTTATAGCATGCGCGTCGTTCATTGTCATGAAAACTTGCCTATTCTTGTCATCTTTTAATGCCTCGGCGGCTGCCACTACCTGATCATCTGTAATTCCATGAAAAGAGTATACTCGGGCCATACAATCCGCAATTGTCGCGATATTGCCTCGTTGGCTAATTTCAACTTGGTACATTTGGCGGACTAGATCAAGCTTTTGCTTCCCAATTTCCACCATTTCAGCGAAGTGGTTACTTGTGCCTTGATCCTTTTGCTTCCCAACATTTCTACGCTGGGGAGTTGATCGACGTGGAGATCGAGGCCTTTTCCCCGCAGAGCTATGCCCTGAACCACTTCCACTAGCACCGAAGTTTGGTCCTAGAGGAGCAGGACTTGGCGATCGTGATGTATAACCCGGCATTATGTTCTCAAAGCTGGGTGGTATAGCTGGATCATTCTCATGCGGAGAAGATGATGATGAACTATCAACAGTTTCGGGAATTGGCATATCAGAGGAGAACCCGAAAGTGCCTGTTGCCGTATTTTTTTGAGTAAGGAACTCAATATCCTTATAATGAGGGAATGGTTTATCCCTACATTTTGCATAGGCCGGATTCTCCTGGACAAAGACACGAGGATTAGGATAGCTTCACCAATTTAAATATCTACTAACTTACAATCTTAACGCAAATAATATAAATTTTACCGCGATTACTGCTTGCCAGTCTTTATAATCACCAGCGGTAGGAATGTTGTTCGTGTAATCCCATCCCCAGCCGCTCTTGTTAGCTAAGTAGTAGTATAATGCAAAACTTCTCTTCAGAACTTTAATACGGTTCTTTATTTGGTCCTTCGATAGGTCCATATTATGTCTAGAATTGACATCTTTAACGACTCGGTTCCATGCGTGATTTGTGAAAGTACCATTTATATTGTTTCCTAGTGCGTGCTCTTCAGTTAACAAAGATAATAGGGTGCTATCCATAGATTCGGTCCAGTTAGGTGTTCGCGTTCCCGTTTGTGGGCGCGAACTACTTCCACCTTCTGTCCGCATATTCTCATATTGACGGTTGTTTTGGGTTTGTTCGATGTTATTCGTAGGCCTAGAAAATCTCTTCCAAGGACGCATCTGATTAAAATAAATTGATATTGGTAAAGATCATTGCAACACTTACCATTGCTTCCCAACATTGTAGTAGTGTAAATTAAGTATTAATATGGAATTAAAATTGGTGGCCCAAACCGGATGATATTCAACCTAGGTTGTTGTCAAGAAATAGTGTATTTTTTTTTAATAAATTTGCTCAATTAGTTTCCAACAAACATGGGGTTGCAATGGATTGTAAATCCTTGCCATCCAACTGATGAATATGGAAACAATCATCATTGCAAAAGGTTGGGTGATTTCATCCTTTTTGGGTCATTTTTCGCGGTAACAAGCAATTATACATTAATTTCCAATTATATATACGAACAATACTCATTTACACCAAGCATATGGAATCTCACAAATATATATAGCAATCATAGGGGAGTGAGATGATTGGAGCGGACTTACTTTGCGTGAGTAGAGCTTTCGCAACTCAAATAATGAAATCAACCCAACAGCTCGGCACCAACACTCAACAAGGCAGGCTCGGGGGCCCGGGCGCAGGGGGGGGGGGCGGCGGCCTCGGGGGGCTCGGGGGCCGGGGGGGGGGGGGGGGGGGGGCTCGGGGCCCGGAGGAAGAAGAAGGGAGCCTCGGGGGGCTCGGGGGCCGTGGGCCGGGGGGGGGGGGCTCGGGGCCCGGAGGAAGAAGAAGGGAGCCTCGGGGGGCTGGGGGGCCGGGGGGAGGGGGGGGGCTCGGGGCCCGGAGGAAGAAGAATGGAGCCTAGGGGGGATCGGGGGCCGGCGGGGGAGCTCGGGGCCCGGAGGAAGAAGAAGGGGGCCTCGGGGGGCTCGGGGGCCGGGGGCGGGGGGGGGGGGGGGGGGGGGGGGGGGGGCTCGGGGGGCCGGGATCGCGGAGGAAGAAGAACGCGGACTCGGAGGCTCGGGGGTCGGGAGGAAGAAGAAGGGGGCCTCGGGGGGCTCGGGGGCCGGGGGGGGGGGGGGGGGGGCTCGGGGGCCCGGGATCGGGGAGGGAGGGCGAGGGCGGAGAGAGCGGAGAAGAACACGGCGAGGTCGGGGGGATGGGGGGCCGGCCGGCCGCGGGGGCCTCGGGGGGGGCGGGCGCGGGGGGGCGGAGGAAGAAGACCGCGGACTCGGAGGCTCGGGGGCCCGGAGGAAGAAGAAGGGGGCCTCGGGGGGCTCGGGGGCCGGCGGGGGGGCCTCGGGGGGCTCGCGGGCCGGCGGGGGGGCCTCGGGGGACTCGGGGGCCGGGGGGGGGGGGGGGGGGCTCGGGGGACCGGGATCGGGGAGGGAGGGAGGAGGGAGAGAGCTAGAGGAGGAAGGAGATGAGAAGGAGAAAAAAAAAAATTAAGTGGGAGAGAGAGAGATGGCAGGCATCATCAATGCCTGCAGACAGGCATTGATGATGCCTGCCTTATCGGTCGGGGGAAAAGGGGGGGGGGGGGGGGGGGGGGGTGGGGAGAGAGAGGAGAGAGAGAATATTTTAGATTAAAAAATAGGTAAAAGTAAGGAGAGGGGGGGGGGGGTGGGGAGAGAGAGGAGAGAGAGAATATTTTAGGTAAAAAAATAGGTAAAAGTAAGGAGAAAAGGGTAGAATGGTAAAAAATTTAATAATAAAAAAATTTAATGGGAATTGTTATACTAGCTATTCTCCTTGTTCTGGGATAAGCAATACCAGACAGTTCAGATGCGTTTGGGAGAATAAGGGGGATATCCCCGCTATTCCCGTTCCCGTTCTGAAAACAAACGAAGCCTGAGTGTTTTATGTTGAAAGAGCAATGCTACATGTACATCCCAAAGGGGTGTACATCTTACACCCACTCATTTAAAGGTGAGGGGATCACTTCACAAATTGTGAAGTGACCCCTCACCATACCCCACCCATTGAATGGGTGGGGTGCGCGATATACACCCCCAAATAGAATGTACAAGTAGTATTTTCCATGTTGAAAAATTATTTCTATAAATTTTTTATTTTAAATAATAAAAAAGTAAAGTTAGCTATATATTATTAAAAAATTTGTATGATGTATATTTTTATTGATTTTTCAAACAAAATTCTATACCTTTTAGCTGGTTACTTTCCTTTTCAAACAAAATTGTTTTTTTTATTTTTTTTTATTTTTTTTTTATTTGCCGAAACTATCCTTCTCACACTTTTTTAACGGTTTGTTTTTCTTCCTGAGATTATCCATCTGTGGACCTAAACAAATACCTCCCTTAATTGACTCGTACACTAAATTAAATGGATAATTTAATTTCATGAATGGCCCCCTTTGGTAGTGTAATATCACTAATAGCTTTCTAATTTTAATATTTAAAATTATCGCAAATATTCTTAATTTTCCTAATGTTTAGTCTTGATCTAAAATAGTTATAAAATATTTATTTTACTCTTATCCGTTATATTATTTATGACATTAAATTTTGTATTTAATTTTTTTTTAATTAAAAATGACCGCTAAATATTTTATCTATAGTTTTTATCGTCAGCATACATCACATGAATAATTTGAATTTAAAATAAATATTTAAATTTAAATTTTTATATTGATTTTAAATTTAATTTAAAATTTAAAATTTAAATTTAAATTCATATTTTGAATTTGAATTTAAAAATAAAAGTTTAAATCTAATGTGACGTCTTGCTTTCCAAAAATCATCTACCATAAAGCTATTCTAATTCTAGATTGTTTAAATGTCTTAATCTTTTGAGCCTAACCATTATTCATAATTGAGTTAAAAAATTCAGTCATATTATATTTTATATATATAATTATTTTAAATTCTGAGATGTTATATTTTTCTATCTTTCCTGGCATTCTCTTCTAACTCAAGCATACTCACAAACACCAAGCGATATGAGACTTGCCTTACTAGTAGTTTTAGTTTTTCTTATATGATACAACGTTCCATCCACAACCAGGGACCAAGCCAGAATTGAATTATGAGGGGGGTCAAAATATATTTAAATAAAAATTTTAGTACATTATCAATTTTTTTTAAAAAAAATTATTAATTAAATAATTAATATAAAAATATTAAAAAAATTTAATTTAAAAATATTTAATATTTAATTATTTTATTTATATTATTTTATTCAAATAACTAAAAATTTTACTAAATATAACCGTAATTCAATTAGATCAATGACTTTAGCTAAAAGATCTATTAAATTTAGTATAATATTTTATTAAGTTAAATAAAATAGCTTACCAAAAATAGTTACAAATTAAAAAAATATGAAATAAAAAATTTGAAGTTAAAATATGTATTTCAAATAACTTGTAAGTACGAGACTCCTAATATATTTTCATCTATTTTAAATATATACAAATAAAAAATAAAGAAAATTATGTTGGCACAAAAATAAATATTAAAAAATTGAGGGGGGCCATTATTATCTAAAAGAGAGAAAGTGATAAATTAGTATCAAGAACTATTGAGTAATATCAAAATGTTGAGGGGGGCCATGGCCACCTTGGGCCCTATTATGGCTTCATCCCTGTCCACAACGATCATTGTCGGGAGCTGCACTCTGTTTGCTGTATAACTCTAGCTCGCTCTAATACCAACTGTGACGTCCTACTTTTCGGAGAGTCACCCACTCTAAAACTACTCTAACTCTAGCACACATAACTCTCTTAATTTTTTAAACCTAATCATTACCTAAAATAGTATTAGCGGAGTATATATATATATATATATATATATATATATATATATATATATATATATATATATATATATATATATATATGACTATTTCAAATCCCAAATATGTTATATCGAAATAAATTCAAAATTAGATTTGAAAGTAAAATTAAGTATAAAATTTCAATTTAAATTCAAAATTAAATTTGAATTTAAAATCAAAATTTAAATTTGAATTTAAAATTAAAATTTAAATTTGAATTCAAATTTAAATTTGATATTTAAATTCAAAATTAGATTATAAATTAGAACTAATCTAAAATCAAATTTTAAATTAAAATTTGAATTAAAAAATTTTACCCGCAAATTTTGAAACTATTTCGGGATATAATTGGCTTTCTAAAACTTAACTAGTTTTCAGTTAGCTTGGAACTAAGGTTAAGAAAAAAAACCCTGCCACATGTTTTAATGGGAGTGACATTTATGACATAACTCATTCTATTGGAAGGATATATGTTATATTTTAATATTTTTAAGAATATTTATGATATTTTAATTTTTTTGTGAAATAATTAAAATTTTTTTTAATTTAAAATACTATACAAAATACTAAAATATTAACTACTTACAGAAAATCATTTCTCTTTGTAGAGAGTGAATGATCAAAATGACTGTAAAAAAAAAAGTACTAGCAAAATAATATTATACTTAAATATCAGCAATGCTATTCGTACATTCAAAAATAAATATATAATATATATTTCATTCATTCGGTGATGAGACCTAGCTATCAATCATTTCGAAATAACAGACGAAATTCCTTTTTCCTGAATTGGTGGAGTATATGATAGGGGTGCCAACGAGCCGAGCACAAACGAGCTGGGATCAGTTTATGTTCGGCTCGAGCCGAACATGAGCTGGCTCGTTTAAATATCGAGCTGAAAAATTTGGTTCGTGTTCGGCTTATTTATTAACGAGCCGAACACGAGTTGGCTCGCGAATAATAAGTTTGATTTTTATTTCTACTATTACTATAAAATTAAAAAGAAATTTAAAAATTTAAATTTTAATCTAATAATTAAAATTATAAAAAATTGATGGCATAAAATCTAAATAGTAATATATATATATATATATATATATATATATATATATATATATATGTTTGAGCTGTGACTCCGGCTTGTGTTCGATTCGTTTATTAAACGAGCTGAAAAATTATGTTCATGTTCGACTCGTTTACTAAATGAGAGCTCATTTCGTGTCTCTTCAGTTAAAAGATAAATGTGCAAACAATTTCGAAACTTCAACAGATTTATAATTTATAAATGATTAAGTTATGCATTCATTTGTTAGATCCTGTTCATGGAATATCTGAAAGAGGGCTTGAAGTTGTTTTTGATTGATACGTGATCTTGTGGATATAAAATATTTTAATAATATATTTAATTAATATTTTATATTTTATAATATTTTTGTCCTAATTATTAATTAAATAAATTTAAATAAATAATTTGAATAAGTTAAATTGAAATAATTTAAATTAGTTTATGTACAACATAAATTTTTATAAAAAACTTATTATTAATTAAATTATTTTATAAAGGCATAAGTGTGCAAAAAGTAGGGAAAAAAATATTAAAATAATTATAAAAGTTTTATATAAATTAAAATTTTAGTTAATTTAATCGATATATTAACTGCTAGTTATCAGTTATTTAATTTTAATTTGTAAGAATTAATTATAATTATTAAAGCTGGTCAAATTCTGTACAAAATTTATAAACATTTTGTTTAATTAACAAAATTAATTATAAAAATAAAAAATGATAAAATATCAATTAAAAAAATAAATTTGAGGAGTATATTTCGAAACGTCCTAATAGTTGAGGGGGTCTTCACATATTTTTTACCAATTTTTTTTTTGGTGAAAATATATAAAAGTAAACTATGTCTTTAATTATCGTTAGTAATTTATCAAATTCATTAGTAATTTCACTAGATTAAATAATTTTAATTATCTTTGATCATTTAAATTTAACTAAGTATAAGAATTGATATTAAAAAAAAAAATAGAATTTGAGTGGATCTCAATTCAAAAACATTATAGTTGAGGTTATCTATATATTTGTGCACACATTAAAGGAGGATATATACTATTCCGTGCATCGGGTGTACAAGTAAATTTTGTCCATATTATTTCTAAAACTTTTAATATAAAAATTTAAACCCTATAATTTTTTATATAGAGACTTTCTATATATTATGGATCATATCTTAAAATTTAAAATTTAAATTTATAGTATTAATTATTAAAAATTAGGGTCGGTGTATGTAACATTAATAGACCAGGTGCATGCAAATTTTATTTTTGAAGAGTAGGTTGGGAGGAAAAACTATTCCATGCATCAGGTGTGTACTTATATCTTATACACTGCATGGATAAATCTCTATAGTTGAAATCTAAACTTTTCAAAATTTTGTAAATAGGCTTTTTTTTTTTATATAGTGCACACTATATCTATTAAATTATATCTTAATTTTGAAATGTTATAATTAAAAAACAGATTTAATATATGTAATATTTCAATAGACCGGGTGCATGTAATACTTTTGAAGTTGAGATGGTGTCACATCCTGAATTACAAAGAAATTCTCGGATATGCCAACAGACTTACCGTATGCACAAAAAAACCTGAGAACAAGTATAAGAAGTCTATAGCTACCCGTCTATAGCTATCCGTGACGAAGCATATGTAGAGTGAGAGGGACATGACACAACTCAATTTTTAAAATGTTCACTCTAGATTCTCATATTGATATTGACTTACGTAATGTTTGGTTCGAGAATTATAAATTTGGGAATAAATTTTTTTATTTTTGGGATAATTTGTTATTCCGGAATAGTCAGGGATAAAAGAAAAATAGTGTTTGGTTTGTAAAACTGTTATTCTTAAGAATAGCTGAAATTATGTTTGGCCCATTTCTTAGAATAAACAAAAATAGTGAAAGAATAAAAATAATTATAATTTTAAAATAATAATATTTTATCTAATTAATTAATATAAAATATTAATTAAATAATAATTAATATTTGTATAAATTAAAATTTATATTTTAGTAAATAATACTGTTTAATTTTTTAAAAATTAAAGTTAAAAAATTTAAAATTTGTATAAATTTTAAAATTTATTAAATTTATAAATTTATTAAAAATTAAAGTTACAAATTTAAAAAGTTATAAAATTTAAAATTTCTCTAAATTTTAAATTTTAATTATCTCAAAAAATCTGTAAAAGATCATGCAAAAAAATTAATTTTTAAATTTTTATAAATTAAAAAATTTCTATAAAAAAATTAAAAATTTATATATACAAAATTTGCATAAATTTTAAAATTTTAAATTTTAAAATTTTTACATTTTTAAATTTATAAAAAAATAAAGTTAAAAATTTTAAAATTTATAAAATAAAAAAATTTAAATTTAAAATTTTATAAATTTTATAAACTTTAATTTAAATTTTAAAAAATTAAAAAAAGATGGAAATAAGGTTGTTCTCGTATGGGAACAACCTTATTCCCACTAACTCGGTTGACTCGGGAAAGAGATGATATCTATCCAGCGATCCTCTTACCTCTGCCAGATGCGGCAGGAGTTGAGGGCTTTGAAAAATAAACCACAAAAGAGCGTGTGAACTACTGAACCGTAGTTCCTAGTGAGTACAGTCAGTAATAATAATGATCTACCCACTATATTTACTAAAGACAAGATAGCAAATGAAGCTGAAAGAAAGTTGAATATAAGTTGAATATAAAAACAGATGTAGTAAATAAACTATCTTGCCTCTATACTGTAAGTTTATAGATTAACTCTACGATTTAAATAGATAAAATTATACCTAGAGGGGGGTTAATAGGTGTAATGATAAAACAAATAATCTTAGTGAAAATAAAATAAATGTGAAAATTTAAAATCAACACAACAAAATTTTTACGTAGGAAAACTCCTTTTGAAGTAAAAAACTCATAGGATAGATCACATGAAAAATCCATTAAGAGAAATCAAAGTACAAGATGATACAATGAATCATGAACTCAACCTTTACCATACACTCGTAGTAGAACTCTTTTGTTAGTTCATAGCACGTCACGAATCCTCGACTCAACCTTTACTGTACACTCGTAGTAGAACTCATTTGCTGGTCCATAGCACGCATCCTTGCTTCGAGCTCGACTTCGAATCCACGAAGCCTCCACCGACTCCTCGATTCACACGCGAATCATCTCGCCAACGATCCTTTCGAAACTTGTAGAAAGTAGTTGGTGGTGATTTAAACGCTTAGAGAAACATATATTCTAGAGAAACACCTTCTAAGCATTCATCGATTTGATTCTTAAAAGAAAGATTGAGTTAAAATCTCATGAATCAAATCGACAAAGAAAACTTGATCGTGGAAGAAGATCAAGAGATCAAAAGAAAAATTTTAAAAATTAAAACATGTTTCTACCTTCTTCATCCGTTCAGAAACACCCTAGATGATTATTTATAGGATTAAAAGTAATTAAAATCAAAATAGGAATAAAAAACTGCATATTTGAAAACTATCATCGGGGTCAAGGTTCGGACCCTCTTGTCAAGGTCCGGACCTTGAAGTTATAGAGCAACTTCAAGAACCGGACTCTTCCTTTATAGAAGCTATGAAGCCCGTTCGAGGTCCAAATCTTCTTGACAGGGTTTGGACCTCCTCTGCACAGAACACAAAGTTAAGGTTCAAATCTTCATCTTTATTTTCAAGGCTCCAAAAATTTTACGAAATTTTTCAACTCATACCAAAACAATCTCCCCCTTTGGCGATTTCGTGATAAAACAATAAGATACAAAGTTCACTAAGTAAAAAAGAAATAAAAAAAAATTGTCGCAATTACCAAATGACAAATTTCACGCATGATCGATTCAAAAAAATATAAAATCAACTCCAAAAACAAATTCTTTGATATAGACGCAATAAGGTAACTTGAAGTCTTATACTCTCTACAAAAAAATAAATTTTCGAAAAAAAAAAATCGTTAGTACAACAAGAATTAGAATAGAAAGTAGAAACTAAAATCAAATATTAAAGTTAGAGAGTCAGAGTTAGTGTGATACACCAATATACATCGCAAATACATCATCCCAATACTCGTCATCATCATCTAAAATGTCCATTAACTTGGTATTGATTGTGGAGGAAAATACATTACCATAATTCGAATCACCCATCAGTGCTGCAAGTACAATATAGATTGAACAGTGACAATAGCAACACATGAAGTTGAAAAACAACATTACTTAAAGCCTGCTAGTACGATAGTCAATATTTACAAAGTACACTTAAAATCATGAAAAGTAAATAGAATTGTCTACTGAGCCTAATACATAAGATTTGAAAGTCTGAGGATAATGCAAAGACATAAACATATAATTAAAACTACAAGCCAGGAAAGTATTGCTTGTATAATACAATCTGCATTGCGACCTATCGATCAACACATATTAGAGCTAAGTCGTCTGTCATCGTCATAAAATGTTGACGATTTTTATCAGCTTTCAATGCGTCCCCTGCAATTAGCACTTTTTCTAGACTAATCCCGGGTACCGCATAGACTCGGGTCATGCATTCCTAAATGGTTGGAATAATATGTTTGTTCGTTTTTTCGCTCTGATACATTTCACGTACAAGCTCAAGCTTTTGCTTGTCTATTTCAACCATCTCAGTCATTACAGTAATCCCGGCATCGATTTTTCGCCTTCGTCCCCCAGAGGGCGAGGCATTTTTGGGTGGAGGGTTTGTGGGTTGTAGGGAGCGTGGTCGTTTCCCTGCAGAGCTATGACCGGAGCCACTAGCACTACCACTAACATTGGGGAGTTCAAGAGGAGGGCTTGGGGAGTGGGAGGTTTGCGTCGATCTGATATTCGCATATTGAGGTGACGCCGATGATCCTGCTTCAAACAGACTAGGTAAAAGATTGAAAGCTGACATTCTTACTCCAAGTACACTATCATCCTCACCGAGAGAAAATGAGGATGAACTATGAACAGTTTAAGCTGCAGGTATATTTGAAGAAAAGTCGTATCGGCCGGTGGCAATTATTTTTTCGGTCAAAAACTCTAAATCCTTATATGCTGGAAACGGTTTATCTTGACATTTTTCATATACCGGATTTTCCTAGAGAAAGATTAATTCAACCTTTAATGTAAATTATGCATATAGTACTGCAGACTTTAGTAAAACATTATGGATTATAGGTTAAATTTACTGCTAACACTACATCCCAGTCACTTGGATCACCTGCAGTCAGGATATTGTTGACATAATCCCATCCCCATCCACTCTTGTTGACTAAGCAGTTATAAAGTATGAAAGCGCGCTTTAAAACTTTTAGCCTATTCTTTATTTGCTCTTTGGTCAGTTGCGAAGTATTTTTAGCATTGAATCTGGAAACAATCCAAACCCAGGCTACATTAGTGAACGACCCATTAACGTAGTTCCCTAATGTATGCTCTTCGGTGAGCAAACACAATAAACTGGAGTCCATACTATCCGTCTAATTTTGTGTTCGCGTATAAGTTTGGGGACGCAACCCGCTACTACCCTCCTGAGAACCTATGACATTTGGGAATGCCTCGAAGACCACACTTTTTTTAGGAACGGACTTTGTATGTTTCTTGAATGGACGCATCTGTAATTAGAGTTATATGATGTATACAGACATAAAAATATGTAACAGAATTATATGATGTAAACGATGGCACAATGATAACAATAATTCAAGTATAAAGTAATGTGCATTACTTAGGTAGCTCAATATTAAAGCATACAAGATGAAATTGTCCTAAGTTCAAACACAATAAACTATAGTACAAACTTCAATAAGCATACAAGATGAAATTGTCCATTTTAAATTAATCGGTGTTATCTAATAGAATGAGAGTTGATGGCAAATTTCTATTATTGCAACTAGCGCATCCACACACGTGGCATTTGTACGATGATATTCCAAAAAAATATACATTTTACTTATGAAAATAGTTGCATTTTAGTCTATATATATAGTAATTGGCTCAATTGATTGCCAAATTGTATGGGGGTGCAGTGGATTGTAAATCCATGCCATCCAGCAGATACTTATGGCAACCATCATCATCGCCGATATTTTTTAGGAATCATCCGACAAAGCCATTTTTTCGCTAGTCACAGGTTGGCAGCATACACACAAACAGCACATGTTGGCAATAGGGGCATAGGCAGCATACACACAAACAACACAAAGAGGCAACAGGGGCATAGGCAACATATTTAACAGCACATCTGGGCAACAGGGAGATAGGCAGCATATTTAACAGCACATGTTGGCAACAAGGGGATAGGCAGCATATTTAACAGCACATGTTGGCAACAAGGGGATAGGCAGCATACACACAAATAGCACAAAGAGGCAACAGGGTGATAGGCAACATATTTAACAGCACATATTGGCAACCGGGCAACATGGTGATATGCAACATATTTAACAGCACATATTGGCAACAGACAACATATTTAAGAGAACATATTGGCAACAGGGGGATAGGCAGCATACACACAAACACATCTATGGCAACAGGTGGATAAGCAGCATACACACCAACAACATATAAGATAGCAACAGGGGATAGGCAGCATACACACAATCAGCACACAAAAGATCATGTTACAACCCACATAACGGCGATAGACAATGTCATATCTTTATGTTGTGTTCCGAACCTGGGAAAAAGAAAATGGACGGCAATAACACGACTTCGGCAAAGTAAAGCTCGGTCGAGAAAGAGGAGAAGGGGCACCTGTCGGTCGCGGAAGAGGAGGAGGGGCACCGGTCGGTCGCGAAAAAGAAGGAGAGACATCGTTTGATCGCGGAATGGGAGGAGGGGCACCGGTCGGTGGTGGAAGAGAAGGAAGGGCACCGGTCGGTCGCGGAAGAGGAGGAGGAGCACCATTCGGTCGCGAAAGAGGAAAAAGGGCACCAATCGATCGCGAAAAAAGGGGAGGGGCACCAGTCGGTCGCGGAAGAGGAGGAGGGGCACCGGTCGATCGACGAAGACGAAGTGGGTCACCGCTCGGTCGAGGAAAAGGAGAAAGAAAAAGGGTGCTCGATCGGGAGAAGAGGAGAAAGGTAAAGGGTACTCGATCGGAGGAAGAGAAGAAAGTACGCTTGCTCGATCGGAAGAAGAGGAGGAAGGGGGAGTGTTGCCTCGGACACCGTGCGGGACAGAAAAAAAAAGAGAGCTATTCCATGGGGGGGTGGGAATCCCACCCCTTAGTGGGTATGACCCGCTAAGGGGTGGGAACAACCGTTCCCACCCCCCAAAAATCTTATTTGGGTATAAAGGGGGGATAACCCCCTTATCCCCCCCTTATACCAGTTACCAAACCGTGCTTAAAAAGTTTCCTACTATCAAACTCAATACAATTCGATAAATATTCTTATCTAAAATACCAATATTCAGGTAACTCTAAAAAAAATCTAAAATAGAAAAAAATAACTGAAATATCTAAACCTGTCCAGAACTATGCAAAACTAAGCTCGAACTCAAGTAGCAGCGAATGTCTTGAATCATGGTGCGAGCACACCATCCAGCCAGATACTTGGTTTTCGATGACGACAGCAGACGTAAGTCTGAAATGGGACAGGATCTGCATCAGGATGTTTTCAGGATATGAATCAATGGCATGTAGGCTGCTGTGGACCTTCCACAGCTATTAAAATGATGCTGCTACTTATTTAACAACTCTGTAGTTTAGTTGATGGAGGCTTGACCTTAGAACGAAAAAAGCAAGGGCTGAAAAGGACGTAATGGATTGTCTCTCAAGCTGTTACATAATTCTTGGGGCTGCTGCAGATGACAATTTCCTGTTTAAGAAAATTGGAGCTATTAGGTCTATCTGCTGAATAGAAGGTAGTGGAACTTGCAGCCATGGCAGGAGCCTCATGCACTGGATTACTCTTGCTACGCTGCAAGATCAATAGTTTGACGTCAAAGTCATGCATCAACCCCAACCAAGCAGGATGATAAACCTTGCATAAGCTATGAATACAGCCATTCAACAGGACTTGGTTCATGCAGCAAACTTAACAACATTCAGCTAAAATGTAGTCACTCACTAATTCAATGACAGGAAGATCGATACTTTCATGGCAATACGATAGTTTCGGAACATAGCCAACTTCAGTCATTCCTATCCCTAATAGTTCCAGCATAGTATATACATTCTCAGATTCTGGTTGTGATCTGTCTTCTACTATAAAAACCCTAAGCTCTCCATTTACCTTAATCCAGCTTTTTCCGGGAAGCTTCCTCACACCACTACTTTTCATCAACTTTTTTAGCCTCGCAAATTCATCCCAATAGCCAGAGGAAGCATAAATACCGCACAACAACACATAAGCTGCAGAATCGGAAGGGTCGATTTTTAAAATGGCTTCTGCTGCTCTCTTTCCAATCTCAACATTATTATGCACCCTGCATGCAGCTAGCAGAGTTTTCCACATAACAATATCAGGTTCAAATGGCATTTGATCAATGAATTTTGCAGCCTCATTCAACCTTCCAGCACGGGCAAGCAAATCAATAACACATGAAGAATGCTCTTTTGTAGGAACAATACCAAATTCGTGTTCCATAATATTGTAGTAATAAAGGCCTTCATCTGCAAATCCAACACGGCTACAAGCTGTAAGAACCCCAACTAAGGTTACATGATTAGGATTAATGCCCAAGCCTCGCAAAAGTGCAAACAGCTCAAGAGATTCCTTTACATAGCCAAATTGAGCATATCCAACAATCAAACTGCTCCACGAAAATACATCACGGTTATCGCCCATCATTTCAAACAGTTTTCTGGCATCATCTAAGCTTCCACATTTGGCATAAACATCGATTAAACCATTCCTTACCATAATGTCTGTCTCTAATCCAACTTTAAATGAATATGCATGAATATGTTTCCCTATGTCGAAGGAGGCTAAGTGAGCACAAGCACTCAATATTGTATTCAAGGTGATGTGGTCCAAATCCTTCATGGAGCTGCGCATGCATTTGAACAACTGAAAAGCCTCTTCGAATTGTCGGTGCTGTACACATGCTGTTAGAATACTATTCCAAGAAATAAGATCACGAGCCTTCATTTCTTCAAAGAGATTCAGCGTAGTAAAAATATCAGAACACCTCGCATACATAGAAAGCAGAGCATTGCAGACAGAAACATCTACATCCAAGCCCACCTTTAGAAGGTACGAGTGGACCAACTGTCCCTGATACAAAGAAGAGTAGTCTGAACATGCACACAACAAGCACCGAACAGTAATATCATCAGGCTTCAAGCCTAGCCATCTCATCTCCAAAAACAATACAATGGCTTCTTCAACAAGACCGTCATAAGAATAAGCACCTATTATGGAATTCCACGAGACTAAATCTGGCATATCGATCTGATAAAATGCTTTCTTTGCAGAATGCAAACTTCTACATCTCGCATACATGTCACTCAAGGAACATCCAGCAAATGCCTCAGTATCAAGCCCAAGCTTAAAACAAAGACCATGCAACTGCTCACCAAACTCCAATTGGTTTATATTGCCACAAGCACTGAATGCACTACCAAAATGGAACTCATTTGGACAGCAACCGCCACTATCGATCATTTCCTTAAAAAGGTACAAGGAATTCAATTCACAACCCTGCTGAGCAAGACCTGCTATCATCGAGCCCCAAGAGATTAAATCCTTATCTGAAATCCTTTGGAATATAAGAGAAGCATCATCAATCCTATCAGCCTTGGAGTACATTGTCACTAGTGCATTTTGAACAATACGGTCAGACCCATAATTTGATTTCACCGCATGGCCATGGAGCTGCCTCCCCAGCTGAAAATTCAATAGGCCCGTGCAGGTTCTCACCATACTCCCCAATGCAAATTGATCTGGAGATAATCCCGATCTTAGCATTCGAATATACAAGTTCGCAGCCTCCTTCTCCCTACGGTTTTGAGAGAACCCAGAAATCACGGATGTCCAAGACACAATATTTATCTCAGGCATTTCTTCGAACAGTTTGCGGGCTTCTTCCATGAAGCCACATTTGCCGTACATGTTGAGGATGTGGTTGTGAAGGACAACATCAGGACGCATACTAGAGGCAGAGAGGTGGCGGTGAACAAGGCGGCCATGGTGAATGGATTTGAGGTGCGAGCAGGCAAGGAAGAGATGGGCGTAGGTGCTGGGGAGGAGACGGAAGGTGGGTCCTTGGGTTTGAAGGGAGTTGAATGCTTGAAGAGCTTCTCGAAAATGCTTCTGCTTACAGAGGCTGCTGAGAAAGTCATTGTTTTGCTGTTGGATTTGGAAGTAGGGGAAAGGTGGGGGTAGAGGGTGGCGGGAAGTGGTAGAGAAATATAGCCTTTGGTGATTCTTGAATTTGGTTATCATGTCTGAAGAAGAAGCTTCTCTTAAGATTGACTTGCATAATTTGAATCATTTCCACTGCTCCTTAAACTCGCTCTTCCTTTCTCTTTTTGTGGATTGGTGGGAGGAGAACATAATAGCCAGAAGACACAACAAACACAAAAAGGCCTACCTAGCAAAATATTGCACTCATACATATAGCTCCAAAATTCTAAACAACGCAAATTTTGTTAGAAAATCTTTTCTTATAATTTTTTTTTTAGCAAAATAGTATTTAAAATTAATTTTAATCTGAAATATTTAAATCTGTATACTTGCATGCAAATTATAATTATACTATTAATAAATAGAACTAAGAAGTAGATGAAGCCTGTGAATCGAGACGTGCAGATGCACTGTCCTAAAAGCAAGATTGTCTCTCCACGTGCGAGGCTCCGAAAATTACTTTTAGCGATACAGCCACCACTGTCCACACCATCGGCATAACTCCGGATGGCGCAGAGCGAACCCGTTACATTTCAGAGATCTAACAAAAAGTAAAGCTCAATATAGAAAGCAAGTAGTAAAGCTAAGTGTAAGCCTATGTAAAACCCAGTGTAAAGTTTGTACTGTAAATCGTAAGTAGCTAAGGACTTAACCAAAAACACTCATATATAGGGCTCATTTGAAATCCACCTCAAGACATGGTCCAACGGTTAGATCACGGGTTAGCTGTTGGACCTTATCGAGGAGGCCCTTGGGCAGCCTAGTAAGCACTTTTTAAGGTAAGCCTTTTGGGTAGCCCGAAAAGCCTCTTCTCAAGGTTAAGCTCAGCAAAAATAAAAAAATAAAGCATGTCTCTAGGAGAAGTCTCTACTCTCCATTTCTCACACTTAAAAAATATGAAGTATATAAATAGCTAACACACATGATGAGTTTTCGATGTGGAGCTATACATCACAAATTTTAATTTTAATTTTAAAATTTTAAAATTTAAATGTATATTCAAATTTTAAAATTTTAATTTAAAAATTCAAATTATAAATTATAAATTATGAATTTTAATTTTAAAATTTTAAAATTTAAATTTCAAATTTCACAATTTAAATTTAAATTTTTTACTTTCAAATTTCAAATTTTAAATTTAAAAAATTAAAAATTAAAAAATTTTAAATTTTAAAATTTAAAAATAAAATTTTATAATATTGATTTTAAATTTTAAACAATAAAATTTATTATTTTAAAATAATAAATTTTAATTTTACAATTTAGAATTTTTAATTTCAAAATTAAAAATTTAAATTTAGATTTTATTTTTCAATTTTTCCAATTTTTAAATTTAAATTTTAAATTTTAATTCAAATTTCAAATTTTAAATTTTAATTTTTTAACTTTTAATTTCAAATTATGAAATTTTTAAATTTAAAATGCTAAAATATAAAGTTAATATTTTTTTATTTTTTAAAATTTTAAATTGAAAAAATTTGTAAAACTTTACAATATGCATCCAAACAGTTTAAAATTTTAAACCGTAAAATTTTTTAAAGTTATTGGATTCTCTATTTCAATTATATCAAAATTACAGTTTATAAATTTTATTATAATTTTTTTTTTTATTGTGTTTACTAGTGACTGCTAACTTTTCACAAACCCATATTGCTTTTTTACTCCTCTACATAATGATAAGAAAATGATGATTCATAATGATTTCTTTGGCAAAATATGCGTTAATCATATTTTAGCAAAAGACACAATAGAAGGAAGAGGACTACCACAGAGAAAATGGATCCATTGGGCAGGATTAATCTACTAGTTTGATTAAGAGCAACATCGATTTCATTAATTTTGCCATAGAAAAAGAGCTTCAAAACCTTGGGAGATGCTTTTTGTACACCCCCTTAGGGGTGTATATCTTACACCCCATCCATCTAAAGGTGGAGTGAATTATACTGATCACATCGAAGTGATTAGTGGAAGAAGCTCCACCCTTGGATGGGTGAGGTGTGCATCATACACTCATTTTGTAGTGTATGTGTAGCATTGTCCATCATTGGATGGATGGAGTGTGCATCATATATTTCATTTTTATCAAAAACTTTTGATAAAAATATGTTACTGCTTGACTATAATCGTGCCACAAGAAGAAAAGAAAATTAACAAAGACAAAGATCACTTTGAATTGTTTAGTTCTAAATTTGAAGGTATAATAGTATTGTAACCTTGCATGGATTGGTTGGTAGATTTATGCAAATCTATACACAGGACCAAATTCTTCTACCTGGAACAAGGAATTTGAAATTCGATAGAACTAAATCAACTTTTTCTACAAAAATGAGAACAGTTTAATTATGTGTGACGGTATCCACTCTAGGATATCTCCTTTTGCATGCTTGCACCTCTAGGCACTACAAATTACTTCACAGTATCAATCTTCTGTCTTAATCCTTGATGTTTAAGTTTACATTTTAATTTTAGGGTTCTTCCTTTCAATTCGCTATTCAAAAATGTCAATTCCCATCAGATTAATCTTTCTGGGGTATGAATCAAGAATTTTATAATACTATTGAGTATTGGATCAACTGAATTTCCTCCTGAACTCTTGATCAATTTAGGGTGTTTCAAATTGAATATGATGGGTTTGATGTTAGGATAGATTCATTTAGGGGAAAATTTTATCATAATACTCAAGATTAGCAACTAATTTGTTTTCGGTTCCTCATGTCAATTCCATTTGGAGTTGGGCTTTTTTTACTATTGGCCCCTAATCACTTTTTTTTTTTTTTTTTTTATAAATAGCCTTCTAAAATTTATATTTATAAAATTAGTCTGTCTCTGCCAAGTACCACACAAACGCCACATAGATGAAAGTGTTTAAGTTGAACACGGTTAACCATTCACTATATTTTAGTTTAAAACGGTGAATGGTTTACCGTGTTCCTAATTTCCTTTTTCCTCTTATCCTTCTCTTTCCGTTCATTAAATTCTTAAAAATTACTTTAAATATGGATTTTTCATTCCCACTTTGCCTCCTTCTTTTCTCATTCGCTTTCTGTCCATCAAATATTCAAAAATTACTCGCCTTGTCTCATTCTCTTTTCATTCTCTTTTTCCTCAAATCTCCAAATATTACTTTAAATATGGATTTTTCATTTTCGCTTTGCCTCTTTCCCTTCTTCTTCTCTTTCCTCCTCTTCTCGTTCATCAAATCACAAAAATTACTTTAAACACGATAAATGGTTCCATCAAATTCCAAAAATGACTTTAAATGAGGTAAATAGTTTAGACACGGCACGAGGAATCATTTACCGTGTTCAACTTAAACACCTAATTTTTTGGCACTTACATGGTACATAAGTGGGATAATACATAGAATTTAGGGTTTAGGATCTAGGGTTTAGAGAAAGAGATAGAAAGAGTGTAAGTTCTACACTGAGACTCTTAGGATTTTTTTTTTGCATATAGCCCGCTAAAAAAAAAATTATAAATAGCCCTGTGAAATTTGAAATTACAAAATTGGCCCTATGCCTGGCACGCGTGCGCCACGTGAGCGCCACGCGAGTGACAGGATCAGTAAGGTATTCAAGTTGAACACGGTGAACTATTCACCGTGTTCAAACAGGGTGAATAGTTCGCCGTGTTTGAACACGGTGAACGATTTATCGTGTTCAAACACGGTAAACGAATTCTTATGTTTGAACACGGTGAATAGTACACCGTGTTCCTCACACTATACTCCCGACCTTCTCCTTCGTTCCTTTCTTCTCGAGCTATTTGTAATCCTCTTCCTCTATCTCTCTCTCTCCTCCTCTCCGTGTGTGTCCCGCTGCCGTCGTTGCCATCGCCGCCCTTGACCCACATTCCATTCCTCTATCTCTCTCTCTCTCACTCTCACTATCTCTGTGTGTGTGTCCCCCGCCGCCGCCGCACCGCCAACCTCTGACCCCCAAAACCCAATTCACACACACACACACACACACACACACACACACACACACACACACACACTCTCTCTCTCTCTCTCTCTCTCTCTCTCTCTCTCTCTCTCTCTCTTTCTCACACACACACACACTCTCTCTCTCTCTCTCTTTCTCACACACACACACTCTCTCTCTCTTTGTCTATGTCTCTCATTCTCTCTCTCACACACTCTCGCTCTCTCTCAAACAGAGAAAGTCCCACACTCTCTATCTTTATCTCTCTCCTCTCTCTCTTACTCTCTGTCTTTTTTTTTTTTACTTTCTCTGTCTCTCTCTATCTCTCTTAGATAGAGAGAGACTCGCGCTCTTTGTCTCTCTCTCTCACACACACACACTTTCTACGTGTCTCTCTCTCACACTCTTACTATCTCTTTCTCTATCTCTCTCAGATAGAGAGTCTCATTCTCTCTCTCTCTCTCTCACTCTCTCTCTCTCTTATTGATAGAGAGCTTTCTCTGTCTCTCTCTTTCTCCCTCTCTCTGAGAGAGAGCTCACTTTCTCTCTCATATCATCCCTATTTTTCATAGCCTTTTGTCTCTCTCTCACTATCTCGCTGTCATCACCCTCTTCTAGATCCATCTATCGATACAGAACTCGCGCCAACACTTTCCACAAAACGATAAATTTATTTATCACATAAAAATCAATTTTATAGGTGCATTGTCATATTGTATAATATTGTATAATGCTGTTTATAGTAGATCATTATGTCGGGTGAATGTGTTTTCTTTCATATCCATTGGGACGAAAATTTAGGCGTGACCGATAATATACCACAATACATTTGTGGCCATAAAGAATTGATCAACATCCGATGCGATGTCACATTTCGAGATTTTGAAACAGAAATATATAAGGTCATTAATTATGCTCGAGTGGAAATCCGTCTCCACATAACAGTTTGATGTCCAATGGGAGCTAATGAATAGGAATTACTTATTATATTAAGTGACAATGGAATTGCAGGCATAATAAGTTTTTTTTTTATTTCATGGTTGCATAAAAGTATATGTAGAGAAGTAAGTGTTGACGACACAAGACCATCCAATCTCTATTTAATCCATGAGAATATGCAATAGTAATTACCAAAGAAATTATATCGATCTCGAACAAATTCTTACATTAAAGTATAAAGTATTGATCATTAAATTTGTATTTTATTCTTTCTCCTTTATTAGTCTAGGTATAGAAAATAAATAATTTGGACTTTTAAGTGTTACAGAGTGTCTGAAGTCCCATGTGTGCCAGTGAGTGCATCACTACCATATACTATTATGGATCCATCTTTATTTGGTGGACTTGATGAGCGGTAAATGATTGTATGATTTAGTTATGTGAAAATTTGAATCGATGTGAATAGTCAATCCTAAATACCTTTGCAAGTCAACTATCAATCATAATCTATATAAAGGTCTATCATCTAGTGTTCGAGAATGCACTGATTGGGTAGCGAGAAATGCAAATGATAATGAGAATGTAATTGAAAGTGATTATGAGCAAATAATTAGAAGTGACGATGAGCATGTAAGTGAAACCGATATTGACTCTACAAATGACAATATAAATGATGTTCCACAATCTATGGATTATGATCATGATGGTAGTTTGAATTCTTTCACATGCGCCATTCGAAATGAAGGTGTTGAATGGATTGAAAATTCATATGCCAACAAAGATGATGTGGAAAACCCGATAGAATTCGAAGAATTTGAAAATGAACGACAACATTTTCTCTTGGGTATTGAATTAATTTATTAAGCTGCTGTTGATGCATACAATGAACAAATCATTTATTAAGCTCCTCCGAGTGATGAAGCATAAATTAATCAGATATTTTCTCCTCCGAGTGATGAAGCATAAATTAATCAGATATTTTCTATCAAGTCGTCCTTGGTGAATGTTTTGGATCGATGCCACATTGAATATAATGTGCAAGTTAGAGTTGTTAAATTAAATACAACCAGATACACCGTGAGATGTGTGAATAATTTACCGTGTTTCTTATATATACAATAAGTTGTATATATTAAATAATTTATACAAATTTTTTTACTACTGGTAGGCTGCATAAAGTTCTAACAATCAAATAAAAATAATAATTTTTATTAGATTGTTAGAATTTTTGTAGCAACCCGGCTCACTAGCAATAATAACTCATTGGGCCTACACCACAACCCAAAATGTTTAAACCCAGTTATTATTACTAGTGTCTATATCTTATATATACCCAAGCACATCCACATTTTCATCCGATTTGAGACTATTGGGGTATCACAATTTTATTGGTAGGTTGTTGAAGTTTTTAGATTGTTAGAATTGTTAGAATTTTATGGGTAAGTTGTTGGGATTTTTAGATTGTTAGGATTGTATGTGATTTGTAAAATTTTTTATTTGATTATTAAAATTATATAAGATTACAAAAATATGATAAATAATTCACCGTCTTTTTTAAATTTTATTAAAAATGATACATAAATATTTTAACAAATCACATACAATTCCAACCATTAAAAAATTCCTAACAACTTACTAATAAAATTCTAGCAATCAAATAAAAATTATAATAATAGTAATTTTTTATTTGATTGTTAGATTTTTATACAACCTACCAATAGTAATTTTTTTTGTATAAATTATTTAATATATACAATTTATTGTATATATAAGAAATACGGTGAACTATTCACTGTGTTCAACTTACACACTTACAGCCCAACCTGCCCACGTGGCGCTCACGTGTCAGGTATAAGGCTATTTTTGTAAATTTAAATTTTGTAGGGCTATTTTTAAAAAAAGTAATTCAGGGGACTAAATACAAAAAAAGCCCTTAGATGCATCACTAAAATAATATTAAATTTATTAACTCAACTCTCAAGGCATGAGAAGTGACCAAATATCTTCGATAGAGCACTAACCCACCTGTCACAATCTCGATTATTTGTAGACACTTACAATTGGACTCTTGCAACCAACGGCTCACCCGCGGAGATCGTACGGTTGAAACAAATTTTTTTTCGCCGATTTTCTTTGCTACGCGAAATTGCTCACCGACGCTCACCGCTTCTCAAATCAAAGTTGCTTGGGACTCCCCTCTAACCTTCAATTAGAAAATAAACTAATGAATTTGGGTCTAAAGTTTCAGGACCCCAAAAATCACAAACGTGGAGTATTTTCCTTATAATCCAAAATTATTCTGATATTTTCAGAGAATCTTTGGGCAAGTAGACATAAAAACCTCCTGGGAATATGAATATATAAATTATAAAGGATTTAATAAGAATCCTTACCGTTTGCCGAAAATCCTAATCTTGACCACGAACTCCTCGAGCTCCTATGCTCGCCGAACGCTTGATCCGACACCTCCACGCGACTCTCGAGGTCGAACCCCTCTAAGGTGACAAGTTTCGGGGAGAGAAAAAAGGGTAGAAGGAGAGGGAGAGGAAGAGCGAGAGAGAGAGAGAGAGCTCCCTCTCTCTCTCTCTTAGTGTGTGCGTGCATGTGTGAGTTTGGTGTGTGTGTATAAGGGAAAAGGGGAAAGAGGGGTCCCCCTTCAAGACCCCCTCTAATAAAAGTTATAGAAAATTTTCTTACTAGGCATTTCTTCCGACGAGGGTCCGGACCACCCTCCTCTAGGGTCCAGTCCCCGAACACCCCCCTCAGGGACACCTGCTGACGGTCCGAATCCTCCCACTAGGGTCCGAACCCCTAAAGGTCACTTCTTCAAGGTTTGAAGGGGAGGTTCAGACCCTGCCCTCAAGGTCCGGTCCTCATTGCCAGGGTTCGGTCCTCATCATCAAGGTCCGAATCCTGGACCCCTTAGCCTAAATTTTTTTTTCATCGAAAAATTTCCAATTTTGCTCTTTGACATTCCAACACTCTTCTAATTGTTCCGAAATTTTCTGAATCCAAATTGAACTTGTTTACAGTTGCCTCTTGACTATCCTCGATCTATTGAACAAGGTCCAATATTTCTTAAACGCCGTTTTCGCGCCGAACCCGCACCGAAAATACTCCAACTAGCTTGAAACTTCATCAAGACCATAGGAATAGTTCTTCAAGTCCATTTTCACCAGAACTCTGCTAATTGCAAAAGTCTAGATCATTACAGTAAGCTTTGCATGATTAGCATATTTTATTTTTCAACTATTTATTTTTTCTATTTATTTTGGTTCGTCATTATTTTTAATGTTGCAACTATTTTCATATTATATATAATCTTCCATAAACATCTTCTATAATAACTTGTATTAAATCCCGTAATCTTAAATACGCACGGCAGATTTTACTTAATTTAGGCCCTATGTGACTTACATGGCCATCTCTATGGGCCTGTTTGGTAACGGGATAAAGCAGAACTAGCTATTCCAGGGATAAGTATAAAATATGAAACTAGTGTAAAAAAATATTTTGGATGATTCCAGGAATAAGAGATTTTGTGTTTGGTATGATAATGAGGAATAAGAAGAATAAAGAGTATTAGTTATTTTAAATGACCTTTTTGCCAGTTTTATTATGTAATAATGGTGTGAGAGATGGTGACTCGGGAGACGTGCAAGGATATTTTTTTAAAAAATAAGAGTGTTTGAAAAGAATGAGAATAATAATTCTCACTTATTCTAGTTGTACTGAAAAAAAATAATTTCAATACCAAACGATCCTATAAGATTAATAGATTGGACGTAATTATTGGTGTTTATATATATCATGGACTGCACATTTTATTTTTAGGGTTAATTGCATGCATGTCCCTCCAAATATGTCGAATTGCAAATATATCCCTGTAAAATTCAACTTTTCATATTTATCCCTTCAAAAATCTAAAGTTCTTCAAATATGTCCCTCTGGTTAATCCCTGTTTGGAATCTGTTTATTTTTTAACAGATTCGATGTGAAATTATTTTTTCGCCCCCTTACAAATATAGCCCTCCAAAAGTAATACCATTATACTTGTTACAAAAATGCCCCTCTCCAAAAATCCCAACGTATATATCCATCTAATTGTTGCAAAAATGCCCCTCTCCAAAAATCCCAATGGATATATCCCTCTAAAAGCAATATCTATTTTTACTTATTACAAATTTGTCCCTCTCCAAAAATCTCCCAACGGTCATCTCCATCTCCTTCATCTATAAAAGAAGAACCAAAACCCACCATTAAAGCCAACTTTCCTCTATATAATATTTTAATTTTTTCATTCATTTTTCTCTATTAATCTCCAACAACTTTATTTTTTCATCTTTTTCTCTCCTCTAATACATTGCATTTTATGATGAGTGAGAGATCGGTAAATTCTTCGCATAGCATCGAAATTCCCAAGTGTGGTTGCTTTAAAACTTGTAAAATTTGGGTTTCAAAGCAGCCACATACTAGAGGTCGTCGATTTTATGGGTGCCCAAACTGGGGGGTAAGACAACTAATTTTGCATCGATGAAAAAATGGTTTGTTTCAAAGTTTAGTATACAATGGCATTATTTACCATTATTCCAATTAAAGTGGTTTTTTTTAAAAAAAACCATACATATCCATAGAATTTTTATTTTTTATTTACTAATTATTTTTTTTATTTTTATATTTTACAGAGTAATGAGCACTGTAATTATTTTGCTTGGGTCGATGACACACACCACAATACTGTTGACTTAAAATACCAATTACAGACATTTCAAGAAGCTGTGGAGCATCGCATTCAAAAGTTTGAAAAAAAAGTTTTATTTCTTCTTAAGTTGCTTGTATATTTGGTGGTAGCTAATATCTTGTTTAGTTTGGTAATGTAATAAAATGTGATATAAAACTGTAATATTATGATAAATAGTTGATGGAGTAGTTGTTGTTGTAATGTAAGTGAAACATTATTTTACTATGATAAAAGTAGTGATAAAGTAGTTCTTGAAAAAATGTAATTCTCCTCACAGCCCCAACAAGGAAGTACCACAAAAATGTAATTCTCCTCGCAGCACTGCAGTCAGCATTCAAATCAAAATGTCGGCATGAAAATTCATTCATTTAAATCAATTGACCACAATTCTCCTAACAGCATTGCAGTTAGCAGTTCAATACAAACACAATGACATTCATAACTTATGAGTAGAACCAAATTACATTCATTCAAAGGATGAAATCAACAAGTATTTTCAAAGTTAGCAGTGAAATTAACAAGTACTTCAAAGTCAAGTACTTGAAAGTTAAGTACTTCAAAGTTAGCAGTATAAAATTACCCACAATATTAACCCTTACACAAAATACATCCATGCAGACCACAAAAAAAATACATGCAGACCACAAAATACATCCATTTAGATCAACTATCCAAAAAAATATTATACATCAACTCTTTCATCAAACTGAATCTTGATTTTTTAGACATCCCATAGCATCAATTTCACTTATGGCACTTCCTTGTTGGGACTGTGAGATTGTCGCTTCAGCAGTTGCCCGTTTTGATTTTGATGCTAGTCTCTTTCCTCTGCGCCTACATACCATTTTTAGCAATTAGTAATGTAGTGAAAAAAGTAAATTTTGTTGGTCAATATAATACCTTATGCCACTACCAGTACCAGTACTTGCTTGAGATACTCCATCTGCGCCTTCAGACTGAGGGTTCGTAGTAACAGGGTTCGTACATGTTTTTGCATGATGGCCTAATTGGTTGCATCTTTTGCATCGATGTTTTTTCCTAATTACCATATCATATGATCCTCTAATTCTTTTCTTTCGAGGTCTTCCAGCTGGCCTATTTAAAATATGAGGTAATATATCATGACCGATGTCAACCTTTGCCCACTGATCACTACTAGGCAATGGTGCAATACCAGCAGAGTAAGCCTCCTTATATTTGGCTACTGTAAAATATGGGTGAACAAATTTTTCCCACTTTTCATGTCTTAGTTTACCTATAACTGCCATTGCATGAATGCATGGCACACCTTTTACTTGCCATACTCTGCAGCTGCATTGCATGTCTTGCAATCTCACCTCACATCTTGAATGAGGTCCAATTACTTCTGCTGAAAACTCATCACTCCATAGCACCTCATATTGACCCAAACCCTACAGATTGTGAAGATTAGATAGCATTGCAGTGCATCATAAAATACAGCTCATTTAAGACACAATAAAATCCCAATTAAGGAAAATCAGATACAGTTGGAAAATCAGATACTGCTGCTTGAGCAGCAGCTCAGCTGCTTGCTGCTGCTGCTGCTCAAGCAGCAGCAAGCTGCTTGCTCTGCTGCTCAAGCACCATTGGGCTTCCTATTTATCTTCCTCAGTACCAAATTAAGCACCATTATAAGTTAGTCATTGTCCTAATTGTCAACTAAAACATGTCATAGTTGATATGGTCCCAAATTAAGTACCATGCTTCCTATTTATCCTCCTCAGTACCAAATTAAGTACTAACATTGTGCATTTAGGTTATAAAGCATGATCACAAGAGTAATAATCACAAGCAAAATAACTATGTGGAGAATAAAAGAATTATTAACTCTACCTAATGAAAATCAGCATATAGAACTAACTTACCTTGCTTATCTTGTTCACATGTTTGACTACTGTGGGTACAATTTCATTATCCCACTTTTTTGCTCTATTTCTTCTCTCATCCATCTTAACCATTATTTTTTGCCGGATAGTGTCGATCATGTCAATCAATGGTCTATACCTATCGTTAGAAATCCATGCATTGAACGATTCAGAAATATTATTGGTCAAGTAATCACACTTAGCATTTGTCCCGAATTGACTTCGACTCCACAAATAGCTATGGTTCTCCCGCAAGTGCTCAATAGCCATTGGGTTTGCTTCATACACCTTAGCCATGCTAGCTTCATAAATATTCTGTTTATACGCTCTTGCTGCAGCCCACAAATTATCTTTATAGCAATCTCCACGAAATTTCTTTTTGAAGTTGCTATAAAGATGACGCATACATTCTCTATGTTCAATTCTTGGATAAACAACTTTAATGGCCTCATCTAAACATTTTTGTCTATCAGAGGAGAACACTAGGCCTTCGGGTTCTCTTATAGCAATCTTCAACCCATGAAGAAACCATTCCCAACTGTTAGAGTTCTCCGACTCGACAACACCAAAAGCAACAGGAAAAATTGATTTATTTTCGTCAATACTTGTAGCTGCTATGAGCACTCCTCTATGCTTTCCTTTGAGATGATATCCATCTAAAGCAATATAAGGTCTACATCCAGTGAGGAATCCTTGAATGCAACCACCAAAAGCAATGAAAATTTGTTGAAAATGATGCTTTTGATTAATAACTTCCAACTTTATCTCCACATGACTACCGTGATTTCTTCTAACAATTTCGTACTTGAAATGAAAAATTCTTTTATACGAGTCCTCCCACTTTCCATGGATTTTAGACATTGCCCTTTCTTTTCCCCTAAATACCTTGCAATAGGGCAAGTCAACATGATATTTTTGTTGCAATCTTTTACGCAATTCAGTTGTAGACAAATCTCCTTCCAATCGTAGCCACTCGATGACCCTATTGCACACCCAATCTTGTGTTGCTACTTTGTTCTTACATCTATTGGCAGATGTACATGTGTGCTCTCCTTGCAAAGTTTTCACCTATAATAAAACTGCTAGTTAGAAATGCAAGTAATTTATAAATGTATGATGCTAAAAATACATTCTTTAAAAAAATAGGATAATGTAAATTTTACCTGAAAAACTAAAGAATCTTGAAGTACAGATGCATGGATTCGCCACTTGCAATTAGATTTTGAGCATCTTGCGGTTACCCTCGAAAGATCACTTTTTTGTAGCTTATACTCAAACTCATTTAATAGGGCAAAATGAGTCAGTGCATCTCTAAATGAAGCTACATTTAGGTACTTTGCTCCTATCTCCATAATAGGGTTGTTCTTGTCATATGGAATTTCCTCTCCATGATCTATATTAGTCATTTCCTCTAAATCAGTGTCATCACTTTCAAGGGAATGAAAGCTATCTTCACTTAAAATTGCATCTGATTCACCAACTGTTTCTTCATTTGTTACTTCTTTACCAACTGTTTCTTCATTTGTTAATTCTTCATCAACCCCAACCTCTGAATCAACTTCATCAAATTCACCAATTGCTTCTTCATTTGTTACTTTTTCACCAATATCACCAACATCATCACCAACATCACCAACTGCTTCTTCATTGTCATGATCATCATCATTCATGCCAACCTTAGCCCATTCCACATCAGTATTGGTGTCTTCCACACTAGGCATAAGAACACTAGTTTCTCCACTAATATAGTTTAACGAAATACCATTCGTTTGAATGGTTATAAAAATTTCCACTTCCTTCACATCTTTGTATATGGAAAATATAGTCTTGAATTCCTGCTCTGTTAATACTTGAATGAACTTCTTCGGCTTAACATTTCTTGCTACATACCATACCCAATATTCTCCGTAATACCCAAATCGCATAGTGATCGTATATCTCGACAAAATTCGATGAGATTGTAATCATCAATATCTATCATCAATATTTTCTTTTTACCATCACAATATCTGAGTCCGCATGCAGTTTTGACTGTTTTAAGGTATCCGCCATAATTAAACTTAACTTGAAAAATATCATATTCATTCATTTTGTCAAACTGTCATGATAAAAGAAAAAAAAGATAAATAAAATTTTTTAGATAACTTGACCTATTGCCAGATTCTTTACACTAGATGCCCATTTGAAGATGCTGTAATATATACATAGCTATTTGAGGAGACTACTAAATGATAAATAAGCATCAAACTTAATAGCACTGACAAAGCTGTTTGAAGAGGCTAATCCGAATTTCTGATAAATGAGGATACAATTTATTGAACTAAACTAATTTACTATTAGTCATAATATGTAGAAACAAACTACTCAAAAATAGCAAATCATCTATGAAAATAAATATGAAACTTATAGTCAAAAAGTACATAGGCTCATAAAAGTAACATAACAACAAAATTCATAAAATTCTATCATCAAAATAATCCTTTTTTCCCTTTTTTTTTTTTTTTTTTTTTTTTTTTTTTTTTTTTTGCTTCTGATCTATGTAAAACCTAGCTTAGTTTTCCAAACAGAAAGATACCTTATATAAAAAAGGGGGAAAAAAAAAATATCATCAACCTGAACTAAACAAACCAAATGGTGATTTTTGTATGCAGATTCAAATAAAATGGATGATATAATTCTTCCACACTCCAAACATTCGATCACATTACAAATATGAACGGTCAAATGCAATCAGTTTGAGCTTCTAGAGTTCACTCTTAACACAACAAAAACCCACCTCTCAACCCACTAAAAAACCCACCTCTCAACCCACTAAAAAACCCACATCTCAACCCACTAAAAAACAACATCAACCTAACCTGAACTAAACTAGGGCAAAAAACCTACTAAAAAACCCACCTCTCAACCCACTAAAAAACCCACCTCTCAACCTGAACATCATCAACCTAGCATGGTTTTCCAAGGAACCCACCTCTCAAAATGGCAAAAAACCTACTAAAAAAACAGTTTTAAAGTAGAGGAAACCACACATGTTCTTGCGCGGCGACCTTCCGCACCTGTTCGACGAGCGTGGGATCGACCCGACCGGCGCGGGAGAGGGGGATGGAAAGATAAAGAGGAAGAGGAAAAGGAAGGGGAAGGGGAAGAGAGGAAGAGAAAGAGAAGAAGAAAGGGTTAACTCGCTGCTGCTGTTGTGGGAGGAAGCGCCATCGCGGGAGGGAGCGTCATCGCGGGAGGCATCGCGTGAGGGTGGGCTTCACAAGAGAAAGAGAAGAAGAAAGGGTCCTGCACATATTAGATAGGTATAATATGGAAAGGGTAAATATGTAAATTCAATTTTTAATATAACCTTAAAAGAGATGGCGGGGATAGTAGGAAAAGGGCTTTCGGCGGCGAAGACGACGGCTGCGAAGAAGGACAAGGACAAGAAGAAGCCTGTTTCCCGTTCCTCCCGAGCCGGCTTGCAGGGGAGCTGGAGGAAGGTAGATTCGCGCGGTCACGTGGGGGACAAGAAGGGTTTTTCGTGCGATCACGGGCGCGACAAGAAGACTTGGCATGGTGCTGTGAGCGCGGGCGGGGATCTGAGGGGACGGGCTAGGTGCCGTGATGCGGCTGATTCCGTGACGAAGGATGTCGGGCTCGTTCCGTTGGTGAAGGTGAAGGATAAGGACGGAGATTCGTCTCGGGGGTGGGGTTCGAGGAAAGTTGGTTCCGGGGCGGCATGTCCTGGCACGTCTGTAGGTGTAGGGGGCGGCAGCACCGTGGTGTGGGCAGATCAGGTGGGTAAACCCCTCGCCTTGTGCTGTCCCATCACCGAGGCTAAGCCCTCTGAGGTGCTCGATGGGTCGAGAGCGGGTAAGGGTAAGGGTACGGCGCTCGACTGTGTGCCTCACGGGCCGGGGGCGGACGGGGGTGTGAGTTCGTATAAAGAGGCCCTTCTGCGCCCGTCGAAGACCGTGAACCTCTGCAGTCCCTCGGAGCGGAGTGCGAAGGGGGTAGGTCGGGGAGGACATCAAGCGCGCTGGGGCCGGCGTCAGCGACCGCGGGCGTCTCTTTGCTTTAGGTGCTTAGCTCCGGACCACTGGGCCCGGGACTGCAGGGACCCCGTGCGGTGTCTTTGGTGCCGTAGGCTTGGTCATTTCGCCCGTGTGTGCCCTGTGCGAGCAAGAGCCAAGATGCTTCGGGGGTACCGGATGCGGCCGATTTCGGCGAAGGTTTTCATCCCGCTGTCGGAGGGGTTCTACATCCGCCAGCAACAGAGGAGCCGGGCGGTCCTTGCGACGCCTCTGGGCGACGCCAACCTTGGTCATTATCCCCAGGGGTTGATTGCCAACGACCTTGCGGAGCGTTTCGGCGGGTACTCCAACGATTTTATGGTCTCCAAATACAGAGAGAGAGACTACGTCATCTTCCTACCACAGTGGGCGCCGCCGGAGAGCCTCATCCGGAGAGATGGCCTTCGACTGGGGCATTGTCGCCTGAGATGCTCCGCCTGGAACCCGTGCAGGGACGCTGTTAGAGATCGCCTCACGTATAAGGTGTGGATAAAGCTTCATAATCTTCCTTTCGAGTGTTGGACGGAATGCCGTGTGTCGGCGATTGTTGGTGGCTTCGGTAGATACCTGCGCTGTGATGACAACAGTCGGAACATCCTGGAATTCAACTTCTTTATGTGCCAAATCGCCGTCGACGACCCGACCGACATACCGGAAAATCTAATCCTAACCTTGGGCGACCGCCTAATGCCGGTTCGGGTGGTCATCGTCAGCTCGGCCCCCTTCGGTGGTGACGACAGGGGCTTTCCGTCCGGGGGGGGGTCCCGACGAGGGCGGAGATCAAACCGACCCGGAGGGGCGGGCGTTGGCGAGGCGGGTTGATCAGGCGGAGCAGGCGGCTGAAGCTAGCGTAGCCGGCGCGGGTTCGAGTACCGATCTCAGCGATTCGTGGAACTCGTCGGAGATCCGAGACCGGCGCAGGAGGGATCTGCAGTGTGGGGTGTGGCCCGCGGCGCCGGTGGGATCTCTGTCGTCGCCCTCCGGCGGGCGGAGGACTCTTGGCCTATCTCTCGAGACGCCGGGCGAGGGGGGACTGTCCGGCCTTGGTCCTCGTGCGTTGACCATCACGGACGGCTCCCCCTCCTTGGATTCTACTGGCGCGGAGGAGCGGCTGCTGGAGGAGGGTCAGAGGGACCTCGAAGTGTGCAGAGGGGTGTTTTTTGGCAAATTTTCAAACCGGTTGTGCTTGGATGGCGGTGTTGAGCCGTTGGAGATAGGGGGGGGGAGGGTGGAGGGGGCTTTCGCGTTTTAGTACTGGTGTGCATCTCGGTGTGGGGAGTGGGGGTGGCCCTGTTTTAGCCTGTGGAGGGGGATGGGGGGCACTGTGGTCGGCGGATGACGCGGAGCGTCTGTCGGGTGGCCAGGGGTCCGTGCGTACGGGTGCGGGGGTGACGGCGCTTTCCCCTACGGCTTCTGGGGTTCTGTTGGATGTTGGGCCCAGGGCTGGGCTTCTGGTGGGGTTGGACTGTGGGCCCCGTTCGTTGTGGCTTGAGGGTGTTTGGTGCTGTGGGTCCGAGCTTGGTGTGGGGGGTTCAGTAGTTGGGCTCCAACGTGTGGCCTTCGGGGGCCTGCGGGCCACGTTTGTGGCCGAGGGGTGGAGCCTCACCTTTTGGCTCTGCGGGCCGTGGTGTGGTGGGCCTCGGGTCACCGAGGCTTCGGAGCGAGGCCTGGGGGGAGGCCATTCGAGGGCTACAGTCAATCCCTCTTCTCTGGTGCGTCTGACATCGGGGGCCACCTCTCTGTCGGGGCTGTGCTCCCGTGGAGCTGGGGTCTTGGCGAAGGATTGGATGGGTGGGGTCGGTCTGGTGGATGTGGGGGTGGCGGGCGGGGCCGGCGAGGCTCCATCGGTCGGCGCTGGTGTCCAGGCTCTTGGGTCTCTTGCGGTGTTGGGCTGGGGAGGTGCGGGCGTCCCCATCGCCCCGGCTGTTGCGTCGCCGTGGACCATTGGCGGCGGAGTTCCCTCCCCGGCTAGGAAGAGTCCGAGGCTTGCTGGCCGCACGGGCTCCGGGCTCCTTGCGAGGGCCATGGCACGCAAGTCCGCGCTTAGGGAAGGGGTGGAACCCTCTGGGCAGGGCGATCGGGCTTTGGCGGATGCGGGTCGGTTTGGTATGAGGGGCGATGTTGCGGAGCCGTCGTCGGAATTTGCTTGGCTAAAGCGCTTGGGGGCAGACTACGGCATCGGTCTCTCCGACGACGACGCTCGGAGCTTCTGCGGCTTTGTGGGGGTGTAGTTCGGGCTCCTGTGCTGCCGGCGTGGGGGGGGGGTGTGTTTTCTGTTTTAATGCTTCGTGTCTGTAGTTGGAATGTTAGGGGGTTAAATGACCAGAGCAAAAGAAGCTTGGTCAAGTGTGTTGTAAATAAGCTCCAGAAGGCGGTCCTGTGCCTTCAGGAGTCTAAGTTGGGGTCTATCTCCAGGTCCTTCCTCCGATCTTTTGCTGGCACGTCCTACGACAGGTGCCATTTTGTCAAGTCGGTAGGAGCGTCCGGGGGGATTGTGTCTTGTTGGAGTTCGAAGGAGTATCAGTGTGTTGGGGTGCTTGTTCGGAACTTCTCGCTTACTGTTCGACTTAAGTTCATCAGTGATGGCACTTGTTTCTCCTTAACTAACGTCTATGGGCCACCCACCTGGGACGGTAAAGAAGAGTTTTGCCAGGAATTGATGGATCTTAAAAGAGAGTGTGTGGGGCTATGGGTGATTTGCGGGGACTTCAACCTTACCCGGGATAGTACCGAGAGAAGGGGTAGGGCAGGGAGTGGGCGGCTGATGGAGCTTTTCTCGAAGCTTATCTTCGAGCTTGAGTTGATTGATCTTCCGATGGGGAACCAGAAGTTCACCTGGTCTAATTTGCAGCGCTCTCCGTCTATGGCAAGGCTCGACAGATTCCTGGTCTCCACCGAATGGGACCAGAAATTCCCGTTGTCAAAGGTGATTGCGGTGCCTAGAATTACTTCGGACCACGCACCTATTCTACTTAATACGGGTGACAGGGCTGTTCCACGGCTGTTCAGATTTGAGGAGATGTGGGTGACGCGTGGGGACTTCTGCGACCTGATCCCGATCTGGTGGAAGGAGATACCTGGAGTGGAGAACGGAGCCGTCGCCTTTAATGCGAAGCTTCGACACTGTCGTAAGAGGATAAAAGAGTGGTGTAAATCCAGTTTCTACAGTATCGCTAACGAAAAGAAGACGTGTATGGACGAGATCCAGCTGCTCGATAGCTTGGAAGAAGAGACGGATCTGTCCCCACAACAATTTGATAACAGGAGTCTGCTCAGAGCTAAGCTGCAAGAGATTGTACTCGCTGAGGAGTTGATGTGGAAAGCTCGATCCAGACAAAAGTGGGCGATAAGCGGTGACGGGAATACCAAGTTTTTCCACACGATGGCGAATTCTAGAAGGCGTGTGAATGCCATAAACGCGGTTATGGATAACGGCTCCTTGCTACTTAGAGAGGAGGATAAGAGAGATCTTTTCTATAGGTATTTTTCGGAGCTCTTTGGGCGGAATCGGCCGGACTGCGAGAGGACGGGAGACTGGAGCTCCCTGTTTGGTACCAAGACCTTTTCCAACCCGTCCCAGCTTTCGGAGAAATTTTTCGAAGCTGAGGTGAGGATGGCGACCTTCCAGCTTGGCAGTGATAAAGCTCCAGGCCCAGACGGTTTCAATTTACTCTTCTATCAGAAATTCTGGGGGACGATCAAGGACGATCTTATGGTTATCTTCCACGAATTGTACGAGGGCAGGTTAAAGATTGGGCCACTGGACTATTCTTATATCTGCCTCATCCCAAAAAAAGAGGATGCTTCGGCGGCTCAAGATTTCAGACCAATCAGCCTTATCAATGGGGTGCCGAAGATCATAGCTAAGGTTCTTGCAAACAGGCTGGGGAAGCTAATGGATGAGGTCATCTCGCCCGGTCAGGCGGCGTTCCTCAAGGGCAGATCAATCCTTGATTCTTTCGTCACGGTTAGTGAAATCATGTGCAGGTGCTTCAAAGAGGAAGCCAACTGTGTAGGAATTAAAGCCGATTTTGAGAAAGCCTACGACAGAGTAAGCTGGGTGTTCCTCAGGAAGGTTTTGAGTTGGCTGGGTGCAGACCAGAGATGGTGTGGGTGGATTGACTTATGTTTAGGCAACGCCAAGGTAGCCGCGCTAGTCAATGGTGTTCCGACCAAATGGATTAAAACACGGAGAGGCCTTCGACAGGGCGATCCCCTAGCACCGTACCTTTTCTTGCTTGTGGCGGAAGGGCTGGCGAGAATGACGGACAAGGGTGCTGCCATCGGTCGCATTGTAGGTGTCGGTCCGACCACGGCTGAGAAAGTAACCCTGGTGCAATATGCGGATGACACCTTTTTCTTTTGCGCTGCTAAGACTAGGCAGGTCTCGAACCTGAAAGTCATTTGGCAATTCTTTGAATGGGCCTCGGGCCTGAAGATCAATAGGGCGAAGACCGAAGTCTTCTATACGGGTAGCCGGGCGGGGAGGGGGGAGAGATTAGCTGGAATCCTGGGCTGTAGAGTGGGGTCGCTTCCTATCCGGTACCTTGGCCTGCCACTTGCCACAGGACAACCACAGAAGGAGGACTGGCGGTCGATGGTGAGCAAGATCGAGCAGCGTATCGAGGGGTGGCAAGCTAAACTTCTATCTCAAGGGGGTCGGCTAGTTCTGGTTAACTCGGTCCTGACTAATCTGACCTTGTATTATCTTTCGGTCTTCAAGGCCCAAAAATGGGTTATTCGACGTATAGACTCCTTGAGACGGGCTTTCTTTTGGAAGGGGTCTAAGGAGGCCAGGGGGGGGCATTGCAGGGTTAACTGGAAGACTGTTTGCAGAAGTAAGAGGGAGGGGGGATTGGGTATTCTTAACCTCGAAAGTATGAACACAGCCTTACTCGCCAAGTGGTGGTGGGTACTGCTGTCTAATCAGAAGTGCTTATGGAGAGATCTCATTTTAGGGTCGTATTATCGGCGTAGGAGACCACTTAGGGAGGGCGCGTCTTTCCGCCCGGCGTCCGTATGGTGGAGAAATGTTCTTAAGACAAAGAGCGTTTTTAAGTGCGGTCTTCACTACGTCGTGGGGAACGGAGCCCGAGTGGATTTTTGGAACGACATCTGGATCGGACATGCGCCACTCAGAGTCGCCTACTCGTCAATCTTTGATTCTGTAAACTCTAAGGGCTGTAGGGTTATGGAGTGTTGGGGTATGAGGGGATGGAGGTGGCGCAAGATCCTCGCGGGGTCCACTCTCAGGGAGTCGAGCGACGGGGAACCGACTGCCTCTCTAAGGGAGGAACTGCGGAACTACTCCTTGCAGGAGCAGTTGGATGAGGTCAGATGGCGGTGGGACTCAACTGGTAAGTTCAGTGTCAAGTCCTTGTATATGTTCTTGGAAAATGGAGGGGTACCGGAGAGGCGATTTGCTAAGCTGTGGAAAACTAAGGTACCCCTCAAGGTCAGGATTTTTGGTTGGCTACTACTCAGGAACAGAATCCTTACGGCCGAGATTCTCCTCAAGAGGGGATGGAGTGGGGACGGGAGGTGCCGATACTGTATGCTTGAGTCTGAAACCGGGGAGCACCTTTTCGCGAGGTGTCGGTTTACCGTGGATTTACTGGCTGGGGCTCTTTCCAACAAGACGCTGGTGCTCGCACGGTTGGCCCCGGCAGAGCTTTGGGCTGCGCTTTCCTGCTACGGGGGCGCTCCCGGGAGATCAGAACTCGCTATTCTCCTAACCTCTTGGTGGGTACTTTGGCTGGAGCGTAACCGACGTATTTTCGAAAACAAGACTCAGACGCTGAGCCACCTGGTGACTAAGATCCGGGCCCTTGGGAGCTTTTGGAATTCCTGTAGTTCCCTCCAGTAGTCCGCTCTTTTACCCATCTCTGGGTCTTTTGGTCTCCCCCTCGGCGGTGCTGTTATAACCGGCTTTTGTCGTTTTCTGTTTTTTTGTTTTTTGTTTTTGTTTCTTTGTTCCTTTTTCGGAGACCCTGCTGTCTCGACTTCTTGCTAAATTCATTTTTCATTGAATGAAGCGGTAGCACGCTACCTTACTCTCAAATTTTTTTTTTTTTAATATAACCAAGGTTAAGTATTTAACCTAGGGTTAAATCAATTTTTCTAACAGAGATGGACGGTAGGAACATATTTGAATAACGGTGGATTTTTGAAGGGATAATATATGAAAAGTTAAATTTTGTAGGAATATATTTATAATTCGACATATTTGTAGGGACATGTATGCATTTAACCCTTATTTTTATCTTCATAGATGAAAAAAAAAAAAAAAAAATGTTTGTCACATCGCGGGAGTGAAACTCCTACGGGTGAGCAGTACTTTTCTCCATCCAAGTGGTGCCTAACCGCATACCCATCTAACCTAATCTAAGATCATCCCAGCGCCAACGCCACAGGGCCGACCATCATCGTGCACGAAATGGTTGCTTTCTACTCCTCCACTGCTGCTCTTCTTCCTCGCCGACTCCGTCCGCGCCTCTCTATCGAGCAAGGAGAACCCGAACCCGCTGTCCGCAATCACTCCAGTTCTAATAACACGCCCGTGTAAATTTCTTTGTGCGTCCTTGTAATTAATTTCTTCGGCTGATGACTATTCATGCTCTATTTCTTTTCTTTTTATTTTTCAATTACTTTTGCCATTCTTTGTTCTCAGAAAGCAGCAGCGGCGATCTTTGCTGCTGGTGGAGAGGTATCGAGACGGCATTGTCAAGAGGTCGGCGTCCCTCGAACCACCCTTCCCCCACCACCATCTTAAATTTAGTAGATTGTTCTTACTTCTTTTCTTTGTTTTATTTTGTTAGCTCTTGCTAACCATTGAATGCTGAATATTGCCTTCCTGATCGAGTAATTATTCCTCCAACAAATTTAATTTTTTATTACCAATAATGTATGGAGACGTATATTTTAGGGTTAATTGCATACGGCTCCCTGTAAACATATCGAATAACAGATATATCTCTACAAAGTTCAACTTTTCATATTTATCCCTTCAAAAGTCCAACGTTATTCATATATATCTCTACCGTCTATCTTTATTAGAAAAATCTAGTTAACCATCGGTTAAATACTTAATCTTGGTTAGTTAGTGAGGTAAATTTACCTTTTTTATCCTTCCAGATATTTCTGTATTATTTTTTGGAGGGACATTTTTGAAAGGGCAAAACTGTCATTTCATATATAATCTGTTAAAAAATAAACGGTGAACTAACGATAATAAACCAGAGGGATATATATGAATAACGTTGGACTTTTGAAAGGATAAATATGAAAAGTTGAACTTTGTAGGAATATATCTGCTATTCGATATATTTACAGGGAGCCGTATGCAATTAACCCTATATTTTATTAGTGACGCTCTTCAAATTCTTCTGTTTGAATTGAACGGTTGCAGTCAAAGAAATTGGGTTTTTTTTTTTTAATTATATTATTGATGATTTGATCAAATTTAATAGCTTTAATTGCTTTTTAGCAAATAGAACAATTTTTTTAACTTAACTTACTGTAATAACTTAAATAAAGATTTTTGCAGTTGAGAGGTTGTCAATGGTAAAACATATAGTTGAGTCATCTTTCAAAATGGCTTACATTTGAGGGAATCACAGTACATTTTAACCATTTTTTTATTTCAGCCAGTATGCTATGGGGCCCATTTGGCCTAGATTTTCGAAAAGTGATTTCTGCGGGATTGATTTTGGTTAGGAGAATTAAATTTGTTTAAAATTTTAAAATTTTAAATCTAAGATTTCAAATTTAAATTTTAATTTTTAAATTTAATATCTCAATTAAAAATTTTAAAATTTGAAATTTGAAATTTAAAAATTCAAATATAAAATTTAAATTTGAATCTAAAATTATAATAAAAATTTAAAATTTGAGCTCAAAATCAGAATAAGAATTCAAAAAGTAGGTTTTAGCTGCTTCTGATTTTTGGTATCGAAAATAAGAAAAGATTTTGGAAACGAGATTGCCTAATGCTCTATTAAGCTAAAAATCACTTTTGGATCCAAAATCACTTTTCAAAAATTAGGCCAAACACACTATTTTTCCTTTTGTAAATTTGCTGTTTGCGTACTATCTTACTCGATTCTAATTTTGAATATATTATATACTGTTAGTTTCTATTTCATTTTCCATTTTCTTAAGCATTTATCTAGCACCACCGACTTAATTTCTTTGGTTGAGTTCTGCCTCTCTGCGACCTTAAGATAGTTGTTTGCTACAAAATTTTTACTTATAGGAAGGAAAAGTCCTCATTTTTGTTTGGTTGGGCCCTTAAAAGTAATAATTGTCCATGCATCTTGCTTTTGACTGTCACACGCAACTGAGAAGAAAATTTTCTTTAATCGTAAAACAGAAATATGCTCTAACATTCAGTTTTATGTAAATCTTCATGGCACATAAAATTAGTCATGCAACCGAGAAGATAAATTTTCTTTTCTTGAAAGGAATGTTCCCCAACATCCAGCTTGTAATACCATCTTTTTCTATAAGTAACATATTTTCTAATGTGTAAAATTTTCAAATACACAATCTTTTGTGCTATTTCATATTAGCCATTATTTTTTTCTTCTAGCTTGTTTTTTTTTCTTCTTTTTTGTTCTAAAGTTTTCAACTTAATTTATTATTTATATAGTGCAATTGACGTGCCCTTGAATTCCTGATGCAATTTTGGTTCATGATTATTCTAAATATTTAACTAAACCAAAACTAATAGACGAAATCTTATCCCTTGTCATTATCACATATTATTTAAATGTCTTTGGCTAGTTAAGCAAAGATCTTGTAGAATTATTTCTTGAGATTTATATCTTTGTTAGATTAAAAGGATTTGAAAGTTGTAGTTGTCTCGATAAAATATTTGATTGTAGCTGTCTCGAAAAAATGAGCTAGAATTTAGAAAGGTGGAACCGACGTTGTGTCTCTTTCTGGACATTGATGTTATAGGATCCCTATATGGAAATAATTAACATATTATTGGGAATTTTACTCACATCATCTCGTAAGTATTAAGAGAGCCATGATATGAAGCTTTATATGAAACAAAAATAAATTCTCTCTATAAATTTGTCATGCCTCGGGGCCCTCTTTTGTAATACATTTTCAAAATCTTTCGATTGAGAACCAGAGTTTTGTGGAAGCCATGTAAATAAATTTTTTCATTTGAAAGCCTTGTTCGGAACACGTATACACCCACCAAATTCCATGTCCAAACGAACATAGTCTCCTTTATACTTGCATGACGTAGGGATACGAGCAACAATCAGAAACAAAAAAACACATGATCTGCACAGTTAATGACAACAAATAGGAGAGATAGCAGAAGTAAAACAACTACAACTGCACAAATACTATAATGATCCAAAACTATAAATCAACTAACCTCCAGAACTTCATTATAATCTAAGTCGCTAACTATTTAATCATGACAAAACACTAGGTAGCCAACTACCAAATAATCATCACAAATAGTATATGAACCATGAACTGGAACAATAAATCTGGAACTAGCAACCAAAATCCATGGCATGAGCTATTTGGGAGTTAATTAATCACGTCCTCATGTAGCGCCCTGACCTTCACCGCCCTCAACACTTGTAAAAACAGGAGGGTGAAAAACATATAAAATGTTTTCCAGTGATTATGATGTCGTAGAAGGCAAGTTGCATTCACTGGTCAACACGAGCAAAAATAACAAGATAACTGCAGGATATCAACTGAGATATAAGAATAACCGAATATAGTATTATGATAGTAAGCAAATAAAAGTCATGGAGCAAAGTTGATGCATGACAAATCAGGAAAACCCTGATCTATCTTGATAGTGATGAGCCCCAAATCTATTTAAACCAAATTTTAGAATTGTTTAGAAATTTTGGAGTAATTTTTAGATTTTTATTAATTTTTATTTTAATGAATTTTAAACCAATTATCAGAAATATAAAAAGGATAAAAACCCAAGATGGAGTATGGCTGGAGCAAGAAGGTTCCATATTGTTTTTTTATTTTGTAATTTTTTAAAAGAAAATTAAGAGAAAATTGAAGAAAATAGTCGATAAATAGGGTAAAAGTCAGGAAAAAATTTGTAGAATTTTTTTTAGAAAATTGGAAAAGCAAATTTAGAAGAAGAATAAGAGGGATAGAGGAAAGGAGATAAGATGAGGAAGGAAAGAGAAAACCTTTTTAGGAAGAAGAATGTGACTGACACACACAACAGGGGAAGGAGAAGAAACCACGATTGCAATCAAATCATAAAAACCAACTAGTTCATCATTACTCATCTCTAAAATATAAAGCATAGCCTTTCTATATAGCCGTCAAAATATAATTTTAATCTAAAACAAATCCCACAATATTAGGTATCTTTTCTAATTCAAACATATCTAAAATAACTCCAAGCCATTTCCTAAATTTTAGAGATTTATTTCATATGAAAAAATCTTAAAAATATATTAAAAATTGCTAAAACAAATTAAAGAAAAAAGTAATTTCAAAAATAAAAATAATTTCAAACCATAATTACATAATAAAAGGGAGTTTTCCCATCACTTATGCTTTACCCATCAACCCTATGTTTAAAACCCTAGGGTGCCACGATGTCCCGAGGACACCAATTTGCTCATATTACATTTAACCTAGAGTTCATTGACTTTATGCTCTAACTTAGAGTTTATACTCTATACGCTTGCCTTAGGTTTTCCCTAAGTTCAATGCCACTTTCTTTTGACTTAGATTCATCTTAAGTCCAATGCCACACAATTTAATCTAGGCTTTTCTCCTAAGGTCAATGCCACTCACTTTTGACTTAGATTCTTCCTAAGTCCAATGCGACACAATTCAACCTAGGTTTTTCTCCTAAGTTTCATATCACACAAAGTTTGACCTAAATTTCTACTAAGTCCATTTCCATGCTAAGGTAATCTACATCTAGATTTTCTTTTTCACATATATGCAAGATCAAACCTTGAAAATCCACTTTTCACCACTTAGGGCTAAAGCCCTAATTCTTATACATATATATATGCACTAAATGCATTTACTCTTACATTAATGCTTCTAAATCATTGAAAAGCAAAGAAAAAAGAGATGAGTTTACCTTTTTTGGTGAAATCCGCCACCTTTGTGGCTTCTTGCAAGAACTTGTGTTTGATCTACTATTTTTCCAAGAATCTCCCTAAAAATGGGATAAAAATTCATAAGAGATCAATAAGTCTCTTCTAAAGCCCATAAAACTCGAAAATGCTAAAACTCTAGAAGTTTATCTCTTGCGCTTGCCCCAAAACATGGAGAAGAAGCCTCCTTCAAGTCTCTTGCCTCCCAAGAGATCAATCCTTTCAATTCTCCTAGCTAGGATTTCCTTTCCCAAGCTTCTAGAGAGAGAAAGAGAAGAGAGAAATGAGGGGGGGGTGGAAATGGTGTTTTGCTGTGAAAGGGGTGTGTTTTAAGCTAGACTAACCCCACTTAAACCCCTATATTAACCATGGTTAAACCACTCTGCATGTGTTGTCAGAGATTTGGGGTACTAGTACACGGGTTGAGGTACTGGTACGCAGGTTTTGGTACCGGTACGCAAGGTCCCATATTGGTACGTCTCCCCTGATTCCTCAAAACCCGAGAGTTGGATTTTCCAGCCTTTCTTTAATGGGGTTCCGGTACGTGCTTTGAGGTACTGGTACGCCATGCAATACTTGCAATTTTTCGCAAACTTTGGCTTTTGAAGCTTGCTTTCCAACTCAACTTTGGTCCATATGTCTTCTGCTTCGAACCAAACTTGCTCTAGCTTGTTTAATTACATTTTTAAACATGATCAGGGTGGTGTCTTATCAGCATTTTGCCACTTTAGCGAAAGCCGGTGCACTACAGTTGGGTTTTCGAGTCTTTTACCTATGTTTCCACGATTGGGAAGCCAACCAGTGGCTTGAGGGTGGCTGGCGACGAAGCTTTGGTCGCCTTGCACTAGATCTGGGATGTCGACAACGATCGTCGATGATGAGTAAGCACACGACGTCCACACAAAGAGGTTCACGAGCACTACGTCCACACCTCAGCCCATGGGCTGATCTGGCCACAGGTAAGGGAAGCATGACCCAGGGGAGGTGTTCGGGGAGGCTGTGCTCGCCGGCATTAGGGTGGCAACGGTAGCTGTTGCCTGGAGAGTAAGGCTTGACCCACGAGTTGGGAGCTACGGCTAGGCCTGGCCGCAGGGCACCAAGGAGGGGGATCATGGGGGTGGTCTAGCTCAGGGAAGTTCGAGCATGGTTGATGGGGGTGCTAGCTAGCCGGAGTAGGTGGCAGTGGCTGGAGAGGTTGATCGGGTCGTTAGAGCAAGGTTAGGGCTGAGCTGGCCGCAGGGAGCAGCAAGTGCTCGGGGGTGTTCGAGGGCCCGGGCGACATTAGTAGGGGGTCGTCGGAGTTGGCGTGCTCGGTGGTGGCGCACAGGAGGCCACGGTGGCACCAAGGATAGCTTGAGAGAGAGAGATGTTGAGAGGGAGAGGGAGTGTGAGCAGAGGGGAACTTGACTCAGGGTTCCTAGTTGGCTGGTGAAGGCCGTTGGAGGTGGCAGCGCGTCGGCGGCACAGGTGAAGGTGGGGGGCGGTGGCAGTTATGGAGTGAGGGGAGTTGATTGGGAAAGAGAAAAGAGAAACAGGAAATCCTAGCCCTACTTTTTTCTTTTTGTAATAATTGCCAAAAACCTCCTGCACTCTCTCTCCTTCCCTATTACATCTCTCTCTCAGTCACCCTCACATAGAAGTCCTCCAACTTGAAGTATTCTCACTTTTCACACATGAAATGATATAGCTTTTTCGCACGTTGCCCCTTCCATTTCGGTTTGAAAACCTCAATTATTTACTCATTGCGCATTTACACATAACTCCCTCACATGGGCAATGGTTCCATTAAATCACGTATAATGATGACCTTTATTCATAAAGCATCAATTTTACACCTCATTTCCCCAAAATTCAAATTTTACAAAATTAGTCTTGGTTTCTACAAAATCTAAGAAACAACTCAAGCACAATATTAAAATGAGAAAAGAGCTTTATTGTTTTTAGCAGTAAGTCACAGCATATGTGCTCTCTTTCAAATTGTGAATTTTCTGGTTCATTTTTGGATCTTGGGTATAGCAGATATGTTTTGGATGGTAGCTCAAAGCTGCAACCTCATTGGAAGAGGGATGGATCTTTGGTAAATGCAGAGCAAGAAGGAGAAAACTCATTCTTTTCTTTGATTCCCTCCATCTTTAAGGATTTTATACTTCCCACTGGATATCCAGGTAAATGTGGAATTCCTTTTTTGCCTTAAAGGTGCTTCTCTCTTTTGTGAATTATGTATCTCATTTCTGTGTCCGTGAAAAAAATAGCAAATCGACCATTTATTTATGACTGTTAGAGAATTATGTATATATGTTTGAGTTCAGATGTAGAATGTAGTAATTAATTTTACAGATTGATTTTTCAGTACTTTTGTTTTCTCCATTCATGTTACCTCAACTGTTTTCCTTACCATATTGCTTTTGACTTCGTCTGGTTGAGCTCTTCATTGAGTGCATTTTGAGATATTGGAAGGAAGGCCGGGCTGATGGGATACTTGTTGGACGTCTTAACAGCTAATCTCACAGTGTAGAGACAGAGTGACCCAACAATCTCTTATGAAACCTTTTTTGAGTTAGACTGCCTAGAGTATTATGTCTATGAAGAGCGTCATCCGTATGTTCTATATTTAGTGTTCTTCTTGGTATTGGCCTTGACGATTTAGCACTTAATCTATGTAAGTCCTATCACACTAGAATCTTGAGTGAACTCTTTAGTTGCGCTAGAATCAAAATGTTGTGACTTTGCCTAATTCATGTAAGTCATTCAACAAAATTTTCTTTTCTCAAGTTTTTGACACTTCTAAGCAGTGAGTGATTGCTTAACTCGTGATATAATTTTCCAACTGATTTCCATGTCACTTATGTGCAAGGCTCATTGGCGTCGAACTGATCTAACCCAGTTGGCTTGGCCAAACCAAGCTGGTCGGCCACTTGCAATTTGTTACCTTATTTGGAGAATGAGATTTACCATATGAGAATGGATCTATTTTTAGGTAGCGTTTGGTTGGAGGACAAGACCTGGAATAAGGCTCTGTTCCAGTCTTGTTCTCCAAACGCGTTTGGCTATGGGTGATAACAGTAGTTCTCGTCTTTTTGAAACAAGCTGGTATAAGTCTGGAATTACCGTTTCACTATTTTCCTTGGAACAAGCTTGTTCCCACTTAAGAACAAGCTTAATTAAACTAAAATATAATTTTAATTATTGCATTAATTCTTTAATTAATCTAATATTTTGACTAATCTAATTATTTTATTAACTAATTATCTAACTATTAAATAATTAACTAATTGATTTATTAATTTATTAAATTATTTGTGGTTAATTAAATTATTAATTAATAATACTCATTGTTAATTATTTTATTAATTAATATTTGGGGTTATCTAGCAATAGTTAATTAAATAAGTTAAATTATTATTTAATTAACATTTATATGTTAATTAATTAGATAAAATATTATTATTTTAAAATTATAATTATTCTTATTCTCGCTATTCCAATCTAACTATCCAAACGCTATTTTTCTTATTCCCGGAAACAACCTAATTTTTATCCAAACGCAAAATTGGTCCTGCTCTTGTTTATTCTAAGAGTTGTACCTATATCAGGAATAAGCAATTCTTACTTATACTCGAACCAAATGCAGCTTGAGAGCTGTATTTTGATTTTATTTTTGTTAGGCATTAGGATTTGATTAGAATTTGATTTGTATTAGGATTGTTGTGTGTGTGTATATATATATATATATATATATATATATATATATAGAACGAGGCTACTATACTATCTATAGTACCGGAGCTCCTGTACTATAGTCTCGTTTTTCATTTTAGGTTGTTCAAATCAACGATCTACACCGTTAAAACTGATCTAAGGTATTTAAAGTTTTTATAAATTTTATATTTTTTCAACATAGTTTACTTTATGATCAAACCATTTCAAAATTGTTAATTTTCAATGACTACTATGACGAGTTTGTAGTTTAACGATGTAGAAGAATCAAAATGTACTCAAATTTTGGTAGAAGAATCAAAATGTACTCAAGTTTTGATAGAAAATACTTTTAAACTATTTAAATCAAGATTATCATCCTTGATCTTGAATTCAAAAGTCCTATTCTCAAATTTTAAAGATTGTTCAATTTTCACCGTTCATTTTGACATTATTTACTTACTAAGTAAACGATGTCGAAAAAATTAAAATTTTATTCCTAAGAACTTCATATACCCTAGATCATATTTAACGGTGTGGATCGTTGATTTGAACACCCTAAGATCGAAAACGAGACTATAGTACCGGAGCTCCGGTACTATAAATAGAATAGAAGCCTAGCTATATATATATATATATATATATATATATATATATATATATATATATATATATATATATATATATATATATATATATATATATTCCATATTTGCCTTTTTCTAATTCTTTGTGTTATTAGGTTAGAAAATAGATAAATAAGGCCCCAAGCTTGCCTTTGTTTTCAGGCTTGCCCTTTGTGTTTTGCCTGAACATCTTACTTCTTTTTTCTATTTTAAGCCATGATCAATTGAAATTTTGTTGTAACCATGATCAACCTTGGCATTTTTTTTTACTTGCAAGTTTGGCTTTATCTCCTTATGTGATAAGCAACATATCAAATGGCAAAGTGCGATAATCGTGACCAACCGTACTTTATTTGATTTAATTATTCATGGATTTCGTATTATTACTTTGGACGTAAATCATATCCAAACAATGACCTGATAAATTTATAATTTGTCTCTAAAATATCTGGTGTTGCTCTCGTTAACAAATTTTTAACAAATTTTGTGTTTCAGTAATTGTTATTCTGTGGAGTATATGCTCTGTAGAGTTTCCTTGCAAACTGCACCTGGCTTATTTTGATTGATTCAACCAAAACTATACTATAATCTGCACAATCTCTTAGTGCGTTATTGGATTTTGTCATTAAATTGTTGCAGGTAGCACTGAACCGAACATAAGAGCTGACATAATATGTTCCTTTTGTTAGAAAGAAAGTGATAGTGTAAGTCATAACCCTAGGATCTAATAGGTTAGATAATCTCATAATCACCTAGAGTGGGATGAATAGATGAGAGCAGTAAAACACGATAAACTCAGCAAATAAAAAACAAATGTAGAAAATAAAAACTAGCACTTCGATTATTTAACATGGGAAAACCTCCAAAAAAAGTAAAAACATATGGGAACGATCATACGAAAAAAATTCACTAAGAAAAACTTAGTACAAGGTAATTTACTGAATCCACAGCTTTACTTTATTTTACGCTTGTAATAGATCTTTTTCGCTGGTCCCAATTGATTGAAATCCTCCAATCGATTATGCTATGCCTCCACGTTGTGTCTTTGCTTCGAGTCCACGAAGCCTTCTCTAATCCTCGGCCTCCATACATATCCACACTCAAGCACTTTGTCCGGAGCAATAAGAAGAGGTGTTGGTGGTGATTTAACGCTTAGAGGATCATTAAATATATGTGGAAGAGGTCTCTAAGCAAAACTCTGATCAATTCTAGAAGAACATGAAGATTTAGGGCTCGGAGAATTGATTTGAGAGAAACTTCTTATAGAAGATAAGAAAGAAAGCTACCAACAAGTTGGTTTCAGAAAGGATAAAATATTCTTAACCACGTTTTAGAGAGATTCCCACATCATATTTATAGCTTTGGAAGTAATTAGAGTTGGATTCAAAATATGATATTTAAAAAAATCAATACGAGTCAGAAGGTTCGGATCCTAGAGACAAGATCCGGACTTTGAATTTTCACCAAACTTCATAGTCTGGATCTTCCCTGTGTATTGTGAAGATACCCGTTCGGGATCCGGACTTCTCATTTAGGATCCGGACCTTAGTAATAAAAATTTAGAAACAAAGGTTTGGGATCCAGATCTTAAAGAGGAGGTCCGGACTGTTATGCATAAACATTGATTACCAGGGGTTCGGGATCCGGATTCTCCTCCAGTATCTGGATCTTGACACCAGAAAACTTTAGTTTCATATTCTATCCAACTTTTCTCAATCCTAACAACTTCCAAAGACAGTAATATAATATCAAATCACCACTAACAGCATAAAATCTTACCGGGGGTTGTGAGCCTGAGGAATGAGTCTTCAAGTCTTCAAATTGCATCTTTTCTCTATGAACCCTTCAAGACTCCAACTCAACTTCACGAAATCCACCAACAAAGAAAATAAAGTATCGTGCTTTACTGGTGTTAACACTAATTTTCTATTTGATACTCTCGATTGGTTTTTTGGTTTTCATCCTTAGGTTGTTTTATCTAGTTGGCTATTTATATTAGCAGTTCTTGTAATTAATATTAATTTTATGGTGAGCCTCTGGGTTAATATGTTTCGTGTAAGCCTTCAGGATCTGTTTCAGATGATTATCTGGAATATATGTTACTGCAGTTCCCGACAAATGTTACGGGATGGATTTGTCACACATTGGTCACATCAAGCCTTTTGAAGGTCGATCTTATCTCTGTTTTAGCTCAGTTACTCACTCTCAAATTAACTCATATCAGTTGTAAAATTCTAATAACAGAATTTAGAGAAATCTAGATGATTTTTTATTTGGTTTTTCTTGATGATTAGCTATTCAATTTTATTTAGTTTTTAAGTACCTGATTAAGTTTGACTCTTTCTATTGCTATATGAATAAATTAAATTCAGCTCTTCTTTGAGAGAGCCAGTATTTGGAACTTTAGGTTAAGATGCTAGAGATGCTGCTATTCAGAAATTATTTTTGATAAAGAATATATTGATATTTCTGAGGAAACATTTCAGAAATATTTCCTGGAGTATATGTTTCAGATGATTATCTGAAACATTTCAGAAACTTTAGGTTAAGCCTTCAGGATCTGTTTCAGATGATTATCTGGAGTATATGTTACTGCAGTTCCCGACAAATGTTACGGGATGGATTTGTCACACATTGGTCACATCATGCCTTTTGAAGGTCGATCTTATCTCTGTTTTAGCTCAGTTACTCACTCTCAAATTAACTCATATCAGTTGTAAAATTCTAATAACAGAATTTAGAGAAATCTAGATGATTTTTTATTTGGTTTTTCTTGATGATTAGCTATTCAATTTTATTTAGTTTTTAAGTACCTGATTAAGTTTGACTCTTTCTATTGCTATATGAATAAATTAAATTCAGCTCTTCTTTGAGACAGCCAGTGTTTGGAACTTTAGGTTAAGATGCTAGAGATGCTGCTATTCAGAAATTATTTTTCATAAAGAATATATTGATATTTCTGAGGAAACATTTCAGAAATATTTCCTGGAGTATATGTTTCAGATGATTATCTGAAACATTTCAGAAACTTTAGGTTAAGCCTTCAGGATCTGTTTCAGATGATTATCTGGAGTATATATTACTGCAGTTCCCGACAAATGTTACGGGATGGATTTGTCACACATTGGTCACATCAAGCCTTTTGAAGGTCGATCTTATCTCTGTTTTAGCTCAGTTACTCACTCTCAAATTAACTCATATCAGTTGTAAAATTCTAATAACAGAATTTAGAGAAATCTAGATGATTTTTTATTTGGTTTTTCTTGATGATTGGCTATTCAATTTTATTTAGTTTTTAAGTACCTGATTAAGTTTGACTCTTTCTATTGCTATATGAATAAATTAAATTCAGCTCTTCTTTGAGAGAGCCAGTGTTTGGAACTTTAGGTTAAGATGCTAGAGATGCTGCTATTCAGAAATTATTTTTGATAAAGAATATATTGATATTTCTGAGGAAACATTTCAGCTATTCAATATCTGTCTTAATCAGGTGTAATTCTGATGTCTGAATGCTACCCTGTTTCCTATTGAATGCAAATGTGCGTGGTTGTATGTTCTAGATTATTTGATTTCATATTTTCATTAAATTTGCAAATAGTGGGTTATTCTAGACTTTCCGTCATATAAAGGGATGTGGACTAACTGCTTATGAGTAACACAGGCTGTAGGTGTAGGCTCTTTCTCAGGAAGTACTGCTGCTGCTTCTGCTGCTGCTATTAGGTGATATCCCTTAATTTAATCTCTTAAAACAATATTTTTTAACTGATTGACTATTTTCATTAGTTTTGCATACATGGTCTGGTGTCAATAAGGATTGACTTCATGTTGGTTGATTGCTTGTGTTTCTGTTGTCTATTATGTTCGACTTACAAATTTTGATTGCTTGATGTTACTTTCACTCTCTAAAACTTTGGTCAAATTTCACTTCAATTTATCAAGTATCATTTTTTACTGTGGTTTTCCTTTCATATCCTTTCCTGGTATAGCACAAAGTTATGTGGTTTACATTACTGGTATATCGCCCAGGTTTTTTACTTTTATGGATAGAATATTGAACCTGGGCCGTGCTCACGTTATGTTGGAGTTGGGATTGAGTTTAGGTAGGTCCAAAAGTATTAACGCCAATTGGGTATGGTATGGAGTTTAAGTCTAAACAGAAATCTACTTGATGAGAGGAGATTAATATGGATTTTTTTTAGAACTAACCCTAAAAACTTTTAAAAATTGCAAACTAACCCTCTCAATTTTTTTTTTTTGTAAAACTAACTCTCTTTCTGCCAGCTCGGTGCCACGGTGTTCTGGCTGTATGAAGGCGGTGACTCGTTCACCGCCTTCGGTGCATATGCTGAAGGCGGTGAATGATTCACCGCCTTCACAGTAACCCTGTGAAGACGGTGAATCATTCACCGCCTTCTGTATATATAATGGAGGCGGTGAATTTCACCGCCTTTTGCATAATTAATGAAGGCGGTGAATGGTTCACCGTCTTCAGTGTATACCCCACGGCCGCCAATTTTTGTGAAAATTGGCTAAGTCCTCAGGGCCTTTGGTATAATGTATAAGGCGCTGAACAATTCAGCGTTTTAAGTATAAACACTAAAGGCGCCGAATCGTTCCGCGCCTTTAACCTTTATGCTAAACGGCGCCAAATGATTTAGCGCCTTTAGCATAAACGCTAAAGACGCCGAATCGTTCAATGCCTTTAGCGTAAACGCTAAAGGCGCCAAATCATTCAGCGCCTTTAGCACAGCCACCCACCAACATAACTTTTTTAAGTCAAAAAAATAAAATTTTGTACAATAAGGTGGACAACATACAGATTTTAAACCAAAAGCGACAATACAAACTCAGATTGTACAATAAGGTTCACAACATTTAGATGAGTAACAAAGAAAGATCAATATCACGAAAAAGAGTTTTATATCACAAAAATAAGTTTAATATAAACTCAAAATATGAATAGTAACTAAATATATGAATAGTTACTCAATATTGAGCTAAAACTCAATATTGAGCTCGACCTCTCCTTCGACGTCTTCGCCCACGCCTGCGTCCATGCCCTTGCCCACGCCCGCGTCCACGCCCTCACCCTCGCCTACGCCCACGGCCACGCCCACGCCCACGATCAATAATTGGTATATCATCGAGAGGCTCAACGGCTGCCGCCTGATCAAGCTCCTCGATAATACCGCCCTTATCATGCTCTGGAATATGCTGGATCTCCTGTGGCGATGATGATGAGGGACGACGACGTGAATATGTAGAAGTAAAAGATGTCCGTGATACTGGTGGCGGGAGCGACGCTGACGTCGAAGGAAATGTCGTAGGGGCTTGAATGGGAGGAGATGGAGATCGTGGCACCTGAAATGGCGTAAATAGTTAGTTAATTTGAATATGAAGACTTAATTTGAAATTTCTGGTTATATGAAAGTACTTGATGACTCGAGGACGATGCGTGAGCATAATCTCATCGTCCCCCTGAAACACTGACAGTAGGTCAAGGTTTTAAGTATCCATCGGCACGGGCCGTATCTACCGTGCCGTACCGTGCCAACAAGATACCGGCACGATACAGCTCCCGTGCCGATGACACAGTTCAAAACCCTTTTTTCTTAAAATTACTAAGTAATTTTCTTAATAAAGTTCAAAATATTTGATAAAGATACATAATAAGCAATTAAAAAATTTTGTTGCTAAAGAAATTAAATATTTCATGCCATTATGTGTCGGCACGCATGTATTTTTTGTGACCGGCACTCATCGGCACGGCTCGGCACGCACCGTGCCGTACCGTGCCGGCAAGTTTTCGGCACGACCCCGTGCCACGGCACTTAAATCCTTGCAGTAGGTAGTATTGGTACATTTTGCAGTACCATATGAATATTCTCACGCATATCTGCCAGAGTCCCGAATGTGATCGCAGGTGACGATCGATCATACATTTTACCCTAAAGTACGTCGTTTCTTTAGGAACTGAAGCATGTAATCTCCATGGACATCCATCTACCGTGCATTTGACAGTATAAGTCGTTCTAGTAGATTTCAATACTTTCATTTGAACATTATGGTCAATATGCCACCGGTCTAGAGCGTTTAATAAAGAAGCCTTATCATGAAAGACGCGTCCAACCCAAGTCCCGTCAATGCTAGGTAGACCAATATTGATTTGTCGAATATCAAACTCTGTAGGATCTACAACATACTGATTTATCCAATTATTATCTGAAGGAAAATGTTCTGGATGATCAAGAAATTCAATTTCTTCGTCAGGATTGTCTACATATTCGTTGCTTATTTCTGGGTTGTCGATTTCATTGAAAATCGCATTTGCAAGATAATTCAACCCTCCATCATGATCATCATCTATATCTGGAGATTGATCATTCAAATCGTCATCCTCACTACTGTTCTGATCATCATTAATTGGTGCATCCTCATCACTATCACCACCCCCGTCAATATTAGCACCTCATTCGTCAATATTATTACATCCTTCGTCAATATTATCATATCCTCCGTCAACATTAGTACCAAAATTATTAATAGCAGAATTATTCCAATATTCATAGGAAGTAGATAATCTGCACATTTGTTAAAAATAAAATTTCAATATTACCACCTCCACATCCCATTAATTAATAATATAATTTGATTTATCCTTACTCCTAATCATAAGGTTCTAGTTGTAGATGAGACATTCTTGGTTCTAGACGGGAGGTCGTGCATTGTCCACGTGAGGTCGTGGCTTGCGTGTGTGTGGTCGTAGGTGGCATACATGTGGTCGTTGGTGGCACAGTACTAATCGAGCAAGGAACAACAGTCTCAATAGGCGAATACTCATTTTTTCTACAGTATATATAATAATTAAGTTTTACCAAAGAAGATAACAAATTACCAATTTATTATGTTATTTTACTAACCTTGTCATTCTTACACCACCTTCACTTGGTATATTTTGATCACCTATATTATATTGGCGGAAGGACCCACATCAATATAATTGTGAAGCATTCTCGTGTAATAACCTTGCGATTCAAAATTCTCCGACAGATGTAGATCTTTCTCAATGTATACGATCACAAAACCATAATATTCACATAATCCAATCATTTACAGGATTTTTGTAAAGGCGGTGAATGATTCACCGCCTTCAGGAAAAAAAACTGAAGGCGGTGAACGATTCACCGCCTTCAGGCCATCTAACCAGCGTGGCGCCGAGCTGGCAAAAGCAGGATTAGATTTGCAATTTTTTTTTACACAGGGTTGTTTTGCAAATTTTTAAAATTTATAGGGTTATTTTTAAAAGAAGTCCGATTAATATCATAGTAATCAACATGTAGTTATTCTAGAATGAATGAGAACTTAATAGTTCATTTTACTTGATATGATTCATAGTAAAGGACAACCTTTAAATAATTCTTTCTTTCAAACCAATAGAAGTAAATTAGGTAAATGTAATGTAAAGAAGGTAAATTCTTTCATTTTACTTGATATGATTCATCAGACTTTCCAATATAACAAGAGGTTTTTGGGTCAAATCCTGTGGGAAGCGGTATTAAAATTACATTACGAAAAATATATCCAGGCAGCAAATAATGTTGTAGGCAAATGGGCACCCTAAATTCTTGAGTAAATCCGAACTTTAATGACTAGATTAGATCTGTTGTATCCGAAGATCTTGATTAGCTTATCTGTTTTAATTTTTTAAACATTGGCATAATTTTAACACATGAAATATGGTCCCAAATCTCTTTCTAATTATTAGTCTAGTCTTTATGACGTTTTGCCAAACATCAATTCTAATTTCACATTTGAAATTTATAATCTTTCAAATTCAAATATAAATCTTGTGGTCAACCTAAAATTAAACTTTTAATTAATATTCCAAAACAAAAATGTCAGAATTTTTTCTTCTTTTGGTATGCCGCATCATACACAGAATTTATAATTTATAATAATAAATAAAGCTCATCGAATAAATGAATATTAGGTACTTACAAAGTGTATTTTATGCATATGCAATTGATGGGATAGGTAGTAAAACTAAGTCAGGCCAGCTATAAGGTCTACATGTATAAAATCTAGATTCGAACTCAAAATTTTAATGGGTGCTTTACTTGACCAAATTTGACATATAGGCCTCTCGGATCCGAGTAATGTTTGAACTGAACTGGGTGGGAACCACGTAATCAGGTGCTAGTAACAACGCTGATGTTTTAGTAAGCACTACAGTCACATGGTGCCGATGTTGTTGTCCTTTGCGCATATCATGTGCACGTCAAGATAAATGCCCTTTTCAAGATGCTCTTTCATTTAATTCAAATCAAGATCTCATGTGCAAATCTTGGCGTGCATCTGATAGGCCAAAAGGTGGAAGCAGCAGTCTCCCAGTGCCTCTAGATGTATTTTCGTTCAACTTTTTCTCTGTGTGTGTGTGTGTTTTTTCCTGGTATGATAAGAAGAAGAAACTAAATCCCACTAAAACTATTCTTTTTAACTAAATCCTAACCGAATCTCAAATCAAATCTAACCAAATTACAAATAAAATCCTAGTCCAGATAAAATAAACAAAATAACAAATAAAAATAAATTCTAGTTAAGTTCTATGATCCGTCGGACTCTAATTAGCTAAAGATTGTCGTAGTCAATTCCTACTCGACTCAGACTCGAGTTCAATGAACCGTTCTCCATCATGAGGTCATGGCAGAGAATTAGGGGAAGGTAATTTCTTACAAAACAAGAATGATCGTGTAAATTGATGTGCATAATATTATTTTATTGCATAATTGTGATTCCTTATCTGCTTTCTTTTATGTCCTCATATAAACGGTTGTACTTGGTTACGCAATACACAAAATAAAGGCATAGAGTTCTGATGCATGCTAGATTCTTGTACATTCTGATGTCTTCCACTGTTTTGCTCACAAAAACTACAATTGTACACGACATTTTTGAACAGGAGATTGTTTTTGCTTGGAGAAATATGTTGCATAAATAAATTGGAATGTTGCATAACAGCATGTAAGTTATTGTCAGAGCACATACAGTCTCTAATTTGTTGGTGGATAAAACATTTGGACAGATGGGTGGCGAAGGATGGTCTAGGAGCAATTGGACGTCTATTCATTGGTACGGAAAATAGATGCGACAAGAAACTCGAAGATAGTTTTTATTTTTTCTGATAAAAGTACATTATTGATAGGTGGGCTTTTCGGGGATCTTTTTGATGATGATCCAAAGCAATGGCGGATGTATGCCGATTTCATTGGCAGTGCTGGAAGGTTTCTGAAACAACTCATCTAGAATTATATATATATATATATATATATATATATATATATATATATATATATATATATATATATATATATATATATATATATATATATATATATATAGAATTAGACTATTATACTATCAATAGTATTTAAGCACTTGGTACTATAGACTTTTTAACCCTTGGATGAAGGGATATGCAGTTAGGATTATAGTGGTCCCCTAGGGTTTAGTGGGTTGTTGGTGAAATAGTATAAACCATAGGGAACCACTATAATCCTAACCACACATTCCTTCATCCAAGGGTTAAAAAGTCAATAGTACAAAGTGCTTAATACTATTGACAGTATAGTAGCCGGACTCATATATATATATATATATATATATATATATATATATATATATATAGAGAGAGAGAGAGAGAGAGAGAGAGAGAGAGAGAGAGAGTTAGGCTTGTATGCCTTTACAAGCACGATGGTCTCCGTGCTAACAGATCATTTTTGATGTTGGGACTTTCGAATTGTCGATCGGCTTTATTAGACTTGATTTATAGTATTTGAAGTATCTATAAAATAAATTGTACGATTTTTCGATATCATTTATCTAATGATCGAAAAATCAATAATTTTAATAGTTGTGGTGAGCCATTTGTAAGTTTAATGGTGTAGAAACATCAAAATCATGTAAAATTTCGATAGAAATATTTTTATAGTATGTAAAACGAGATCAATATTTTTGATCTAAAATTTTTGTATCATATCATCACTTTTTGTGAAATTTTTATTTTCAGTGTCTGATTTTGATCCCTTTCGATCACTAGGTAAATAATATCGAAAAGTCATGAAATTTATTTTCTAGGTACTTTCAATACTCTAGATCAAGTCTAACGGAGCCGATCGTTGATTCGAAAGTCCTAGCATAAAAAACTAATTGATAGAATGAAGGCCCCTATGCCGTGCTATCGATAGTATAGTAGTCGGACTCTATATGTATATATGTATATGTATATGTATATGTGTATATATGTATGTACACACACACACACATAAATATATATATATATATATATATATATATATATATATATATATAGAGAGAGAGAGAGAGAGAGAGAGAGAGAGAGAGAGAGAGAGAGAGAGAGAACTAAGCTACTATACTATTAATAGCACCAAGTCATTGGTGCTATTAAGTTTTTGACCCTTAGATGAAGGGATGTGCAGTTAGGATGATAGTGGGCCCCCTAGGGTTTAGTGGGTGGTTGGTTGAATAGTATGATCTAAGGGTTAGAAATGATTAAAGGGGTTGATCTAACGTTGGAAAACTTGGTAGCACCAAGTGCTTGCTGCTATCGATAGCATAGTAGCCGGACTCTCTCTCTCTCTCTCTATATATATATATATATATATAGAGAGAGAGAGAGAGAGAGAGAGAGAGAGAAGAGAGAGAGAACTGGACTATGCTATTAATAGCACCAAGTCGTTAGTGCTATTAAGTTTTCGACCCTTGGATGAAAACAAAATGAGGTTAGGATGATAATGGCCCCCTAAGGTTTAGTGGGTGGTTGGTTTAATAGTATGATCTATGGGTTGGAAATGATCAAAGTGGTTGATCTAACGGTGGAAAAGTTGGCAGCACCAAGTGCTTGGTGCTATCGATAGCATAGTAGCCGGACTCTATATATATATATATAGATCTAGGTTTGTGTGCTTTTAAAAGCACAAAGGCCTTCGTGCGTCCAAGTCGTTTTCGATGTTGGGACTTCTGAATGGACGATCGATTCCGTTAAACTTTATCTAGAGTATTTAAAAGGCCTAGAAAATAAATTTTGCGAATTTTTAATATCATTTGCCTATGATCAAAGGGGCTCAAAATCAACAATTTTAATAGTTATGGTGAGTCGTTTGCAAATTTAACGGTGCAGAAATATTCAAATCACGTAAAATTTTGATAGAAAATTCTTTATCCTATATAAAGCAAGATCAATATCTTTGATCTAAAATTTTGGTATCATATCATCATATTTTGTGAAATTTTTATTTTCAGTCATTGATTTTGAGCAATTTCGATCATTCGGCAATTGATATCGAAAATTTGCGAAATTTATTTCTAGGTATTTCAAATATTTTAAATCAAGTCTAACGAAGCCGATCGCCGATTCAGAAGTCCCAACATCGAAAATAACTTGGAAGCACGGAGGGCTCCGTGCTTCTAAAAGCACACAAATCCTACTCTCTCTATATATAGAGAGAGAAATAGAGAGAGAGAGCTAGGCTGGAATATTATCGGTAGCAAACGGGCTCCGTTGCCATCCATTTGTTTTCAATGATGAAGCGTCCAAAACGACGATCGGCACCGTTAAATATGATCTAGACCATTTAAATTTTTGGAAATTAAATTTTATGCTTTTTCGATATTTTTTTTTTCTCCATCAAGTAGACACAAAAATGAACGGCTCAAAATGAATATCCTTTAAAAAGTGATGATAGGAGTCTTGTAATCAAAATCGAGAATATAGATCTTGTTTTAAATAGTTTGAAGAATTTTGTAATCAAAATTCAATTCATTTAGATTTCTTTACACTGTTAAATGATTAAAAAACTCATATCTACCATTAAAATTACAAATTTTGCAAATCTTTGATCATTAGGTCAATGATGTTGAAAGATTTGAAATTTGACTTCTGGATACTTCCAGTGGTCTAGATTAGATCATGTTCAACTGTGCCAATCGTCGATTCGGAGGCTCTATCATCGAAAACAAATGAGTGGCAATGGAGCCCGTTTTCTATAATCTAAATCGAGAATATAGATCTTCTTTTAAATAGTTTAAAGAATTTTGTAATCAAAATTCAATTCATTTAGATTTCTTTACACTGTTAAATGAGTAAAAGACTCATATCTACCATTAAAATTATAAATTTTGCAACTCTTTGATCATTAGGTCAATGATGTTGAAAGATTTGAAATTTGGCTTTTGGATACTTCCAGTGGTCTAGATTATATCATGTTCAACTGTGCCAATTGTCGATTCGGAGGCTCTATCATCGAAAACAAATGAGTGGCAATGGAGCCCGTTTTCTACTGATAGCATTCCAACTCAACTATATATATATATATATATCAAGGAATTAAGTGCCGTGGCACGGGGGCGTGCCGCTCTCCGCCTGGCACGGTACGGTACGGGCACGGTTCCGTGCCGACACGTGGCACGCTTGCGTACCGATGGATACGCATGACCTCCCAATGGTACGCTCTGACACGATTTTTTTTTTATTTTTTTTATTCCCAATAAGCTCTTATAATATTGTTTTGAAATGTTTAGTCAAAAAATTATGAATATTGGCTATATATAACTTATTATACTCACCAATTAACATATTGATAGTTTTTTTTTATATATAAAGTACAACTATATCTCATAAAAAATAAAAATAACAATATAATAATAAAATTCACAAGTATAATAAGTATTAACCATGTGTTTACTGTAAAACCATGTGTTAAAAAAAAAAAAAAAAAAAAGAACTCGGCACGCTGGCACGGCACGGGTGGGTATCACTCCGTCTCGAGCGATACCCATTGGGTATCGCCGAGACGGGGGGGGGGGGTAAGATACTCCCCACGTACCGTGCCCCTATTGTAGGGGCACGGTACGTGCCGCTCGTCACGGGGCGGCACTTAAAACCTAGCTGCTAACTCGCATAATGGCAGGAGATCTATCTAGCCCACTATCCCCTTACCTCAATCTGCCGGCGTTACTACAGCCGTAGAGGACTCTGTAAAAAGAAGAGCAATAACGGGCGTGAGAACTACTAAAAGTCAGTAGTCCTCAGTGGATATGTCATCGACCAACCTACCCACCAAGTCTACCAGAGGCAAGGATAGGAGAAAGCAGTAAAGCGGGAAATGAAACTGCTGAAATAAAATCTACCACTACTATGCCTCAATGCTGTGAATGAACAGTAACTGGTGTGTATGCATCACTAAAAGAAACCACCGAGAAATAACCCAATCAACCGACCGGCACGATGCCCGGTCCCGGCCGCACTAGCATCACATTTGATCACACTAACAGCTGTGGATCGCCGACGTGGAACCATACCCAAAATCAATCATGCCGCCTAACTCTTGAGTGGCACTCAATGGGAGCGACCCGCTCAAGGAAAGTAACCAGGTCGAGTATATAGCAGGCAAAAGTCAAAATCATGATCAACTAATGCAATCCTGGCCCTAAACCGATGCATAAACACTAATCGGTCCAACCGCCCAAAATCCGCGGTTACCGAACATCCCACAAGTCCAACAATTCGGCTATCCCACCCTGACACGAGAACCACAACTACACTATCCTCAATCCCTGCTCAAAAACCCCGAGCAACATGAACCATAATGCAAGGAAAAAATACAGGTTTTCTCCTAGGTTCGATTCCAACATGGATAGTGTAACAACATGAAAGAGGTGACCTATCTAGATGCCCATACAAGCATATAATAGTCCTCAAACAAGATAGGTTCAGATCTTAACATAATAATAGGTTTAAGCATGATTTGAGTCGAGGAACTAAACAGGATCACAAACAATCATGCTGAAAATAGGCGAACCAAGCAAGCATGCCGCAGTTTCGATGTACTCTAAAAACCCACCTGAAAATGTGTCAATCCGGAATCCGATCGAGCAGAAATTTTGCGTGCACGGTCCTCTGGCTCATACCGTTCCAACGAATCCGAAAACTCCCAAAGATCCCTGTCGGATTGTGCAGAAATGCAAAAACACCAGCCTCAGCCCAGAAATTCCAGCACGCAACAAATGCTACAAAAGATGTAAAATCTGTGATAAATACCTCAATAGGATGATCCAAAATTAGTTCCTAAGTTTCTCTCCAACTTAGAAACACTCAAGATTCCTTGGAACACTATCCTCTAGTCCAAAAATCCAAGAAATGCTTCAATCTCTTGGTGCTGTCCAGAATCTGCACTAAATTCAGCAAGCAGAATTCTTCAAGATGTAGAGCCCAAATCCATTACAGCCACGAGATGAAACCACAAAGAAAGATGCTCACCAAACTCTTGAGGATGTAATCAAGATCCTAAATCATCATAAAAACCTCGTAAGTGCCACGGAATAACATCTAAAGGTGAAACAATGCTCAAGGTTGCCAAAATCCTGTGTGCAGAATTCTGGTTCATTGAGTCAAAAGGAAACCAACTTTCACCAATAATATAACTTCAAAATTCTTGAAACAAGATGCTCACTAGTTCTTCAAGAAGCCAAGAGTATCCCCAAGCACTTTAATCCTCATGTCCATAAGAAAAAGATAAAGAAAACCCATAAACAACCAACTATGTCCAGAAATTCCAACATAAACACAAGAGGCTCAAAGAAAGCTTAAAAATACCTGCTCAAAAGCTGAAATAAAGGACTCTCACCAATAGCAAACTTCGAGCTCTGCCAAAGATGAAGCTCCCCTCAAAAATTCAGGTCCAAACTTCTCTTCTAGAGTTCAGGGGAAACCGAGAAAGAAAAGTCGACGATACTGCCAGCAACTGCAAAAACACTAATATCACCAATGGAGGAAGAAGAAGGAGAAGAATGCTTCCAAGTTGCTTCAAACCAAGCTAGGAGTAGAGGGGAATGAAAAAGTTTCCTCTTTGGTCGCAATGGTTCAATATATAGGCCAAGAGATGGAATAAGTTGCCCCCTCGGATCACCAGAAAATTAACCAATCCACAGCTTGAGGGGCAACTTCTGGGCGCCCGAAAATAGCAGAAGCGCCCGAAACTCCTGCGCTCGAAAATTACTTGCCACGCGTCGCCACCAGGAAGCGCCCGAAACCGCTGTGTGCTCTTCTCCGCGTACCATGTGTCACCATCAGGCGCCGCGCGCCAAGTGCCCCCCGCTGCGCCACGTGTCCCCCCACGTCGGCCACATGTCGCGCTCCGGTTGGCCCGTCCGATCGGCGGCTCTGTCAGACATTCGGGCGCCCAGAAGTACTGTTTCAAGCGCTGGAGTTTCGGGCGCACCCAGCACTTTCGGGCACCCGAAAATTGCCCCTCAAACTGAAAATTTGGTAATTTTTATTGTGTAACAAGGGTGCAACTTATCCCACTTTTTGGCCTATAAATAGACCCCTTTCGACCTCAGAACACTCTTTTGCCTTCTCCACCATTGTTGCAAGCTTTGGAGCTGTTTGGGAGCTATCTTCTTCTTCTTCCTCCTTAGGTGACATTGGAGCTTCTCTGCAGTTGCTGGCATCATCGTCGACCTTTCTTCCTCACCTTCCCATGGACTCTAGAAGAGGAGTTTGGACCTGAAATTTAGAGGGGAGCTTCATTTTTGGCAAAGCTCGAAGTTTGGTATTGGTGGAAGTCCTTTTCAGCTTTTGAGCAGGTATTTTACGCTTCCTTTGAGCCTCTTGTATTCATTTTGGAATTTCTGGACAGAGTTGGATGTTCATGAGTTTTTTTTCATATTTTTTCTTATGGACATGAGGATTGAAGTGCTTGGGATTATTCTAGACTTCTTGAAGAACAAGTAGAAACCTTGTTTCAGGATTTTTAAAGGTATATTTTTGGTGAAATTTGGTTTTCTTTCAGCTCAATGAACCAAAATTCTGCACACAGAATTTTTGTTAACCTTAAGCATTATTTCACCTTTGGAACCTATTTCGTGGTACTTATGAGGATTTTATGATGATTTAGGATCTTGGTTACATCCTCAAGAGTTTGGTGAGCATATTCCTTTTTGGTTTGATCTCGTGATTGTGTTGGATTTGAGCTCTACATCAAGATGAACCCTGCATGCTGAATTTAGTGCAGATTCTGGACAACACTAAAGAGATTGTTTGATTTCTTAGATTTTTGGACTTGAGGGCTGTGTTCCAAGGATTCTTGGGTGTTCCTAGGTTGGAGAGGAACCTAGGAACCAATTTTGGATCATCCAATTGAGATATTTATTACAAATTTTCCATCCTTTCCCTCATATGTTGCTTGCTAGAAATTCTGGGCTGAGGCTAGTGTTTTCGCATTTCTGCTCAACCCGACTGGAATCTTTGGGACTTCTTGGACTAGTTGGAATGTTAGGATCCAGGAGAACGTACACGCCAAATTTAAGCTCGATCGGATTCCGAATCGACATGTTTTCAGGTGAGTTTTTGAGCACATCGAAACTGCGGCATGCTTACTTGGTTTGCCTATTTTCATCATGATTGTTTGTGATTTCTATTTTAGTTCCTTGATCAAGTCATGCTTTAACCAATCGTTTATGTTAAGATTTGAATCTATCTTGTTTGAGGACTATTGTTTGCTTGTATGGTCATCTAGATAGGTCACTTCTTTCACTATTTACACTATCCAAGTTAGAATTGTACCTAGGAGAAAACCTTGCAATTTTCTTGCCTTCTAGTTCATGTTTGCTCGGGGCTTTGAGTACGGGTTGGGGATAGTGTTGTTGTAACTCTCGAGTCGGGGTGGGATAGCACCAGATTGTGACTCTTGAGAGGTTTGGTAGCCGTGGATTTTGGACGGTTGTACCGAGTTGTTTATTATGCATTGGTTTGGGCCGGAATTATCATCTTAGTGGCTAGGGTTATCCACCTTGAGCATAGTTATGATTTTAGCCTGCTACATACTCAACTTGGTTACTTACCTCGAGCAGGGTCGCTTCCCTCGAGTGCCACTCCGGAGTTAGGTGGCATGATTGTACTTTAGGTATGGTTCCACATCGGTGATCCACGGCTGTTGGTGTGATCAGATGTGATGGTTGTGCAGGCGGGACTGGGCTTCTTGCCAGTCGGTTGATTGGGTTATTCTCGGCAGTTGTACAGTTGATGCATACATTCTTTTTATACTGTTCATTCACAACATTAGAGGCATAGTAGTGGTAGATTTTCTTTCAGCAATTTCATTTTCCGTTTGGCTGTTTTTCTCCTATCCTTGCCTCTGGTAGACTTGGTGGGTAGGTCGGAGGTTCGATGACGTACCCACTGAAGGCTACTGGCTTTCAGTAGTTCTCACGCCCGTTGTTGCTCTCCTTTTTCTGAGTCCTCCGCGGCTGTAGCGACGCCGGTGGATCGATGTGAGGGGATCGTGGGTTAGAAAGATCTCCTGCCATTATGTGAGATAGCGGTGGATCATGTGTTGTATTTACTCTTTAGCTGTTCAGACTACTGTATTTCTAGATCTGGCTTTAACCAGCTGGTTGTATTTACATTATTTAGCGAGATAGATTTTGTACCTGATGTTTTTATTTATACAGTTTAGTCTGAGATTTATTTTAGTTTCAGCTCTGTGTTGCTCTATTGTGTATACTTCTTCCTATACTTGAGCAAGTTGTAGCGCTTTGTGTATGTGGGAAATTCCGCGTATACGACGGATCTGTTAACGAGCCCAGATTCTGGTTTACCCCGGGGCGTGACAAATTAAGTTGTATATATATATATATATATATATAGAGAGAGAGAGAGAGAGAGAGAGAGAGAGAGAGAGAGAGAGAGGGAGAGAGTCCGGCTACTATGCTTGTACAAGTACCAAGAAATTGGTGGTTGTAAATTTTCTACCGTTAGATCTACCCCTTTGACTAATTTCATCCCTCAAATCATTCTATTCCACCAACCACTCACTTAACCCAAGGGGCCACTATTATCCTAACCACACATCTTTTCATCCAGAGGCCAAAAACCTACAAGCACTAATGATTGTATGTATATATATATATATATATATATATATATATATATATATATATATTATATATATATATATATATATATATATATATATATATATATAGGCCAAAAACCTACAAGCACTAATGATTGTATGTATATATATATATATATATATATATACATACATATATATATATAGTGAATAGTATTTACTATCAACTCTGTTGCCCTTGGATCAATACTATTCTGCCTATCTCCAATAAACCCTATTCATCGAAGGGATAAAAAGCTAGTAGTAAGCACTATTCCTTTACTATCAATAGTATTCCAGCCACATTATATATATATTTATTATTCCCAAGTATAAGAGGTATAAACATTTGTGTTTGAATAACTATGCAGCATCTTTGAGCTCATCACTCCATTATATCCTGCATACTTCCTGCCACTGGCATCCGTAGGAAATCTTGCTAAGGTACTGAAGCATGAGCGGCTATGCTTTTCTCCATACCGTCTTCTATCAAGTTTTTGTATATTTTTCTTGTTTTGTATGTTGTTTTTGTTAATAGCTGCAAGCATGCATAACTTATTTCTATAGTAATTTTAGACGCTGCAAATTCCTATTATATCTTATGAAGCCAGTGCAAAAAAAGAATGTGTTCATTGTCATTGCTGCTGTTTGCATATTTGCTCTAGATTATTGCTAGATTCATGTCCTTAGGACCATGGCAAATTTTCATATGTAATACATTTGATAAGCAACAATTTTTTTCAGTAGAATTGGAAGTTTCGAATTGTTTCTTTCGTAACAAATGCATCTTCTGTGAATATACCTGTTAATCTTCATTTACGTGATCTTCTTTTTCCGTCAACCTTAGAGGTCACTGACTTTGGACATCTATACAGGCTATGGCAAGGGGCCTCAAAGATCCTTCCTTCCGTGTGATCCAAAGTCATTTTGCCATCTCAGAGAATCTTGGAGAGGTTGCTGCAAAGGTATCTAAAATTAAATTTTCACAAGAGTATATATAAGATAGTTTGATCTATTTTCCTTAATTTTGTTCCGTCCATCTTAAACCTTTCTACACTTTAGGTCTAGGACACATCGAAAGAATTCTTATGATTCATCTTACTTGACCTGCTATATGCTTCATGCTTCCATGATGACTTCAACAAAATTGTTCTTTACCAAAATGATAATAATATGAGGATACCATAAAACTGCAAGGGACATAGATTTTCTGTGGAAAAGTTAGGAGGAAAGGGCTTAACAAAGAATCCTCGTCAGAGCAATCCATTAGCATGTACACATTCAAATATATTCTACGAACGTCCGCGGTACATTGTTTTGTAAATCATTTTCTAACGTAAATTTGGATTGCATATGCTCGATGACATTTTCTATCATTTTTAATTGCCGAATTTTATTTATTTTGAAACTCCGACACGAGTCTAAATATCATATTTCATCTCATTTAGTTGCATTAGCATCATCTAGATTAGTGTTTTGCCTTTCATCGTTCATTTTGCATCAAACCAGTCTATTACGTATCGCTTACTAGTTTGTCCCTAAACACGATGTACATTAATTTGGCTGTTCTGATCTTTTGGTGAATTCTTTTTTTGGTATTCATAACAACCCTCAATTTGAAATGAATGTTTCAGGAAGAAGTGTGGGAAGTAGCAGCTCAGCTTGTTGGCCTGATGTTTGGTGTACTTGTCATGGTAATTATTTAAAAATTAGGTAGTGACTAGTGAGTAAAAGTAGCTTTTAAGGAACTAAAGTTTTTCTCTCTTTTCATTTTGATGAAGGACAGAACTATTTGGTTGGATTAGTTGTTGTAAAATTGTTTCAAATTAATCATGTAGGACACTCCTGGAGTGCAATCATCATATTCGACGTTGGTTTTAACTTGGTTGAGTGTGCGTCTGCTTCATCTTTGGCTCCGTTATCAGTCGCTGTCTGTTCTCAAGTTTCGCACAGTAAGGTGGTTGGTTGATTCAGATATTCTTTGTTACTAACCGTTGTCAGTTTTCAAGTTTGACGAATGGAATTTCATCTTATATTGAAAAATTTGAAAGTCAACAAACATTATTTTTGATGCATGGGGCCATCTAATATTTCATAATTATTTAGTAACTATGGATCTTGACTCTCGCTTCTCAACTAAGGTGGAGCAAAAACAATTTGGTATTAGAGATAAGTATGACTTTTTGTTTTTCCATCTTTTCGTTAGAGAATGTAGGAAAAGACAAGGATTTCATCTCATGATCTTTATTTGTTGTTTCCTTTATAATTCTCTTGCTGCATATTTTGACCTATAAGTAAATTTTATAGCTAAGGTATTTGTTTTAGTTTAAAGCTTGCACTTCATCAGTTTGTATGCTTTTCTTTGATCCATTACTCTTCCAGCAGATAAACCTTAAGCGTGCTAGAGTGCTTGTAAAATCACATGTTTCAAACCACACAGTTCCGGGTGAGGTTTTTCATGGCTCAGTAATATTGGTACCATTCTTGTAGCTTAAGAAATATTTTTCTTTATCTGATCATATAGGATACATTGGTTGCAACAAAGAGGAAAATATATTATCTTGGGAAAGATTTTTGCAGCCCCAAATTACATTTGGTGTTTCCATGGAGAGTATGATTGGCAGTGAAGGGACTAGTCGCATGGTATAATTCTCCTTGTTTTTCGTTGTTTTCTTTATGTTTTTTTTTTAACATTATTGAGGAGATGCCTTCTTTGTATGATGAATTCTGTGACATATTCTTCCTCCTGCTTTTGATTTTTTTCTTGACCTTGATGCCCAACATGATTAAATGAGGAAGTTCAAATAAAGAATTGGTAGTTATTCGTACATTTTTTCTTTTAGATCTTATTCCCACACAATTAAATGAGGAAGGAAGTTAAAACAAAGAACCGGCGAGTTATTTGTACATCCTTTCATTGAAAACATTTGTAATAGTCGCATGTACTTATTGGTGATCTCCAAAGCTATTTTTGCACATTTCCCGAACATGAACTTATTAAAGCACTACCTTCTTCTTTTTGGTCCTTAAACAATGAAAATGAACCCTTGTTTGGGCATTCTTGTCATTCTTTGTTTTTATAAACTAAAATATTATGTGATAGGATGTCACGCCTCGCCCCGTTCCATAGTGGAAACTGCACGAGTGCGTGCACCAGACCCGCCGAACGAATAAAGTTTTTCATGTTCGTTCAAGATATCACGACTTGTACAATTCAATACATTCCAAACAGGAATATAATTCATACATGAATTGTATAAAGAGAGTACCATAAATATAAAGCAACTATGCTATTACATGCATTCACTTATTTATATTCTCTTTTTTTTCCCCAAATACAACCCAAGATGTTAATTTACATTTTTCTTTTCTTTTCTTTATCCTTTAGCTATACAACGTCTAAGAGTACACCTATCTCGATCACCAAAATGGAAGGGCCTCTAACTATGGAGCTACGCCATTTCCTCTCTTCGCAGTCGCAGGCTCAACTGGACCTGAAAAACATGGTGTGAGAATTATAAATATTGTTCTCAGTGGGTACGCCCACCCAAGGGAAAAGCACGACCCACCAGGTCCGAAGGAGGCATCTAAAAGCATATAGTAAATAAGAATCCACTCAAACAAGGAAATATATATTTCTACTATATGCAAGTACAATCAACTATGCTTATGCCTCAAGCAATGCGATAATGAAATCCACTCATGTAAGTATTACTATTTTCTACTTACTATTTCATTATCCATTTTTTCAGTCTATATTTAAAGTTTCTCTTTACCTTAACCACGTCACCCGACTCAATCTTTAGTCAATCATATGCGAGATCGCCGCTTTACTATAGCATTAGGTGGCGAGATTATCGCTCACCCCCAGCCATAAGTCCATAGCTTGGGAAGTTGCCCCTTCACTTTGGCATTAGGTGACATCCCGTACAACTTCGGCCCTAGGATTATAGGTGGCAAGCCTAGCTTACCTTACCTTCACTCTGGCATAAGGTGTCATTCCCCACACCCCCGACCACGGGTTTATTTGCATCATGTCATGCCTTTGGCATTAGGTGGCATTTCGCACACCCTCGGCCTCGAGTTTAGAAATTTTCAGAATTTCCTCTTTCATGGTCTCAAGGGTCCAATGCTTTCACCATACATGTCAACCTTTTTAGATCCATGTTCTCATGCACAAGTGGCATCCTATCCACTAAGTTTTCCAACTTATGTTCGATGGCACAATGTTCTCTATAGTTCAATGTTGAGTTCTTTAAATCCCTAGAGAATGTCAACCTACTTTAATAGTCCACAACATAGGTATATACGTACATATATCAACACATGCATTTTATTACTTGTCCAATGATAGTTAATTCATCCAAGTAATATATTGTCACGCCCCGTCCCGCCTTCCAATTAGGAATGCCCTGCGAGCGTGTGCCTTGACTCGCCAAACGGACAGAGTTTCCCGTCTGCCCAAGGCATCACAACCAGTACAATTTAACGAGTTCCAACCAGAAACAAAATTCATATACAAATTGCTAAAGAAAAGTACAGAAAACATAATACATCTAGCTATTACAATCATTCATCACAACCTATACATTTACATTTACATTTTTTCTTTCCTTTACAATCCAAAATATTATTACAATTTTATTTACCCTTAGCTATACAACGCGAGGGTATGAGTCCAAAATGGAAGTGCCTCTAGCTATGGTGCTCGACCTTTTCCTCTCTCTGCTGCTGTCGGTTTAGCAGGACCTGTAAAATATGGGAGTGAGAACTATAAAAATAGCTTCCTATGGGTACGGCCACCCAAGTGAGAAGCCCGACCCACCAGGTCCAAAGGAGGCAATATAATAAGCGGTTAAAGCATATATATCTACTATACCTCAAATGAAACGCGATAATGAAAATCTACTCGCAAGTTTACTAATTCTACTTACCATTTCACTACCCATTTCTATTTATCTCAAGGTTCTTCTTACCTTAGCTATACCCGACTCAGTCTTTAGTCAATCACGTGTGGGATTCCCGCATCCATCTCAGTATTAGGCGGCGTTGCCGCACACCCCCGATTGCTAGTCCATGACTTGGAAAGTTGCCCTATTTACCTTGGCATTAGGGGACATTCCATTCACCCCCGGCTGCTGGATTAAAGATGGCGAGCCTAGCTTCTCTCTTGTTTCCCTTTTGGTCTTAATCCACACGACTTGAGAAGTTCCCTATGCCTCGACATTTGGTGACATTCCGTTCACCCTGGCCTTGGATCGTAGACGGCAAGCTTGACTTTCCCTCACCTTTGCGTTGGGCATTAGGTGGCATTTAGTGCACACCCTTAGCCCTGGTTTTGAAATTTCGGAATTTCCTTAATCTCGGTCTCAAGGGTCCCTTATGTACTCGACCTATATGTTAACCCTTCTAGACCTATGTGCTTATGTCTCATTGCTCGTCCTACCACTATATATAGCAACCTATGTTCAATGACGCTAGGTTCTATGTCCTTCCTTATCTAGTTTCACGCAACTCTAGGTTTTATGTTCATCCTACCCAAGTGGCCTACCTACCACTATGTTTGATGGCACTATGTTTGCTAGTTCATTGTTGAGTTCTTTAATTCCTAGAGACTGTCAACCTACTTTACTAGTCCCCCGACATAGGCCTACATACATGTCTCTACATGTTTTTCCTATTGTCTTATGGTAGCTAATTTGTTCACGTAGTGCATGATCCACACCTATGAACTATACCCAATTAGTTTACCATTATATTAATTTTATAAAATTATGCTCTAGACACGAAAGGCAATCTAGTCGCTTCAGTTCAGCACAACCCACCTGAAAACGCTTCCGACTGCTTGTAGACACCTGCAATCGGATTCCTGCAGCAATCTGCTCACTTGGAGCTCGTACGGCCACAACTGCTCCGGTTCGGTTTGTTACTCGAAATTAATCTCCGACGCTCGTCGCTTTTCAAATTAAAGTTGTCTAGGGCTCTTCTCTAACCTTTAATTAGAGAATAACACGATCAAATTAGATCGAAACCCCAAAATATCAGAAAACCCTACTCGTGCCCTAGGTTCCCTTTTTCTCCCAAATTACTTTGAAATTTTCAGAGAATTTTCAATTATGCTAGCTTGGAAATCTCTAGGGACCACGAGAAGCTTGATTTTAAAGGATTTACCAAAAATTCAAACTTTAAAATCGAAACCCTTACCTTGACCGCAAAGCCCTCCGAGCTCCCACACGCCAAGGCTCGACCCGTCACTTCTATGCAGCTCCCGAGCTCGAACTCCACCTAGGCGAAGCTTTCGGAGAGAGAGCGGGAGAGAATGAGAGGGAGAGGGAGAGCTCCTTCTCTCTATCTCATGTTCGTGCGGGTGGGCGTACAGAGAAAGGAAAGAAGGTTCCCTTTATAAAAGACCCCAACCCTAACAATTTACTATTTTGCCCCTTACATTGGGCAAATCACGCGCGGACGGACTGGTCCGCCCATCATGGATTAGTCTTGGAAAGTTTAGTCTAAAAATCCTACGCGCTGACGGACCAGTCTGTCCATCATGGATCGGTCCCCAAACCGAAATTTTTCGGGGTTAGCAGGGAAAGGCCGGTCTCTTCCTCACGGTCCGATTTTCTCAGGTCATGGTCCGGTCTCTGAACCTTCTTCAGCTCAGAATCGCCTCATTCAAAAATTCTCATTTTCGCTCCATAGAGATCCAACTCCCTTCTAATCATTCTGAAATCCTTGGACTCCATTTTGGACTTGTCAACAGTCGCTTCTGATCGTATTTTACTCGATTGGTCAATGTTCAATATTCTCTTAATTCCCGTTTCGCACCAAATCCGCGCTAGAAACACTCCCATAGGCTTGAAACTTCGCCTGAACTACAAAGATAGTCCTCCAAGCCAGTCTCCACAAGGACTTCGCTATTTTAGAAGTTCAGATCGCTACATATATGATTCATACCTACATTTTTGCTAATTAAACTACCATTACATCAATTTCACATATAAAATTCTCTCTAGACATGAGAGGTAACCAATTCACTTTGGCAAAGCACAACCTACCTCAAAACACTCCAAATTGCTTGTAGACATTTGCAATTGGGTTCCCGCGAGCTAATCGATCTCCTCCAAGCTTGTTCGCCCAAAAACTCCAAGGTTCGATTCGTTACTTCAAAGTGATCACCGAAACCTTTTCGTTTCTCCAAATCGAGTTGTCTCTCGCGTGCTCCTAACCTTCAATTAGGTTTTCAAAGGGTTAGAACATTTTTAAACCGTTCAAATCCAAAAACCTATTTTTTACCTAGGGTTTTCCAAAAACCATGGCAAAAACCAATTTCTTTTGCTATTCTCTATAATTTGTAGTCTAGATTAGCCTAGGATTCGATAAAAACTCATTTATAAGACATCGGGCCCCAAAATTAATTTCTCGCCGACCTCACTCCAGTGTATCGTAAATCGACATTTCCTTCCATATAGGGCCTCAAATGGTGCCATCCCAATACTCACCTGATAGTTATTGTTGTAAACAAATTTGGCCATTGGCAAGTAGGTGGTCCACGCACTTTTGAAGTTAAGAACACACCCTCGAAGCATATTCTCTAGGATTTGATTCGTCCTTTCCGATGATCGTCCGTTTGAGGATGAAATGCTATGCTAAAATCAAGTCGTGTGCCTAATGCTTCGTGCAAGCTCTTCTAAAATTGAGATGCAAAACGGGGATTCTGATCTGACACAATCGATGTTGGAACCCTATGTAGTCTCACTATCTCGTCCAAATAGAACTGTGCCGATTTGTCCTTTGAATGTTGTGTGGATCGGCAAGAAGCCAAGAAATGAGCCAATTTCGTCAAACGGTCTGCCACCACCCAAATCGCATCATGCCTTCCTTGTGATCGAGGCAACCTAACAATGAAATCCATCGTGATGTTCTCCGTACCAGAATCGATAGATTTTGCAATTTCCTCGCCAGGAGGCGATGTTCTGGTTTCATCTGTTGGCACATTAAACACTAGGCCACTAAGCGTCCAATGTCCCACTTTACTCCCGGACACCATAGTGCATTTTGAGATCCTTGTACATCTTAGTGCCGCCGGGGGGAATCGAGTATGGAGATAGATGAGCTTCTCTTAAAATCTCCCCACGGATGTCCTTGTTCTTGGGCGCACACCGTTGGTCCCAAAATCGAAGAGTGCCCTTAGGGTCCACACTAAACTCACCGGCTCGTCCACTATCAACATCACTCCGCACCTTTTGGAGTTTCGGATCCGAAGATTGATTTCCTTTTATTCTCTCCAACAAGGTCGGTTGGATCACTATGGTCATAAGCGTGGCAGGAGTGCCGGGAGTCACAATTTCCAAACTGAACCGCTGCATTTCCATAGTCAACTGCGGTTGTACGGTGATCATCGTTGCAAAGTTCTCTATGGATTTTCTGCTGAGCGCATCGGTCACCACATTTGCTTTGCGCAGGTGGTAAAGGATGGTCACGTCATAATCATTCAATAACTCCAACCACCTTCGCTGCCACAAGTTCAACTCCTTTCGAGTGAATCAGTATTTCAAACTTTTGTAGTTCGTATAAACTTTGCAACGCTTTCCATACAAGTAGTGTCTTCACTTTCTATCGATAGTAAAGGAGTATATATATATATATATATATATATATATATATATATATATATATATATATATATATATATATATATATATAGGTTTGCATACAAATTACTAGAGTACTAGAATAATCAACAGGGATTAGAAAAGGCCTGTGAGTCGAGGCGTGGCAGAGCACTGTCCTAGAAGCACGTGGCTCCGGCAATCACTCCTAGCGATACAACGATCACTGTCCACCCCGTCGGCATGACTCCAGGATGGTGCAGAGCAAACCAATTATGCTTTCAGAGATCCAGCAAAAATAAGAATAGAAGAGAAAAAATTGTAAAGCTCAATATATAAGAAGCTCAAATAGTATTGTATCAGTCTCTATGTGACTTAACCAATTTTCACCAATAGAACAAGAAAGCTGCCTCTAGCTGCCCACCTCCAGGCAGGGTCTATCGGCTAGATCTCAGATTAGCCGTTGGACCTTACCGAGGAGGCCCTTGGGTAGCTCATCAGGCTCTTCCTAAAGCAAGACTTTTAGGTAGCCCGATAAGGCATTCCCAAGGTAAGGTTAAGTCAACAAAAATAAAATAGAAAATAAAAAGTGAACTGGGTTAAGACCGCGCGCCTCGCCGCTTGCCCAGCTCGGCCCGGCTCGTGCTTGTGCCGTGCGCGCATGCGTGTGTTTTGGAGATGGCTTTACTCTTACTTTCTCCCAATCAACTCACACAAAGAAGAAGGAATGTATATATTGCTACTGCATGTGATGAGTTTTCAATGTGGAACTAAATATCACATGTGGTAAGCAAGACTTTGGGCCCCCGGGTAAAGCCCATTGATATTGGGCCACCTAGAAGGCCCATAGGCTAAAATCAAGTTTTAAATCACAAAATTAATATTAATTCTAACATTCCCCAACATGATTTAAAACTTGAAATAAAAGAAATAAAAACAAAATAAGATACAAAATAACTAGAGCATATGGTGGATCCCTTATACCATGTATTCGGCGAAGTTACTTTTTGGGTTTGAACCTTCACTTAGTGCAAGTCTATGTACATCCGAGGGTACAATGGCGGACTATGCCATGAACCAAGGCCGGTGAATCGGATTTCCACGAGCTGCATATATGGTACAACCGATTACGTTTTATGCGGGTTAGCGTTTTTATGGCCATGCGCTTATATCGCTTCATGTGTGTTTTAGGGAACCACCCTCTTCACATAGTCGCTGCCTCACGACTCCACACATATAGTAGGTTCTCAAAGGGTGTCTGCAAGGTCACACCCTGCCTCATGGGTCTCAGAACAATTCAGGGTAAATACCCTTCCGATCCACTTGCAAATATGAGCACTGTTGCCATAGGGATGAGTATATAAAGTCAGTGCTCCTCACAACTACCTATTCGACTTCTTTCTATCCATTGAACCTTCGAAAGGTTGGGTTGTCGTCGCTGGTAGCTACTATTGTGGGCCAAGCCCCATCCCCCTCGACGATTCTAGGATCACTGTCCTAGACAATCCCTTGGTAAGTTGATCAGCCAAATTCTTTGCAGATCTCACAAATTCCAAAGCAATCACATTTTTTTTAATATTCTGTCGAATGAACTTATGTCTCACTTTCATAAATCTATTCATCTTAGTCTCCACATTCTCTTGGGCATATTTGTCAATTGCAGATTTACAATCACAATAAATACACAGGTGGTAAAGGTCGCTCCATCAGTGACAAATCATAAAAAAACTTTCTAATCCACTTAGCCTCTGCTACAATAGTATCTAATGCTATGAGTTTAGATTCCATAGTACTTCTAGCAATCAAAGATTGTTTAGTTGACTTCCAAGAAACAGCTGCTCTTCGGAGAAAAACAAATCCGGTAGTAGACTTCACATCAGCTGTATCACTAATCCAATTTGTATCACTATACCCTTCTAATACTGCAAGAAAACCACAATAATGCAATCCATAAGAAACAGAGCCTTTCAAATATCTCAAAACTTTCTCTAAGGCATTTCAATGCTCTTTATTTAAATTATGGGTATATCTTCTTAATCGGTTCACAGCATAAGCTAGATAAGGTCTAGTGTAATGTACTAGGTATTCTAAAGATCCTATAATCTGAGTATATTTATTCTGACCTATTGGATCACCTCTATTCTTCTTAAGATATACACCAGGATCATAAAATGTCACTACAGGCTTAGCATCAAAATATCCAAACTTCTTCAACAATTGTTCACTATAGTGAGATTAGCTCATAACAATGTCATTTGATTTTCTAATAATTTTCATGTTGAGAATTACATCTGCTTGCGTAAGATCTTTCATATTAAAATTTTCATTCAGTAATTTCTTCACATTAATTATTACATCCATATTGGTACCAAAAATTAAAATATCATCAATATATAAATACAAGATTACCATGTATCCATCATATTCCTTAGAATCTGCACATTCATTAGACATATTTATATGAAAACCATTGAAAACAATCAAAGAATCAAATTTCAAGTGCCACTGCTTAGGAGCTTGCTTAAGTCCATATAAAGATCTAGTTAACTTGCACACTTTATTTTCATGCCCAGTAGCTACAAATCCCTTAGGTTGCTTCATATAAATCTCTTTTTCTAAATCACCATTTAGAAATGTTGTCTTAACATCCATTTGATGAACAATCAAATCATGGACAGAAACTAAGGCAATCAACCCTCTAATAGAAGTAATCCTAGCAGCAGAAGCATACACATCAAAGTAATCTATACTTGGCTTCTGAGAAAAACCCTGAGCTACTAATCCAGCCTTATACTTTTCTACAGTACCATTAGGACTCAACTTCTTAAAAATATATCTACAACCTACAAGCTTACAACCAGAAGGTAAATTAGATAACTCTCCAGTATTATTTTGTAGAATAGATTGTATCTCCAAATTAACAATATCTTTCCAAAAGGATGCATCTACAGATGTCATAGCTTGGTCAAAAGTAGATGGGGTGTCTTCTACTAGTAGGACACAAAAATCATCTCCAAAAGGTTTTTCGACCCTAGGACGCTTATTTTTCCTAGGTTCAATCTCTTCTATAGGTTCACTAGTTCTAGGTCAACTAGAGCTACCTATAGGCTCAATAGGAATAGGTCTATCTACTCTAGTCCTAAAAGGAAAGATGTCCTCAAAGTACACTGTATCTCTAGCTTTAATAATAGTGTTGTTAGAAATCTCACTAATATCAGAATTCACCAGCAAAAGTCTTTGGCATTGTTATCCAAAGCATAACCTAAGAAAACTGTATCTACTGTCTTAGGTCCAATATTCCTCTTCTTGTTCTCAGGAATCTTCACCTTAGCAACGCACCCCCACACTTTAAAATAGCTAAGATTAGGCTTCTTATTTTTCCAAATCTCATAGGGAGAGTTAGAAGAACTCTTGTAGGGAATCCTATTGAGAATTATACATGCAGAAAATTCCCCAAAATTTTTGGGTGCATTTGAACTAATAATCATATAATTAATCATTTCCAATAAAGTTCTATTCTTTCATTCTGCTACTCCATTTGATTGAGGTGTATATGGTGCAGTCACTTGATGTACAATTCCAAACTCTTGACAGAAAGCAATCATCTCATTTGAAGTATATTCACCACCTCGATCAGATATCAAAATCTTAATTTTCTTATCTAATTGATTTTCCATCTCAGCCTTATAAATCTTGAATTTACTCAGAACTTCCATCTTTAGTCTTAATCAAGTAAACATAGTAATATTTAGAATGATCATCTATAAAAGTCACAAAGTACTTGCTTCCACCCCTATTGGGTCTACTTCAATCACAAACATCACTATGCACAAGTTCCAAAAGATCACAATCTCTATCTATTGTTCTAAAAGGTTTCCTAGGCTTCTTCGCTTGTACATAAATTTCACATCTATGATCAGATGAAACAGATTTAGGAATCAAATCAAGATGTATCAATCTTTTAATTATATTGTAATTCACATGTTCCAATCTTCCATGCCAAATATTAGAAGAAACAACGTTCAAAAAAAGAGCACTTTCATTAATAGAAGGAGACATCATAGAAAGTTTAAATAAACTATCACTCAAAAATTCCTTCCCAACAAAGTTCACACCTTTAGTAATCACTAACCTATTACATTCAAAAACTAACTTAAAACCTTGCTGAACTAAAAGAGAACCACTAATCAAATTTTTCCTAAGATCAGGAACCTTATGCAAGCTATGCAAGGTAAAGGTCTTCCCAAAGGTCAGTTTCAAATCCACTCGACCGATCCTGATCCCAAGCACGCGAGAAGAAGCTGCATTCCCTATGTTTAACGATCCTCCACTTGAGTTCTGATAAGTGGAAAACCAAGTGCGGTCAAAGCAAGTATGAACATTTGCTCCAGTGTCTATCCACTAATCAGAAGAACTAAAAGCTAGATTAATTTCAGGTAAACTAGATCCTAACCTGATAGTGGAGTCAGAAAGCCTAGGTTCAACAGTCAACATGTTCACCTGGCGCTCAGGAGGAGTTCCCTTTTTCTTCTTTGGCATGGAAGGCTGAGACTTGCGGTAGTAGCAGCCCTTCGCAAAGTGGTTGGTCCTCACGCACACAAAGCAACCAGAATTAACTCCACTCCCCTCAGGTTTAGACTTTTTAAAGTTTGGGTTAAACTTCTTATGGTGGAAAGGCTTCTTCTTAAAGTTCCTATTGGGTTGAAAGTTTCTACCCTTAGATTTAGGGTTCTCTACAAGATTGGCTTGGGTAGTTGGCTCACTAGGCTTCTTATCCTTAGCTCGGTTGGTTTCTTCTATTATAATGGATCTAATGACATAATTCAGGAAAAACTCTTTCTGATTGTGGTTAATATCATTTGCATGGTTAGACCAAGAGCGAGGCAGCTTATCTATAAGGGTGGCAACTAAGAAGCTCTCATCAAGATCTACTCTACTAGATCTAAGTTGTTTAATTATGTACTCAAAATCATAAAACTAGTCAGACATAGGCTTACTATCTACCAACTTAATCAAATCACAAGCTTGGTATATTTTCTCAGTGGGATCAACCTGACTATTCTTTTGTTCTAAAGAAATCCACAGTTTCCTAGCAGTTTGAACACTACAGTATACGTCATAAAGTTTATCAGATAGGGTGCTAAGAATCCGGTTTAAACAAAGATAGTTAATCATGCTAGGATCAATAGGAGGTGCAGGTGCAGGTGTAGAGGTAGGTGCAACAGTCGGAGGAGTAGAAATATTCTGAGTTTGGCTGCGAGTCTGAGGTCAATTTACCACAGGCTCGATAGCACCATCAGGTGCAGTTTCATTGCCATTCTCGACAGGATCCAAGATAGCAGAAACTAGTCCAAGAGTGGTGAACCAGAACCTCATTTGGTTCTGCCATCTTCTAAAGTTGCGACCATCAAAAGTAAATAGCTTTGTTGAATACGAGTCCTCCATCAATATGAATCTGTTTACAAGTCACCTACTACAATGTCACAAGAATGCACAATATCTATAACAGTAAACAGTTGTGTGTTATCTAAGTTGACAGAGATAAATATATAAAACAGTAATTATACTTAGTTTTTAATTATTAGTGCAACAATAACACAATATATATAGCTTCAGCAATATGAAATATATCAACTGTATTAACACGAAGATATTGATTAACAGTGTAACGACAAACTATATAACTATCAGTGCGACAAGATGTATATAATTAACAGATCAACAAGATATATATAATTAACAGAGCAATAAGATGCCTATATGTATTATTAACAGTACTATTTCTTTAATACCAAAAGAAATCGAAAGATAAAATATTTAAATCTTGCTTTTCTAAAATATTGGAAAATCTTTATGTTTTCTTTTAGAAAAATAACACTTTAAATTAATTTAAATTAGATATATTTATATATATATAGGTTTGCATGGAAATTACTAGAATACTAGAATAATCAGCAGGGATTAGAAAAGGCTTGCGAGTCGAGGTGTGCACAGTACTGTCTTAGAAGCAAGATTGCCCATCCACGTGTGAGGCTCTGGCAATCACTCTTAGCGATACAACGGCCACTGTCCATTCCGTCGGCATGACTCCAGGATGGTGCAGAGCGAACCAATTCGGCTTTCAGAGATCCAGCAAAAATAAGAATAGAAGAGGAAAAATTGTGAAGCTTAGTATATAAGAAGCTCAAATAGTATTGTATCAGTCTCTATGTGACTTAACCAATTTTCACCAATATATAGAACAAGAAAGCTGCCTCTAGCAGCTCACCTCCAGGCAGGGTCCAACGGCTAGATCTTGGGTTAGCTGTTGGACCTTACCGAGGAGGCCCTTGGGTAGCCCATCAGGCTTTTCCCAAGGCAAGACTCTTGGGTAGCCCGATAAGGCATTCCCAAGGTAAGGTTAAGTCAACAAAAATAAAATAGAAAATAAAAAGTGAATCGGATCAAGACCGCGCATGCAACCACCCGCCCGGCTCAGCTTGGCTCGTGTTGTGTGCGCGTGCGTGTGTTTTGGAGATAGCCTTACTCTCACTTTCTCCTAATCAACTCACACAAAAGAGAAAGAATATGTATATTGCTACCACATGTGATGAGTTTTCAATGTGGGACTAAACATCACATGTGGTAAGCAAAACTTTGGGCTCCCAGATAAAGCTCATTGATAGGCCACCTAGAAGGCCCATAGGCCAAAATCAAGTTTTAAATCACAAAATTAATATAAATTCTAACATCTCCCAGCCTGAGCAAAACCACTGGCTGTATTAAAAAGGTTGAAATGTACCAAAATAACCTGAACATTGGACCATTGGATCATTTGAATCCAAAAACGGTTGTCTGACCTTTACAATTTTGATTTTACTATATCACCTTTGAAGTCATTTTATTTGAGTCATCTGATGGCTCGAAAAAATTTATTGGCTGCACCTAGTGCATCCTTATATACGTGCACCGTGTTTTCATCCATTGTTCACCCGTCTGAAAGTTTGATCTTCATAATCCAAATAGTTGTAGTATTTTTCCCTTAAGAGCTGACTAGATTGCTGGATTAAAAGTATGATATGCATTGAGGACAATCTGAGGTGTGGTGCGCAACACTACAGATGCACTGCTGTGGGCAAAAATTCTTCAGGACTCAAATCAAATAGTTTAAAAGGTTAGGCAGTAAAATCAAAAAATTTTGAAGATCAGGCAGTCGTTTCCAAACAACCCAAAGTCCAGGTTAGTTTCATGCACTTTTTGCTTATCAAAATTGATGAAATGGTGAAATACAGATCATAATGATAGCTAAATTTCTGAATGCTTTTTGTACATATAATGTTAAATTTGGCTAGTTGCTATCCCGGTTTGTCTAGGGAAATGGTTAACCATTTTTTAAAATTTCTGGAACAGGTGATGGCTCTTTTAAAGTTATACGCAAAGGAAAAATATGTTCTCTTCATGAATCAACAGGGATCAAGAAGGATTGCATTCTATGTAACATTTAAGGTTCCTTGCTGGTGATGATTGTTGCAATTCAAAGGAATATCAGTTGTACTCCTGTTTAACTAGATATGATTAATTTTTCTCCCCTCCTTTTTCTTTCTTGGTTTAGGCGGGAGCTACTAGCTTAACAGTGTTACGAAGCCTATGGCAGGCTCATTGGCTCCAGGAGCATCATCACCAGAGGGGATCTAACTTTGTCTTCTCTTTGCTGGAGGAGAGCCTCCAAAAATTGGAAGGCGGATTCATCGACTTCCTCAGGCTATTGGAAGAAGCAGGTTGGGATGCAGGGCAAATCAATCTTAAGGTACCCAACAAACTTCTTTTTGAGGAAGATCAGTTCCCTGATGATGCTGGCTACTTGTAGATGACAGCAGTTGCTACCTGTTAGCCTGCCTGTTTAGTGAGCCACACCCTGTCATTCAGAATTGCAAAATATTGCCTCCAAGATGGGTGGAGTGTCACAAGAATGTAATGAAGAGCCTTTTACTTGCCAATTGCAAAATTTGGGTGCTCAACTCGTGTGAGTTACTTTCATTAGTTGATTTTAGCCAAACAGAAGTTATGTACAACGAAGAGAATTTATTGTGGCAAAACCAAAGCAATAATACGACACCCCGAAAGGGGTGTATATCTTACACCCCATCTATTCTAGAGTGGAGGCTTCTCCATTCGTCACTTTGAAATGACGGGTAGAATTTATCCCATCATAGAATGGGTGGGGTGTAAGATATACACATCTTTCGGGGTGTACAACTAGTGTTTTTCAAATTTAAAAAATAGTGTGTGAGAACTTTTTTTAAAAATGATCCTGAAAAAATTTAAAATTTGCAAATTGATCCTACCAATTTTTTTTTTGCAAAACTAACTCTCTTTTTGCCACGTCGGCGCCACAGCGGACTGACGGGCTAAAGTCAGTGAATTGTTCACCACCTTTTGAAAGGCGGTGAACGATTCACTGCCTTCACAATAACCCTGTTGTGAAGGCGGTAAATGATTCACCGTCTTCAAGTTTATGCTGAAGGCGGTGAACCATTCAGCGCCTTCAGCGCTTTCCTCACACTTAGCCAAATTTTTTGAAAATTGGTTAAGTGTTAGAAAGACGGTGAATTGTTCACCGTCTTTAAGCTAATGAAGAAGACGGTAAACGATTTACCGTCTTCAACACATTCCAAACCAAACCACTTAGCTAAGTGTGTTTGTTGACTTAAAGGCGGTGAACGATTCACCGCCTTTAACAGAAACATTAAAAGCGGTGAATCGTTCATCGTCTTTAGTACAATGAAGAAGGTGGTGAACGACTCACCACTTTCAGCATAAACACTAAAGACGGTGAATCGTTTACCGTCTTCTTCATCACTAACCTCCCGCGCCGGCACAGTACCCTCACAGTGCTCCCTCTTCCTTTACATAGTGCTGCCTCTCCCCTTCTCCTCCTCTCCCCACTATCTCTACGGTTGTCGTCGTCGTCCCCACTCTCCTTACTCTCTCATTGTCTTTTTCTTTCTCTCTCACTGTCCCTCTCTCTTTCTCTCACTGTTCCCCCTCTTTCTCTCACTGTCTCTCTTTTACTGTGAGAGAGAGATCTATCTCACTGTCCCTCTCTCTCTCTTTCTCTCTTTCTCTTTCTCCCTCTCTCTATCTCTCTTTTACTGTCCCTCTCTTTCTTTCACTAAGAGAAAGACTTTCCACTTTCGTTGTCCCGTCATCCCTCCTCGTCGTCGCCCTCGCACGTACAGGTATATATCTTCTCAGAGTGTTATCAAATTTCACAAATTTCACAAACCGAGAGCACAGGACAATTGTATATATGAGAGCGAAGATGAAACTGTCACGAATTGATATTTCGGTTTGTATTCGCAGATTTACGAGACATTGGAGTGAATCTTTTTCTTTCGTATGGTCTTTTCAGATTAATATTCAAAATAGTAATTGTAGTATAAAAATTTTATTTACAAATATTCTTTTTGTAGTTAAAATGGTTAATCGTTGCATGTCACTAAGTGTTCATTGGGATGGATAGTTAGTTATGGATGAGAATGGTCCAAAATATGTCGGCGGTCGAAAAAAATTAATTGTGATACGTTCCGATTCTACATATAATAGTTTCGAGACGAGAATGTATCGTTTAGCAAATTGTACCAGAGAAAAATTTCGTCTAAAATTTACTATTCGTTGTCCCACGGTCAGTAATGAATATGTAGCTCACGAAATAGTAGATGATGAATCATTAGAGGGAATGATTGAATTATTTGAACATTATGGTTGTGTGACGGTATACATTGAGAAAGCTCTACATCCGTCTGAGAATTTTGAATCGCAAGGTTATTACACGAGAATGCTTCACAATTATAGTGATGCGGGTACAATCAGTACTGAAAGAAATTCACCTGAAAGCGGTAAAAAGGATCATTCGGTACGTTAAAGGTACAGTTATGTCACGCCCCGAGTTTTTAAAACAGCGGTCTAATTTTTTTTTTTAAATCAGAGTTCAAACTTTAAACTCAGGACGTGAGCAGACCGCCACATGCATAGGAAATCCTCTGTCCACACGGATAGAGTCTCCCCTATACATGCTCGGCTAGGCAAGTGCAGTGATACAATCAGAGGGCAACATAATCAACAGCTACATCCAAAAACATAAAGCTCTACAACTAATACATCCACAACTACTCATGACGTAATTCACAAATACTCCAACTCAAAAATACAGAGACAACTAAGATCATGATACTGTAACTGTAAATACTAGCACTTGGCCACTGCGGCCAATAGCAGGGGACAACGCTAGCGCAATAACTCACTGGATCGTCCCAATCTCCCAGTACCCGACTGACCTGAAAAATGGTCACCCAGGAGGTGTGAGATACACTCTACATGTATCCTAGTGGGCACGACGGGCCGAGAAATAGCACGTCGTACCTCCCGGATACAATAATAAGCGGATAGCAAAAGCAGGATATACTGAAAGCTGAAAGGTAAGATGCAGATATAAAATTTAAACATGCTGAAGTGGAAACAGGGTACTCATATAAAAAGCTAATCATGCTATAACTGATAATCTGACAGGCAAGAACTAATCATGCTATAACTGATAAATCTGACAGGCAGGAACTGATCATGCTATAACTGATAAATCTGATAAGCAGGAAATGATCATGTTATAAACAAAGCTGTAAACTGGAAGTGCTGAATAACAATAAGTACCTAATCAATGCCACTATTGGTCACTGGGACCTCAGGCTAAATACCGCCTGTACACCAACCTGCTGTCATAACCCTCTGGGTTCACGGGTCGCCACTGCTGACCACTTTATCGGTAAAGTACACCACTGCGGGGGATCAGCCCGCTAGTGTACGTGAAAGAACAGCTGGCTCTGTGGCGATCATAATGCTGATGCTTAAGCTCATGGTCCAAAGACCAAACACACGGCATAAAGCTGAAAAATCCCTGTCGGGATGCTGAAATTGTAATATCAACAGGTGCTGTATAACTGATCTGTACAACAGAAACTGAATAGCAAAACTGTAAACTGAACTGTGTAGCAAAAGCTGAACTCCTATTCTAACATGCAGGAGAAGAATAGGAAATGATGATATAAAGTGAACTGATAATCACTCTAGCTAATGTCCAATCAGGCATGGCATATGCCCATATGTATATCACTATACATACTAAGTGCTGAGAATGAAAGCATATAGAGAGTTCAACTGTAAGATCAAGGCAACATAGCTGTAATGACTGAATGCTGGAATGAAAGCAAATAGAAAGGCTCAACCATAGGATCAAGGCTACACCAAAAACTGGGGTCCGACCTACCACGGCACCCTATAGGGCCGACCTGATAAAGCCCGGACCGAAGATAAACCCACCTCAAGGTAGACGGTCGCGGTGACAGCTGGATGGCTCACGAGCTGGCGGCTAACTGCTGGGACCTGAATCATAATCACAGGTTAGAAAAGACTCACTTATACCCAACCACTGACTCACTGAGTGCAGACAAGGTAAACAGGGAACTTCGCTGAAGTCCCAGGATCTTCTGGAATTTTCGGGAATCCACCGATAGATCTACTATGACCCAATCTGTGCTAAACAGTAACCAAAACTCGTGAAACTTCACGTGCTGCCCAGGGACGTTAAATTCAAGACGTTCGGGCACTAACCATTGATTCTGGGTAACACTGAGCACCGGCGGTGCCATAACCACTGAAACACTTTCGGGAAGCCCATTTTGGCTCCGAAAGTTGCAAACTAAGAATTAAAATCACCAGGCTCTCTGGAACAGCACCGGGAACAGCCAGGGGCATCCGGCATCACAAATTAATCATCACAATTTCTCGAATTACGTGATTAATGCCGAATCGCCGATAAACCGACGATTTTGCCGATTTACGATTCGATATCCGAATCTCGCTCAACGAAAGCCGTCGGGTCTCTAACAAAGGGTTTAGAGACCACGTGCACGCTGTCTACAGCAGCCTACTAGGCTATAATTACAAGTTGACCCCTAGGGTTTTACCAAATTGCATAAAAGCATACAAATTAACACTATTTTCACTTGTATTTCATTTCTGAATGCTTTTAAACTGAACCAAGGCCACCAGTAGGTGGGCCTCGACGCACTGAATGCCGTGCTTACCATTTGGGAGCAACGCAGAATCCGAGGACTACTTCGGGTCAACATACACTATGCAATTAGGCTCAAATTGCTATTTTTCCTACTTACACTCGACCAAACCCAAATTTAGGGTGAGCATCATGCTAAGTAGGTCGAAAGGACTCAGAGGCTCACCAAACAGGTGCCGCGGGGAAACCGGAAACATCGCCGGAGCAACATGGTTCAAAATCCAAGCTTATAGAGCTCGGTTTGCTAGATCTTCTAAACTACTCAGTCATTTGCTGAAGTAGAGTGAGCATCAAGCTTAGGAGGCTTGCAGGAGTTGAGGGCTCACCATTGGGTGATCGACAAGCCGCCAGAACAGAGGTTGGAATCAGCTCGGCATTTTTACAAACACCTAGAGCTCGGTTTGGCCGAGCTTCATCCAACAAGAACTCAGATCTCAAACTGAGGCAAGCATTGGTTTGGGAAGTATCCCAGAGGTGTAAAGGACACAACCCAACCAAGCTCCGGCAACCTAGCTCGGTGGATGGCCGGAGAAGGTGACAAAAGCTCACCTTGAGGTCATTAATGGTGGATTCCAATATAGAGGCTCTGGGTCACATGTAAAAGCACTAGAAGGTTCTTCTTGACTCCACAAAGCTTGTCGGGTTCATGGCCAGCGGCTAGAAGCTGCGGCGGCGGTGGATCAACCTCGGCCAAGCTTCCAATGGCCATTTATGGTGCATCATTAACCGATCAGCATGGGTCTCATGCAAAGGCATCATTGGGTCCCTCTCGACCACAGGAAGACAACTGAAGCCTTGGTCGGCGACGAGAAGCCGCGGCGGCGCCGGAGCAAGAAGCTCGGCCGGAGCAAGGTTAGCCCAAAGCTAGGGCTAAGATCTGCGACTTATCGGCTAAACCAAACCCAACCAAACTTGGTGGAGATTATCTAGGGATTCTACAGAACATTCCCATCATCTTTGATCGAAGTCTGAGCCATCGGGTGCGGCGTACGGCTGAGGCGGAGTGCAATTTCTCCGCCGGCGACCGGGAGCACCCCGAGGGTCGGGGAACTGCATGGGGCATACCCAGGGCTTAACTAAGCCACTGCAGTAGTCTAGGTTGCAATAAAAATCGAGCAGCGGGAGATCTCACCTTGCCGGATCCAAGGAAGAATAAATCTTCTTCCCGGCGTCGCGTGGCCACGACAGTGCACAGGACCACCTCGGCTTGTCTTCTGGATGTAGGAGATGACTGCAAAGAGATCTGGGCACAGGTCTAAGGGCTTGGGTGCTCCACTTCTCCCACAAACCGAGATCAAGAATTATTCTTGAAAACTCTTGCTTTTCAGGCGATTAGGGGACGGCGGCCGGCGGCGCTAGTGCTCGGGAGAGATAGCAGAGGGAGAGGGGAGGACGTGGGTGGAGGTTGCGGTTACAAAAGTTGCGGCTAGGGTTCGTTCCAAAGATGCCCTAGGTTAACATCTATATTCATTGTAACAAAATGCTAGATAGACCCCCACACAGTAGATACTATGACCTGGGTCCCTGGCTGTAGGACAAAATCACAGAGAAGCCCCTCTTCCACAAGTTTGGAGCAATTTGACACATAAAATATTGGGCTTTTATGCAAAATACTGTGATTTTTTTCATATTTCACGCTTTTTGAGACAACCGTGTTGTCAAACTGAAAAACAGACACCACTACGACGTCCGGCTCGACGAAACCTATCAGGTAGCGTACTTGGTTTCTTGAGTTGACGCCCTGATAAATTCTCGATCCATTTAAAATATAGTAATTTATACTGTGTGGCACGCATCACGATACATTAGAATCATTAAATGCAGATTTTGTCAGCGCCACTGCGCGCAGAACGATGAAGCGACTAAAATCGACTACCTAGATCGTCAGATTCGGACACCAGACAGTGAAACGGCCGACGCTCGCCAGCGAAAAATTCGAATAAGGGGGTTGCTATTCACTTGTACTATTCACTTAAGTCGCGGGCCCCACTAGCTTCTTCGTTGATTTTTGGACAATCCGACCGTTAGATCGAAAATCGATCTATACCATTTTCAATCGATTCGACGAGACGATCGCACTGGCGATTTCAGATTTTCGAGATCAGACTTGGATCCGAAAGGGAAAAATAGTGTTCCGAAAACTGTGCAATTTGCACACTTGTTTACGACCACTTAGGTTAACTTTTGCATTTCCTTATTCACACTCATATTTGAATTCTTCAAATTCAAATTTGGATTTCCCGAGTACTACATTACCCCCCCATATTAGAAGTTTCATCCCCGAAACTTAACTACAGTAGGACATCGAACAGTCCACTAACACGGGGTGCCTGACTAACAAGTACACAGCGACAATCAGTCGCAGAACATCTACACTGTCCAACTCAACCACAGTGACAATCAGTCACAAAGCACATAATAAACTGGAAAGCTCACTGAAACATCAGCACTGTCTAGAACAACTCAGGGCTACTAGTTTCGATAGTTTACTTGTAAAGGCCGACGTCGCTTGTATAGACGTCCATCAATCACAGTGACAATTAGTCAACTGCGCACATGTACGGTAGAGATCTGTCTAAAATCCAATCATAGACTGCGATATCACCTCTAGGGTAATCACACTGTGCTCAAAAGGCAACTGCAAGGCTAACTTATAGGAAGGTTGGAAGTAAGCCCGTAAAGTTAAGTGTTCACAAAGGCAAGAAGAAAGAACATAGCTGCAGGTTGGAAGTAAAGTTCTTGTGATGAGAAGTTCGTACAGGCCTCATTGTGGATGGTGGCTGCAGTTGGCTCAGCTGTCAAGGGTGGCAAGTATAAATGCTGGCTGCAGCTACATAATTGTATCTGCCCCCCATACCATTTACACTTGGTGCTCCTGATGTCATCATTGCCAAATTGGGCAACCAGTTCAAAGCGACGAGTCAAGTTTAATAGGCAACAAGATTTCCGATGAGTTGGCTCAGATGTCAAGAGTAGCAAGAATAAATAGTGGCTGCAGGTCCATAATATTAGCTGCCCCCAATACCATTCACACTTGTCATTCTTGATGTCATCATTGCCAAATTGCGCAACCTGTTCGAGAAGGAACGAGTCAAGTTCAATAATGATGATATAGCATCAGATTGGAAGGTAGACTAAAGTAAAGGAAAAAAAAAAACAAGCTTAGATAGCTACAGTTTGGAAGTTAAGTTGCAAACATACAAAATGAGAGTTCGCGTAGCATCAAGTTAGAAGTAAAGGTAAAGCAATGGAGAGTCAATATTTACATAGCTCTATTTGGTTGTGGGCTTACATAGCCTTTGGTTCAAGTTCACATAGCCTCAAGTTCATAGTTCACACAGCCTCAAGTTCACATAGCCTGAAGTTCACATAGCCACAGTTTCACATAGCCTCAAGAAGAAATTATTTGCAAAATCATATAGCCTCAGTTTCACATAGCCGTAGGATGAAAGACAATGCAAAATCACATAGCCTCAAGTTCAATGAAAATGCAAAATCACATATCCTCATATTCACATAGCCTCAAGATGAAAGAAAATGCAAAATCACATATCCTCATTTTCACAGTTGATGCTATGTAATTACATAGCCACAGTTTCACATAGCCTCTAGTTTAAAGAACATGCAAAATCACATAGCCAAAGGGATAATTTGTTTGCAAAATCACATAGCCAAAGTTCATAGTTCACACAGCCTCTAGTTCACACAGCCTCAAGTGGGAGAAAATGCTAAATCACATTGCCTCATTTTCACATAGCCAAAGGGATGAAATAAATAATATAATCACATAGCCTAAAGTTCACAGTTGATGAAATCACATAGCCTAAGTTTCACATAGCCTCAAGTTCACAGTTGCAGGTTCTAAAGTAAGTTAAAGCAAGATCAAAATTGCAAAAAAATATTTACATAGCCTCAAGTTCATAGTTCACACAGTCTATAGTTCACACAGCATCAAGTTGAAAGAAAATGCTAAATCACATTGCCTCATTTTCACAGTTGATGCTATGTAATTACATAGCCACAGTTTCACATAGCATCTAGTTGAAAGAACATGCAAAATCACATAGCCTCAAGAAGAAATTATTTACAAAATCATATAGCCTCGGTTTCACATAGCCGTAGGATGAAAGGCAATGCAAAATTACATAGCCGCAGGATGAAAGAAATAATATAATCACATAGCTTAAAGTTAAAAGTTGATGAAAATCACATAGCCTCAGGTTCACATACCTTCGCCTAGGAAGTAAAAGAAAAGTAAGTATAGACAACAAGATTTCGGATGCGTTGGCAGTAAATCTGTCAATATCCGCATGATGAAAAAAATAATAAAATCACATACCTTCGCCTTGGAAGAGTGGCGAGTGTACATGGTAGCTGCTGCAGCATAATGGTATTTCCCCCCCCCCCCATACCATTCACATATGTCACTCTTGATGTCATCATCGCCATTTTCCGCAACTTGTTTGAGAAGCGACAAGTCAAGTTAAATAGGCAACAATAATTCCGATGATTTGGCTCAGGTGTCAAGAGTGGCGAGCTGCTGCAGCATAATGGTATTTGCCCCTCATACCATTCACATATGTCGCTCTTGATGTCATCAACGCCATTTTCCGCCACTTGTTTGAGAAGCGACGAGTCAAGTTAAATAGGCAACAATAATTTCGATGATTTGGCTCAGGTGTCAAGAGTGGCGAGTGTACATGGTAGCTGCTGCAGCATAATGGTATTTGCCCCCCCATACCATTCACATATGTCGCTCTTGATGTCATCATCGCCATTTTCCGCAACTTGTTCGAGAAGCGACGAGTCAATTTAATTAGGCAACAAGATTTCCGATGATTTCTCCAACTTGTTCGAGAAGCGACGATTCAAGTTCAATCGGCAATAAGATTTCCGTTGAGTTGGCTCAGGTGTAATGGTGGCTGCAGGTACATAATGGTATCTGCCCCCCATACCATTCACACTTTGCGCAACCTGTAGTTCATAGCGACGAGTCAAGTTCAATAGGCAAGAACCAACAAATTTTTGTAGCAACCAACAAAAGAACTAATGCTGATATAGCCTCAGATTGGAATGCCAGCTAAAGTAAAGAAAAAAGAAATATCCAAGTTTATATAGCTATAGTTTGGAAGTTAAGATGCAAACAAAAAAAATCAGAGTTCGCATAGCAGCAGTTTAGAACTAAATCATAGTTCGCATAGCCTCAACTACATTCGAAATCACATCCACCCAAGTTCAAAGTAAATCACATAGCCTCAAGTTCAAAGTAAATCACATAGCCTCAAGTTGAAAGATAATGCAAAATCACATAGCCTCAAGATCAAAGATAATGCAAAATCACATAGGCTCAAGTTCAAAGTAAATCACATAACCTCAAGTTCAATGATAATGCAAAATCACATAGCCCCAGGATCAACAAAAATGCAAAATCACATGGCCTCAAGTTCAAAGTAAATCACATAGCCTCAAGATCAAAGATAATGCAAAATCACATAGCCTCAAGTTTAAAGTAAATCACATAGCCTCAAGTTCAATGATAATGCAAAATCACATAGCCTCAAGTTCAAAGTAAATTACATAGCCTCAAGTTCAATGATAATGCAAAATCACATAGCCTCAAGATCAAAGATAATGCAAAATCACATAACCTCAAGTTCAAAGTAAATCACATAGCCTCAAGTTCAATGATAATGCAAAATCACATAGCCTCAAGATCAAAGATAATGCAAAATCACATAGCCTCAAGTTCAAAGTAAATCACATAGGCTCAAGTTCAATGATAATGCAAAATCACATAGCCTCAGGATCAAAGATAATGCAAAATCACATAGTCTCAAGTTCAATGATAATGCAAAATCACATAGCCTCAAGTTCAATGATAATGCAAAATCACATAGCCTCAAGTTCAAAGTAAATCACATAGCCTCAAGTTCAATGATAATGCAAAATCACATAGTCTCAAGATCAAAGATAATGCAAAATCACATAGCCTCAAGTTCAAAGTAAATCACATAGCCTCAAGTTCAATGATAATGCAAAATCACATAGCCTCATGATCAAAGATAATGCACAATCACATAGCCTCAAGTTCAAAGTAAATCACATAGGCCCATCTTTAATTTTTCCATTGCTATAGGCTCAAGATAAATCATATAGCCTCAAGATCAAATATCCTCCAGTTTAGAGGGAATGAAAATCACATAGCCTTAGGATTACATAGACTGAAGTCACATAGACTCACTTTTGCATGGCTTGAAGATGAAAATATATGCAAAATCACAAAACCTCAAGTTGTAAGAAATTCACATAGCTTTAGCCAAAAAAAAAAAGACTGCAAAGTCACATTGCCACACAATCTCAAATCCTCATGCCCTGTTTGGTTGAGTATTCCACATAATGGAAAGCCAAGAAAAGCATGAAAAACCTGAAAAGTATACATAGCCACACAATCTAAAATCCCCAGACCTTGCAGGTTAGAAGTAAAGGTAAAGTGATGAGAAGTTGGCTCAGGTATCAAGGGTTGGAAGCGTGGATGGTGGCTGCAGCTGTGGGGGTAACTGCCCCCCATACCATTCACACTCATCGCTATTTATTCTCATCATTACCAATTTATTTTAGAAAGCCCCCCAGCCACTCATTTTAGAAAGCCCTTAGCCACATCATTGCCAACTTTAGTAACCTGCAAGTGCGAAAAAGGTTAAATAATGCAATAAAATCATCTAAAAAATTATAAACTGTATAATTAGAATTCACCAACCTTAGCCACATCTTCACCAAATAAATTATGAGCATAGGCATTATATATGGCAGATAGGCATTAGAACATAGGCATTATATATGATAGATAGGTGATGAAAATGTAAATTAGTTAATAAAACAACATGGCATTAAAACTTGGAAATTTTTTAGATTATCTGAAATATCAAACGGCATGGTGCACACGGGGCCACCATGGCCACAAAATATATGTTAAGATCTTACTAGTCGAAAGCAGTAGCAAAAAGTGCAAGACCACGAAATGCACCACAGTAAGCATAGTCAAACATATGCTAATTTGGTGGAAAAGATGGTCCTTCGGGAGGGTTGGAGGGTGCATTAGGAGGGAATGATGGTGATGTTGGAGGGAAAGTTGATGCAGTGGGTGGGAAGAATGGCGCTGCTGGTTGGAAAGAGCTTGTTGCCGGGGTATAGGATGCAGATGGTGGTGTAAAGAAGGCTGCAGCTGGTGGAAATGTAGGTGCAACAGGTCGTTGTGTCGCAAACACCTGTTGCATCGACACTTGACGCTCGATCCACATATATAAAAGATCACCACTAAATGTCATAAATATTGGACGGTTGCGCTCATCTTTCAATGCCTCACATGCAGCGAGTACACCATCGGGAGACAAATGGGCAACAGTACTTAATCTCTCCATACACTCTTCTATTGAGTGTATTTTTGGGCGTGCTTGTATCTCATGTTCCATTATGGTTTGTGCAATTTCATTTCTTTTTCTCCCTAATTCAACAAGCTCACACATAGCGTCAGCTCGACCGTTGAGTTTCCTTCGACGGTTTGAAGTTGGGATGGGATTTGGTGGTGACACACAAACCCTTTTCATCGATGAAGTCGGGCCGGAGGCACTATCAGTGCACTGTGTTGTTAATTTAATTGGAGTTGGTGTGGGGGAAGTTGAATTTGCATCATTAACATCCTCCAAATTTTTGCCTAAGCTTTCCATATCAAGCCGGTGTCTAACCGGGGAAGATGAAGAGGTGGAACGAGTATCACCGGCATCCATTTGAGAAGTAAAGCCATGCCTTTCGGTTGCAGTTGCCTTGCCGGATAAGAACTCGATTGCTTGATGTAAGGGGAATGGCTTATCTTTGCATTTTTTATATGCCGGATTGCCCTAATGTAGAGTCAACAAATAAAATTGTAAGTAATAGTTGAATTGTAAAGAAACAAGTATATTTCGGAATACATTTGTAAATTATACATACAGCTATGATCGCATCCTAATCACTTTCGTCACCGGCAGTTGGAATATTCCGTGTGTAGTCCCACCCCCATCCGCTTTTGTTAGCTAAAGTTTGATAAATCACAAATTGACGTTTCAAAACTTTCAAACGATTTTGCAAATGAACTTTGGTAAATCTCAAGTTAGTCCTCTCGTTAAACTCATGAACCATCCCGATCCATGCCAATGGGGTAAAACTTCCATTCACAAAGTTTCCAAGTGTATGCTCCTCTGTCATTATGTTCAACATTATAGAGTCCATTATTTTACTCCAGTTAGAAGAACGTACTCTACTTTTGACTGACTCTTTCGTAGGGCAATCCAAACTTTGGCTATCACCCGATGGGACATCAATAATATGACCTTTGTTCTTACCAAAATGATGCAAAGTTGGTTTTGAATGAGCCATCTGAGATGGATAGGTTAAAAATTAGATCTATAAAATAATCAAATAACACTTGTTTCAGTACAATCTCAAGAAAAGAGATTGTTCTTTCGAAGGCTCAGGGGGGAAGGTTCAAAAAGACATTCATAACGGCTGCAATATTTATAAAAACATGCCACCCTGCCATGAATATCAAATAATCTCCTACCCCTACATCATCGTCCCATTATATATTTTTTTTTTTGCCCATTCCAATATAGCCGAATGCTGCTATTTTCTAATCAATATCGTCGCTGCATATTTACTTCCAACCTACAGCTATGTGATATGTCTTACCACATGCTGGATCATTCTTAAATAAGTTATTGCAGCTTAACTTCCAACTTGTAGCTATCTATACTATTTTTTTTTTCATTTTCTTTAGCTTACCTTCCAATCTGAGGCTATATGAACCTGAGGCTATGTGAACAATATTGAAGAATGCAATATATTACAATATTGAAATATATTGTAATATACCTCAAACACAACCGGGGCTTTTTAAAAAACTAATTTGAAATTAGAGAGAATACCTCAAACTGCTCAAAGACAGATGAAAGCTACAACAAACAATTAGAAAGCCCACAGATATTAGATTAAGCCACCAGATAAAACCCCAGACTCGCAGCCACTATATAAAACCGGACGAGACTCATCATGCTATTTTCACAAGTAGTTCATATCACTTTATAGAGGGGGAAACATGATATCTCCCAGTAAATACAGAGATGACAACACAATAAAGGCAGCAGAGAGCTAGGAGGAGTAAAGTGAAGAAAACATTACTGTAGGTTGAGGATCTCACGCGGAAGCGAGATCTGGAGGACGACGGCACAATCGAAGCGACACAAAAGGGAAAGGTGGGTGCCTCGTATCTCATAGAAGGATCTCCTTCAATGATGGCTTAGCATCGGTTGAGGATCTCATTGATGGCTTAGCACCGGTCGAGGGAGCAGGTGAGGGGGGAAAGAAGAGGAGGAGGAAGACGAAGCTTTCAGGGAGATGGGAAGGGCAGTGGGTGGGAACAATAAATCCCATTCACTGTCCTCTCGTCGCTTGAGGGAGCAGGTGAGAGGGGAAGAAGAGGCGGAAGAAGACGATGCGTTCGAGGAGATGGGTAGGGCAGTGGGTGGGAACAATAAATCCCATTCACTGCCTCGTCGCTTGAGGGAGAAGAGAAGGTGAGAGGGGAAGAAGAGGATGAGGAAGACGTAAATTTTGAGGAGATGGGAGGCAGTGGGTAGGAAAAAATAAATCCCATTCACTGCCCTCAATTCTTGCCAAGGGTTATTTCCCTATTCCGAGTTCCCCTCGGGATAGTGCTTAACGGGTTATCCCAGGATAACCCGTTAAGCAGGGGATAAAAAAAAAATTATCCCCTGTTTTTTTTTGCTTAGTGTTTGGTTGGGGGATAAAGGGGGAATAATTTTTTTTTTATACCCTGCTTAACGGGTTATCCTGGGATATTTTTTTTATCTCCTTCTTAACGGGTTATCCTGGGATAACCCGTTAAGCACTATCCAGAGTGGCACTCGGAATAGGGGAATAACCCTTGGCAAGAATGGAGGGCAGTGAATGGGATTTATTTTTTCCCACCCACTGCCTCCCATCTCCTCGAAATTTACGTCTTCCTCATCCTCTTCTTCCCCTCTTACCTTCTCTTCTCCCTCAAGCGACGAGGCAGTGAATGGGATTTATTATTCCCACCCACTGCCCTACCCATCTCCTCGAACGCATCGTCTTCCTCCACCTCTTCTTCCCCTCTCACCTGCTCCCTCAAGCGACGAGAGGGCAGTGAATGGGATTTATTGTTCCCACCCACTGCCCTTCCCATCTCCTCGAAAGCTTCGTCTTTCTCCTCCTCTTCTTTCCCCCTCACCTGCTCCCTCGACCGGTGCTAAACCATCAATGAGATCCTCAACCGATGCTAAGCCATCATTGAAGGAGATCCTTCTATGAGATCCGAGGCACCCACCTTCCCCTTTTGTGTCGCTTCGATTGTGCCGTCGTCCTCCAGATCTCCGCTTCCGCGTGAGATCCTCAACCTGCAGTAATGTTTTCTTCACTTTACTCCTCCTAGCTTTCTGCTGCCTTTATTGTGTTGTCATCTCTGTATTTACTAGGAGATATCATGTTTTCCCCTCTATAAAGTGATATGAACTACTTGTGAAAATAACATGATGAGTCTCGTCCGGTTTTATATGGTGGCTGCGAGTCTGGGGTTTTATCTGGTGGCTTAATCTGATATCTGTGGGCTTTCTAATTGTTTGCTGTGGCTTTCATCTGTATTTGAGCAGTTTGAGGTATTCTCTCTAATTTCAAATTAGTTTTTTAAAAAGCCCCGGTTGTGTTTGAGGTATATTACAATATATTTCAATATTGTAATATATTGCATTCTTCAATATTGTTCGCATAGCCTCAGGTTCATATAGCCTCAGATTGGAAGGTAAGCTAAAGAAAATGGAAAAAAAAAATAGTATAGATAGCTACAGGTTGGAAGTTAAGCAGCAATAACTTATTTAAGAATGATCCAGCATGTGGTAAGACATATCACATAGCTGTAGGTTGGAAGTAAATACGCAGCGACAATATTGATTGGAAAATAGCTCCATTTGGCTATATTGGAATAGGCAAAAAAAATAAAATAAAATGGGACGATGATGTAGGGCAGGAGATTATTTGATATTCATGGCAGGGTGGCATGTTTTTATAAATATTGCAGCCGTTATGAATGTCTTTTTGAACCTTCCCCCCTGAGCCTTCAAAAGAACAATCTCTTTTCTTGAGATTGTACTGAAACAAGTGTTATTTGATTATTTTATAGATCTAATTTTTAACCTATGCATCTCAGATGGCTCATTCAAAACCAACTTTGCATCATTTTGGTAAGAACAAAGGTTATATTATTGATGTCCCATCGGGTGATAGCCAAAGTTTGGATTGCCCTACGAAAGAGTCAGTCAAAAGTAGAGTACGTTCTTCTAACTGGAGTGAAATAATGGACTCTATAATGTTGAACATAATGACAGAGGAGCATACTCTTGGAAACTTTGTGAATGGAAGTTTTACCCCATTGGCATGGATGAGGATGGTTCATGAGTTTAACGAGAGGACTAACTTGAGATTTACCAAAGTTCATTTGCAAAATCGTTTGAAAGTTTTGAAACGTCAGTTTGTGATTTATCAAACTTTAGCCAACAAAAGCGGATGGGGGTGGGACTACACACGGAATATTCCAACTGCCGGTGACGAAAGTGATTGGGATGCGATCATAGCTGTATGTATAATTTACAAATGTATTCCGAAATATACTTGTTTCTTTACAATTCAACTGTTACTTACAATTTTATTTGTTGACTTTACATTAGGGCAATCCGGCATATAAAAAATGCAAAGATAAGCCATTTCCCTCATATCAAGCAATCGAGTTCTTATCCGGCAAGGCAACTGCAATCGAAAGGCATGGCTTTACTTCTCAAATGGATGCCCGTGATGCTCGTTCCACCTCTTCATCTTAACCGGTTAGACACCGGCTTGATATGGAAAGCTTAGGCAAAAATTTGGAGGATGTTAATGATGCAAATTCAACTTCCCCCACACCAACTCCAATTAAATTAACAACACAGTGCACTGATAGTGCCTCCGGCCCGACTTCATCGATGAAAAGGGTTCGTGTGTCACCACCAAATCCCACCCCAACTTCAAACCGTCGAAGGAAACTCGACGGTCGAGCTGATGCTATGTGTGAGCTTGTTGAATTAGGGAGAAAAAGAAATGAAATTGCACAAACCATAATAGAACATGAGATACAAGCATGCCCAAAACTACACTCAATAGAAGAGTGTATGGAGAGATTAAGTACTGTTGCCCATTTGTCTCTCGATGGTGTACTCGCTGCATGTGAGGCATTGAAAGATGAGCGTAACCGTCCAATATTTATGACATTGAGTGGTGATCTTTTATATATGTGGATCGAGCGTCAAGTGTCGATGCAACAGGTGTTTGCGACACAACGACCTGTTGCACCTACATTTCCACCAGTTGCAGCCTTCTTTACACCACCATCTGCATCCTATACCCCGACAACAAGCTCTTTCCAACCAGCAGCGCCATTCTTCCCTCCCACTGCATCAACTTTCCCTCCAACATCATCATCATTCCCTCCTAATTCACCCTCCAACCCTCCCGAAGGACCATCTTTTCCTCCAAATTAGCATATGTTTGACTATGCTTACTGTGGTGCATTTCATGGTCTTGCACTTTTTGCTAATGCTTTCGACTAGCAAGATCTTAACATATATTTTGTGGCCATGGTAGCCCCGTGTGCACCATGTCGTTTGATATTTCATATATTCTGAACAATTTCTAAGTTTTAATGCCATGTTATTTTATTAACTAATTTACATTTTCATCACCTATCTGTCATATATAATGCCTATGTTCTAATGCCTATCTGCCATATATAATGCCTATGCTCATAATTTATTTGGTGAAGATGTGGCTAAGGTTGGTGAATTCTAATTATACAGTTTATAATTTTTTAGATGATTTTATTGCATTATTTAACCTTTTCCGCACTTGCAGGTTACTAAAGTTGGCGATGATGTGGCTAAGGGCTTTCTAAATTGAGTGGCTGGGGGGCTTTCTAAAATAAATTGGTAATGATGAGAATAAATAGCGATGAGTGTGAATGGTATGGGGGGCAGCTACCCCCACAGCTGCAACCACCATCCACGCTTCCAACCCTTGATACCTGAGCCAACTTCTCATCACTTTACCTTTACTTCTAACCTGCAGGGCCTGGGGATTTTAGATTGTGTGGCTATGTGTACTTTTCAGTTTTTTCATGATTTTCTTGGCTTTCCATTATGTGGAATTCTCAACCAAACAGGGCCTGGGGATTTGCGATTGTGTGGCAATGTGACTTTGCAGTCATTTTTTTTTTGGCTAAAGCTATGTGAATTTCTTGCAACTTGAGGTTTTGTGATTTTGCATATACTTTCATCTTCAAGCCATGCAAAAGTGAGTCTATTTGACTTCAGTCTATGTAATCCTGAGTCTATTTTGCATTATCATTGAACTTGAGGCTATGTGATTTATTTTGAACTTGAGGCTATGTGATTTTGCATTATCATTGAACTTGAGGTTATGTGATTTTGCATTATCATTGTACTTGAGGCTATGTGATTTACTTTGAACTTGAGGTTATGTGATTTTGCATTATCTTTGATCTTGAGGCTATGTGATTTTGCATTATCATTGAACTTGAGTCTATGTGATTTACTTTGAACTTGAGGCTATGTGATTTTGCATTATCTTTGATCTTGAGGCTATGTGATTTTGCATTATCATTGAATTTGAGGCTATGTGATTTACTTTGAACTTGAGGCTATGTGATTTTGCATTATCATTGAACTTGAGGCTATGTGATTTACTTTGAAATTGAGGCTATGTGATTTTGCATTATCTTTGATCCTTAGGCTATGTGATTTTGCATTATCATTGATCCTTAGGCTATGTGATTTTGCATTATCATTGAATTTGAGGCTATGTGATTTACTTTGAACTTGAGGCTATGTGATTTTGCATTATCTTTGATCTTGAGGCTATGTGATTTTGCATTATCATTGAACTTGAGGGTATGTGATTTACTTTGAACTTAAGGCTATGTGATTTTGCATTATCTTTGATCTTGAGGCTATGTGATTTTGCATTATCAACCAACTTGAGGCTATGTGATTTACTTTGAACTTGAGGCTATATGATTTTGCATTATCATTGAATTTGAGGCTATGTGATTTACTTTGAACTTGAGGCTATGTGATTTTGTATTATCTTTGATCCTGAGGCTATGTGATTTTGCATTATCATTGAACTTGAGGCTATGTGATTTACTTTGAACTTGAGGCTATGTGATTTTGCATTATCTTTGATCTTGAGGCTATGTGATTTTGCATTATCATTGAACTTGTGGCTATGTGATTTACTTTGAACTTGAGGCTATGTGATTTTGCATTATCTTTGATCTTGAGGCTATGTGATTTACTTTGAACTTGAGGTTATGTGATTTTGCATTATCTTTGATCCTGAGGCTATGTGATTTTGCATTATCATTGAACTTGAGGCTATGTGATTTACTTTGAACTTGAGGCTATGTGATTTTGCATTATCTTTGATCTTGAGGCTATGTGATTTTGCATTATCTTTGATCTTGAGGCTATGTGATTTTGTATTATCTTTCAACTTGAGGCTATGTGATTTACTTTGAACTTGGGTGGATGTGATTTCGATTGTAGTTGAGGCTATGCGAACTATGATTTAGTTCTAAACTGCTGCTATGCGAACTCTGATTTTTTTTGTTTGGATCTTAACTTCCAAACTGTAGCTATATAAACTTGGATATTTCTTTTTTCTTTACTTTAGCTGACATTCCAATCTGAGGCTATATCAGCATTAGTTCTTTTGTTGGTTGTTGCAAAAATGTGTTGGTTCTTGTCTATTGAACTTGACTCGTCGCTATGAACTACAGGTTGCGCAAAGTATGAATGGTATGGGGGGCAGATACCATTATGTACCTGCAGCCACCATTACACCTGAGCCAACTCAATGGAAATCTTGTTGCCGATTGAACTTGAATCGTCGCTTCTCGAACAAGTTGGAGAAATTATCGGAAATCTTGTTGCCTAATTAAATTGACTCGTCGCTTCTCGAACAAGTTGCGGAAAATGGCGATGATGACATCAAGAGCGACATATGTGAATGGTATGGGGGGCAAATACCATTATGCTGCAGCAGCTACCATGTACACTCACCACTCTTGACACCTGAGCCAAATCATCGGAATTATTGTTGCCTGTTTAACTTGACTCGTCGCTTCTCAAACAAGTTGCGAAAAATGGCGATGATGACATCAAGAGCGACATATGTGAATGGTATGGGGGAGGCAAATACCATTATGCTGCAACAGCTACCATGTACACTCGCTACTCTTGACACCTGAGCCAAATCATCGGAATTATTGTTGCCTATTTAACTTGACTCGTCGCTTCTCAAACAAGTTGCGGAAAATAGTGATGATGACATCAAGAGCGACATATGTGAATGGTATGGGGGGCAAATACCATTATGCTGCAGCAGCTGCCATGTACACTCGCCACTCTTCCAAGGCGAAGGTATGTGATTTTATTATTTTTTTCATCCTGCGGCTATTGACAGATTTTCTGCCAATGCATCGGAAATCTTGTTGTTTATACTTACTTTTCTTTTACTTCCTAGGCGAAGGTATATGAACCTGAGGCTATGTGATTTTCATCAACTTTGAACTTTAGACTATGTGATTATATTATTTCTTTCATCCTGCGGCTATGTGATTTTGCATTGTCTTTCATCCTACGGCTATGTGAAACTGAGGCTATATGATTTTGCAAATAATTTCTTCTGTAGGCTATGTGATTTTGCATGTTCTTTCAACTAGAGGTTATGTGAAACTGTGGCTATGTAATTACATAGCATCAACTGTGAAAATGAGGCAATGTGATTTAGCATTTTCTTTCAACTTGATGCTGTGTGAACTAGAGGCTGTGTGAACTATGAACTTGAGGCTATGTAAATATTTTTTTGCAATTTTGATCTTGCTTTAGCTTACTTTAGAACCTGCAACTGTGAACTTGAGGCTATGTGAAACTTAGGCTATGTGATTTTCATCAACTGTGAACTTTAGGCTATGTGATTATACTATTTATTTCAATCCTTTGGCTATGTGAAAATGAGGCAATGTGATTTAGCATTTTCTTCCACCTTGAGGCTGTGTGAACTAGAGGCTGTGTGAACTATGAACTTTGGCTATGTGATTTTGCAAACAAATTATCCCTTTGGCTATGTGATTTTGCATGTTCTTTCAACTAGAGGCTATGTGAAACTGTGGCTATGTAATTACATAGCATCAACTGTGAAAATGAGGATATGTGATTTTTGCATTTTCTTTCAACTTGAGGCTATGTGATTTTGCATTGTCTTTCATCCTACGGCTATGTGAAACTGAGGCTATATGATTTTGCAAATAATTTTTTCTTGAGGCTATGTGAAACTGTGGCTATGTGAACTTCAGGCTATGTGAACTTGAGGCTGTGTGAACTATGAACTTGAGGCTATGTGAACTTGAACCAGAGGCTATGTGAGCCCACAACCAAACAGAGCTATGTAAATATTGACTCTCCATTGCTTTACCTTTACTTCTAACCTGATGCTACGCGAACTCTGATTTTGTATGTTTGCAACTTAACTTCCAAACTGTAGCTATCTAAGCTTGTTTTTTTTTTTTCCTTTACTTTAGTCTACCTTCCAATCGATGCTATATAATCATTATTGAACTTGACTCGTTGCTTCTCGAACAGGTTGCGCAATTTGGCAATGATGACATCAAGAACGACTAGTGTGAATGGTATGGGGGGCAGCTAATATTATGGACCTGCAGCCACCATTTATTCTTGCTACTCTTGACATCTGAGCCAACTCATCGAAAATCTTATTGCCTATTAAACTTGACTCGTCGTTTTGAACTGGTTGCCCAATTTGGCAATGATGACATCAAGAGCACCAAGTGTGAATGGTATGGGGGGCAGATACAATTATGTAGCTGCAACCAGCATTTATACTTGCCACCCTTGACACCTGAGCCAACTGCAGCCACCATCCACAATGAGGCATGTACGAACTTCTCATCACAAGAACTTTACTTCCAACCTGCAGCTATGTTCTTTCTTGTTGCCTTTGTGAACACTTAACTTTACGGGCTTACTTCCAACCTGATTTATTTGTTCTTACTTTACTGTTACTTCCAACCTGATTTATTTGTTATTACTTTACTGTTACTTCGAATCAAAGGATATATGAACATTTATTTATTTTATCTTGCTTTAGCTTACTTTAGAACCTGCAGCTATGCGAACTTTTACCATTTTCCTTACTAAAGCTTGACTTCCGACATGACGCAATGTGAAGACTATAGTTATTTTCTTGCTTTAGCTTTACTGCCAACCGACGCTTATAAAATATGTGATGAAATGAATTGTAGATTTTCAATGACTACTACAATCAACTAGCGAAATTTTTCCTCCCCACTCGTTGGCGAGCTCATGACATTCTTAAACGAGGAAGAAGACTATTGGGAAGACGTACAAGACTTGCTGTTTGAAGAGGATGATTATTCATTCTCAAACACTATGTACAAACGACCATGTCGAACACGGCCATTCACTGGCCATCAACTTATTAATGACATGTTGAATGGACATCCTGATAAAGGTTACCAACATTTCAGGATGACAAATACCATGTTCATTAGGCTTCGGGATGAATTAGTAGGGAGGGGCTTAATAAAAGGCACTAGGCATTTAACTGTTGATGAACAACTTGGTATTTTCTTATTTGGTATAGGCCATGGCGTGGCAAACCGAGTCATGTCTGAAACTTTTCAACATTCAGGAGAGACGATTAGCCGGCATTTTAACAATGTGTTGCGTGGGGTGGTGGAATTTAGACAGGATTATATCCAACCACCGCAAACAAACGTAGGAGTGCACCCACGAGTAAAAGATAATCCAATCTTTTATCCTTTCAAGGTTAATACTATAGTGATTTTCAACTTTACTGCTGTGATTTTTGACTTTATGAATTGAAGTTGTCTCATTCTATTTATGTTTTCTTCGAACACTTAAATATAGAATGTTATTGGTGCGGTCGATGGGACACACATACCGGTGGTTGTACGAAAGAGTAAGCAACCAAGATATCGCTGTCGAAAAGGTTTTACATCTCAGAACATGATGGCGGCATGTTCATTCGACCACCAATTTCTTTTTGTGTACACTAGTTGGGAGGGCTCTGCAGCATATATGAGGGTGATGCGATGGTGTTGCGAGAGTGGTGGTTTTACAGTCCCAGAAGGTAACATAGTCTTGTTCTACGTAACATTTACTATGTGATTCATTGTCATTAATTAAATGAAAATTGTTTTTTGTTGTTGTGTAGAAAAATTTTACTTAGTCGATTCAGGCTATGCCAACACTGACCGATTTCTTGCGCCCTATAGAGGGGAACGATACCACTTAAGCCAATTCGATGTTAATGCACATACCCGAAGGCATCGAGGACCTAAAGATTTGTATAATCATCGCCATGCCCAATTGCGGAATGTTGTTGAGAAAGCTTTTGGGATACTCAAGAGGCGGTTCAAGGTCCTCCGCCAAGCAACACCTTTTTCTTACAAAGTGTAATGTCGTATCGCTCTTGCATGCTGTGTGATACATAATTTCATCAAGAGGCACCAAGGGGGTGATAGGTATTTCAACATGCAAATGGAACCAGACTTTGTTGATGAGCAAGATGATGATCTGATACATTTAGTTGGCCATGATGAGTCTCGTCGAGGCGACATCCTTCGCACAAAGATCACCGAGCAACTGTGGAATAGAAGATAGGAGAGCATATTCGAGATGATGTAATAACTTTTTTTTATTTATTGAACTTGACGATTTTATATATGCTTTTTAAGTTAATGTACTAATTAGATTTGTTAGAACGTAACATTGAATGTTTGGTGACTTTGTGACTATGTATTTCATTGCTTTACCTTTAGTTCTAATCTAATGCTATGTGAAGTCTTGAGTTTTTATGTTTACACCTTTACTTTCACCCTGTAGCTATCCAAACTTGGTTTTTTTCTTCTTTACTTGAGCATACCTTACAATATGAGGCTATATGAACCTGCGACTATGTGAACACTGATTTTTTTTCTTTACTTGAGCATACCTTCCAATATGAGGCTATATGAACCTCAGGCTATATGAACACTGATATTTTTTGTTTGTTACCTGCTTAACTTCCAAACTGTAGTTATTTAAACTTGGAATTTTTTTGTTTTCTTCATTTTAGCTTACCTTCCAATCTAAGGCTATATGAACCTGCGATTATGTGAACACTGATTTTTTTTTTTTTTTTGTAACCTGCTTAACTTCCAAACTGCAGTTATCTAAACTTGGAATTTTGTTCTTTTCTTCACTTTAGCTTCCCTTGTAATCTCAGGCTATATGAACCTACGGCTATGTGAATTATGATTTAGCTTTAGTTCTAATTTGCTGTTATGTGAATTTTTAAAATTTGCAGTTTAATTTTCAACCTATAGCTATTTGAAACTTGGATTTTACATTTACTAAAACATACTATAAAATAAAAAATATTCTTTTTTTAGATAAGATATAATTTATTATTTATAATTAAATTACTTCAAATTTAATATAATAATTAAATTAATTTTTTTATAAAAAAAGATAAGGGCAAAATTGGTATTTTTATAAAAATTCTATTTCTTTTTCCACTATCCTCTAGGAAATACTAATTTTTCAACCAAATACAATTTAACTTTTATACTTGACTATCCCAAAATAACAAGATATCTCAGGTATAATAAATTTATAACTCTTAAATTTATACCGAACCAAACGGCCCGTAGCATTTACCTTTTACGCCATCCATCTTCTACCAAATAAAAAGTAAAATTTTTCTTTCACACCTATTAAAATAAATAATAATTTTTATCTGAATTTTATTTCAATCCAAAGTCCAACAACTCTTACTCACGTGGAAACATACAAACCCATAGTATGTGTGTGAAACTGTGAAGGTCGTTCCGTTCCTGTATGGTCGTGGCTCCCGCTCCTCCCATAAAGGCACTCCTAAACTTCCCCACCTTCTCGCTGTATTTTGGCTTTTCCTATTTTCCAGTAATCTCTCCTCCTGAAGACGAAAACTAATGGGCCCGTCCACGAGAGACGAATCGAAGGCGCCGCGAGCTCGTTTCGTTCATAACTTTCGAAGAGCGATCGCCGACTCCGACCATGGCATCTCCTCCTCTGCCTCTTCCTCGTCCGAAGAAGAAGAAGAAGAAGAAGAAGAAGAAGAAGTTTCTTCAGATGATGTGGAGACGGCAGAAGTAGAAGCAGCAGCAGCAGCAGCAGCAGCCCCATCATCCTCCTCCCAGTGGAAGAAACAGAAACAGCAAGCGGAAGTACAAGTGAGAGAGGAGGCAAAACCACCGCAGACGACGAGGACGACCAATAAATCACCTATCACCATCAGCCTTAAGAATGTCTGCAAGGTCTTTCCATTTCTCGACCTTCCCCCTCTCTTCTTCTTCTTCTTCTTCTTCTTCTTCTTCTTCTGCTCCGCTTTACCCTAATTCTCAGTGTGAAATTGCAATGTTTGGTTTTTTATTTATTAGGTGTGCAAGAGGAAGGGTCATGAAGCCGGTTTCAAGGGCGCCGTATACATCGATTGCCCGATGAAGCCCTGCTTCCTTTGCAAAAAGCCCGGTTTGTTGTTTTAGACCGCAATATTTCTACGGATTTTGAGTTTCGAGTTCAAAATGTTGAAGCTCAGTACAATAATAAAATCTTTAGTCGGTGTTTGAATGATTGTAGGCCATACGACCGTGACCTGCCCGCACCGAGTGGCCATGGAGCATGGCGTAGTTCCAGGCCCTAGAAGAAACTCAAATACCTCTTTTGATTATATCTTTCAACGCCAACTCAAAGCAAAAGTTTCAATGGTATGGATGGTAGAATGAAATCTTATTCTCTGTATACTATCACTGCTTTATTTAGTTTTTTAGCCTACTCTGTGTCATGAGATGTTAAATGTTTCTGAGATGGAATCTGTTTTTGTAGTTGTGTATGCTACAAACAAATATGTTATCAATTACATTCTTTGTCATGGAGTTTTTATCATTATTTGGAATATTGACGAGAACCATTTTCAAGATGATCATTCAGTTAAAGTTTTTATTACTCACATTACCTGCAATTGGATCAGATTTAATATAACACACCTTTCTCTGTTTATCTTATCTTTTCTTCTTTCCTGCTGCATAATAATGTGTTGATCAGCATCAATTTTCCTCTTAATTACTGTTAGATGTGACTCCGAAATCAGAAATCGTTTCGATTTGGGTTTCCGGTTCGCCGACGGTTTCGCGGTGCGACGATAAAATTTGATAAAATTTTGAGAAAGGAAAAAATGGATGTCCGTGGTGGAAGCAGAGGGTCAAACCCGTTAAGATTAATGTTCTTTTTCTTTTTGCCCTAGCGAGATCGAGCGATTGTACAATTATCATAACATTCTGTATTCCCTTTTTCGACATAGTAAAACTCTCCTCTTTCGCCCGTGGTTTTTTACTCTACAAAAGGTTTTCCACGTAAATTTATGTGTTATTTCTCTGTCGTGCATTTTGGATTTACTTTTGTGTCGTGATCACCAATTGATTTCGTTTGGTTTGTGCGCTCGTTGCTAACAATTACTATTTTTTCCATTTTTCCTTTCGATTGTTAGATGAAGCCTCCTTTTGTGATTCCTAGTCATTTGGAGTGCAGAAATATCAGATTTCACAGTAGGCGTGTGACTTGCCTAGAATTTCATCCAACTAAGGATTATATTCTTTTATCCGGAGACAAGGTATGACACACGCTGTGTGTACTTCTGGCTAGAAAGAAATTCATACTTCGCCTTCGATTTAGTCTAGACAGATGTAGATTAATAACCGTGTTGCTTTTAACTTTGTTTATTCTATGAAAAAGAAGGGGCAGCTTGGCATCTGGGATTATGACAAACTACACGAGAAGATTGTTTATGAAGCCATACACTCTTGCATAGTTAACAACATGAAGTGAGTGTCCCGGCTGATGTCATGTACTTTCTCTTTAATTTTCCATATATCAGGTTTTTAAGCACCTTTTTATTTTGGTTGTCTCATTCAGGTTCAATTTGGATAAAGATGGAGCGATGTACACATCATCATCCGATGGGACTGTGCATTGCACTGACTTGGAGACTGGCATCTCATCTCCCTTGATGGATCTTAACCCAGACGGGTGGAATGTAAATTTCTTGCCCCTGGATTTAATATGGATGTCTTTTCTTGCTATATATAGTATTGATTAGTCTGAGAACCTGTTACCGGTCAGGACTTGAGCTAGCTCGAATTATGTCACACCCTGAAAATTCATCAAGCTGATTGATTTAAGAATATTCAGACTGATTACTGCAGTTCACAAATTTTAGCAGAAAAGTGCACCTATCAGAGAGCATAGAGGGAGTAAAATGGATAGAAAAAATTGAGCCGAGGAAAAAGAAAACCGGTAATCAAAAGAATCAATTGTTTCATTTCATTGTCAGCAAAATTATGCCTTTTCTGTCATCTGCACCGTTTTTTCTAATTATAATGGAAAAGTCTTGATTATACAAGTCTGTCTTTAAATCAGGATAAAAATAAAATTTATCTTAGCCCTTGAAGGTCTGTCTATTATATTATTATCTATGGTCATAGCATACATTTTGGCTTTTAAGATTTTCTATCTGGATAACTTTTAATATTATAATCTCTTTGAATTCAGCTGCTAGACTAGGCATCTCTAGCAAACCGTGAAAAATATGATCAGCAGTTGAGTTGTATGTTCTCCAAAAATTAGTATCTCTGAAGTACCCAAAATTTTGATGCTAGCTAGACAATGGACTCCTACAGAGACAATTTTAATTAATTATAAACTTGGTTGGTTGCAAATGAACCTAACATAACCAACAGATCATCCAACATCTGTATGTCTTGTTTTGTTGGCATTACTGATCTAACCCATATAACTGCCTTAGTATATACCAAAATGAATAGTACTTAATGCTTGCAGTCAAATTAGTTGAGAAGAATGAAAGTAATCAGAGCAGTATGGAAAATGAATTAAAAATGGGGAACATGAAGAAGTATTTTTCTATAAAGTATCGGACAAAGATATGCAAATTAAGTCTTTTTTTAACCTTTATTTAACATTTTCGTCATCCATTTTTGTCAGCCTGATAATCAAGTCTTACAAGCTGATTTTATTTAACTAATTTTGTACTGTCTTAAAAAGACTATCTGTGTAACAATATTGAGAAATCTAACAATATTAAGAAATCTTTTCTTGACATGATGGGGAGTTTTGAGTGAATAGTTTATAACCTACTGCTAGGCTTTCAGATGTTGATGTGTTCATTATTATTAAGAAACATTCCTAATTTTTAATGGAATTACTTCACACTTTTCTAAATTTGACAGACCTGATTTGTTCCTGATACTAGGGCCCTGGTACTTGGCGCATGCTGTATGGTATGGATATAAATACTGAGAAAGGTCTTTTGCTGGTGGCTGATAACTTTGGATTTCTTTACTTGTAAGTATCTTTTAACATTTTGATTATCAGGTGCCATGTGGTTCATATAATCTAAGTATCTTTTAACATTTTGATTATCAGGTGCCATGTGGTTCATATAATCGCTTAGTTTTATGAAACACCTGTAGTATAAGATATTTAGTCTAACTCTTCATATCATTTGCTGGACTAATACCCTCACTGAGCATGAGAAGTACATAAGCTTTATATTTTGAAGTTTGTGCAGAGTATTGGTGAGGGTTCTTCCGCTCAAAACTTAAACAGACATAATGATATTTAAAGCCTTATTCTTTGTTCATCATCGGTTTGCTGTTTTAATGTTGTCAGGTCTTGTTAATGTTTTGGTGTTAGCCATATGCTATTGATAATTGATATAGAAAAACTAGTATGTTAATAACTGTTTCCTACTCAGCTTGCCTTGCTTGTGTTTTTATGTCTTCAATTTTGCATATATTCTCTAGTACGTGTGCTCACTCTGTTCTTCTATAATGTTAAAAGGTTGGATGCACGGTCAAGGACGGGAATGGGAGCACCTATCCTAATACACAAGAAGGGTAGCAAGGTAGTTGGGCTTCACTGCAATCCTGTTCAACCAGATCTTCTTCTAAGCTGTGGAAATGATCACCTTGTGAGTTGAATGAAGTGTTGCTGTTTTTCTTTTCCTTTTCTGTTCTTTTCTTTTTTGAAGTTACTACTAATGTACTAATCAAGTATGCTTAATGCTTTGGGGTTTCCATTTATTTACTGTCTAACTTTTTCCTTCCCCCTTATATCTGATTTTTAGGCTCGGATGTGGGATGTACGTCGGATAGAAGCTAATTCTTCACTTGTTAGTCTTGCTCATGGGCGTGTGGTTAATTCGGCATATTTCTCACAACACAGTGGAAGCAAAATACTAACAACATCTCAGGACAACAGAATTCGAGTGTGGGATTCTATTTTTGGCAATTTGGAATCACCAAGCAGAGAGATTGTCCATAGTCATGATTTCAATCGCCACCTGACTCCTTTCCGAGCTGAGTGGGATCCGAAGGTTGTCATCTTCATGCATGTTTCTTTGGCTAGCTATTTGATTAAATATTGTTTATGCAATTTGTTCTTGCCTTCTTTCATTTGCAAGTGCTATTTAGTCAAACTAAGATAATTGGTAAGGTGCTGGTTAAGTTATACTTAGAAAATGTGAGAATGGTAATTTTGTTACAGCAAACTTTATGGAATATTATATACTCTGTAGGATCACTCGGAGACTATTGCAGTTATCGGCCGTTACATAAGTGAGAACTACAATGGGGTTGCTTTACATCCTATTGATTTCATAGACACCACTACTGGGAAGCTCTTGGCGGAGGTGATGGACCCCGACATAACAACTATCAGCCCTGTGAACAAACTACATCCTAGAGACAATGTCCTGGCATCGGGCAGTTCAAGGTATTGGGTCGCTTTATAGTTCATCTTTTCATTATGGCGTAAATTTCTTCTTTTTTCCTCCCAACTGCGGTCAAATGGATTTTGCTCTTTTCACAGGTCTCTTTTTATTTGGAGGCCGAAAAAGGAAACTACTCCCAAAGCTGAGCAATTCAAGACAAAGCAGAGGGAATTCATATATGGAAGTTCTGGAAAGAAATCAGTCAGTTGTAATGATAACTACGATAGTGATGATGATGATTTCAATTTTGGTTCCAAGGAGAAGAACAAAAAGGCCAGGAGAACTGATGTTAAATATACTCAAACTTCTAAAGGCAAAGGAAAAACTAAACTTTGAAACTTTGCTGTGCCACTCATTTTGGGAATGCTGGTAAATGTAGCTTGAAGTTATTTCGACAACTACTGAACTACGGTGGAAACAGAAACAATCATTTTTTTGTGGAATTGAGTTTGCTGAAATTATTAGATAATGATGTCATCAGTTTGTATACATTCAGCTAGTCTCTGGTGTTTTGTTTAAAAGAACCGCTTCTATAGTCTTTTTTGTTGTGGCAGCTCATTACAGTGGTTGAGCCTGAAAATGGTTCCCCCATGACTTGATTAGTGATCTGATATGTAAATGGATCTGTCCTCTTAAGCAATGTAAGTAACGTAGTATTCAGAATTGTAATGGTGTTGCCATATTGTTTTATATTTTTGTGAGAGTTGTGCTACTTTGTATTCGGCATATTTGTATGGATCCTCTCAGCAATAGGCCTCTTGGACATGGGCTCTTGATTTTTTTTAATTGACACAATTCTCGTTTGATTTAATTTTGAGCTAGTTAATTCGAACTAATTTAGGACCTGTATGATGCGGCGGTTAAAATTTTTTTAGTAAAATAATTAGTTGAATTACAACAATAAGAGCAGCAGTATAGAAAAGTATTTATGATTTAGGTTTTAGGATTAGTTATAAACAATTTTAATTTTATCATTTTCAACAATAGGAGTAAGGATAGTAGCACTATTAATAGAAGAAAAAAACATTTTCAATATATGTTCTGGATGCAAATCTTGAATTAAATGCAGATCGATTTTGAAATACACCTTCGATTTCTGGAGCCCATCGAAAATATCATCGATCCGCGGAAGAGGATATATGTTCTTAATGGTGATCTTGTTCAGCTCACGGTAGTCGATGTAGAGACGGAGGTTGTCGTCTTTCTTCTTACCAAAAAGTACGGGAGCACCCCAAGGAGACACTAGGTCTGATGAAGCCCAGCGCCAGCAAATCATGGAGCTTTTAGCTTGGCGAACGCCATTCGATATGGTGCCCGAGAAATCGATGCGGTGCCGGGGACGAGGTCGATCTTTCGGTCGGGAGGTATCCCAAGAAGCTCGGCTGGGAATACATCAGGGAACTCCTGTGCCATAAGAATATCCTCAATCTTCGGTGCCTCTACACGGGTGTCAATAGCCATGGCGAGAAACACCACACACCCGTTCTTGATCTGCTGCACAGGGGACACTAAGGTATCGTTTGGTTCGGGGATTAGTGAGAATTAGTAGTACCATGGATAAGTATAAAGTTGAGTATAAGATGGGGATAAATTAAAATAGTGTTTGGTTGGGTATTAGGTTAGTACCAGGTATAAGAAAAATAGTGTTTGGTTGGGATTGAAGAATAAGAGGAATAGATAGTTGACTTTAGAGTAAAAAGACGAAAATGTCCTTACTTTTTTATATGTATAAAAAATTGATAAATAAATATTGTATTATAACTTTTTAAATATAATAATTGTAATATATATTATCTAATTAATTAGATGCTATAAAATATTAGTGTTAATTATTTATATTTAAAAAATAAATAATATTATCTAAAAATTACAATAATTTTTCCTGCTAAGATATATAATTTTAAAAATTCAATAATTAGTGTTAATTAGTGTTAATTATTTTTTCTGCTAAAATTTTTATTAATTATTTTTTTTGCGTTGGGAACGAGGATGCGGTACTGGGGAGAGATTTTTTAGCCAGCGGCGATGAAGAGCTACACGGAAGGCCGAGAGGCGGCGGCGGCGACGATAATAATAAGTATTTATTATTTATTTTATGTTTTTTAAATAATTATTGTAATATTTATTAATTAATAAATTAAATGCTATATAAAATTAGTGTTAATTGTTTATATTTAAAAAATGATTAATATTATCTAAAAATTACAATAATTTTTCCTGGTAAGATATATAATTTTAAAAATTCAATAATTAGTGTTAATTATTGTTAAAATTAGTATTAATTATTTTTTATGGTAAAATTTTTATTAATTATTTATTTTGCGTTGGGAACGAGGATGCGGTACGGGGGAGAGATTTTATAGCCGGCGGCGACGACGAGCTACAGGGGAGGCCGAGAGGCGGAGGCGGCGGCGACGAGGATGCGGTACGGGGAGGGCACGGATCGGCCGCGTGTTTCACGCGGAGCTACGGGGGAGGCCGAGAGGCGGTGACGAGGAAGGAGATGGGAGAAGAGGAAAAGATGAAGAATATGGGAGATCGGCGTCGGCTAGCACACGGAGCGGAGGAAGGGGCGACGAGGCAGCTCGGAAAATGACGAGCTTTTGGGCGAAGCTCGGATGGGAGAAGAGGGGCTCGGGATGCGTGCAGGGGCAGGGGACTCAGCGGCGGCGTCGGCTTGCACGGTGAGGGTCGGAGGAGACCACGAGGAAGCTCGGTTGGGGGAGGAAGTAGATGGGAGGAGATGTGAGGAAGAAGAAGAGAGGAGAGGAGAAGAGAAAGAAGATGGAGAAGAGGAGAAAGGGGAGCTCAGGAATCGTACAGCAGTAATAATAGAGGAGAGAGAGAGGGGAATGCCAGTTCGGGGGGGGCCTGGGTAATTCCGGGTTGTCCCGGGTTAACCCGGGACAACCCGGGTAAGGGGGGGGGATCACCATCCCTGGGATATCCCCCCCTAGTTCAGGGGTGTTTGGGTACAAAGGGGGGATATCCCCCCTTTGTACCCAAACCAAACAGAGGCTAAGCATATCCCCAAGAACCCGGAGGGCTCAAACCCTGAATAGACCATCTCCGCCTCACCAGGCGGTGCAAGAATCAAGCTCCTAAAAGCACAGTTATTGGTAGCCCTGTATTTCACCAACCAATTCATCCCTAGGACGATGTCGTACAAATGCAGCTTGATGACCCACATGGTAATTGGGAATACCCTCTCACCCAAACAAACTAGACAAGAGCGACACTCCTTATCGATAAGAATGCTATGGCCAGGTACCACCACCCAATATCTACATCTAGTCGGCTCGATCGTGATCCCGTGGGTGGTGACAAAGTGGGTAGAAATAAAGGAGTGCGATGCTCCAGTGTCAAAAAGAGTCTTCGCCTTTCTACCAAAAATAGTAGTCGTACCTGCCAAGTTCTCCTCCGGTATTGCCTCCTACTGGATCAAGGAATAGACCCGTCCTCCGGAAGTTTGGCGCATCCACTCGGACCGGCGAGGGAGAGGGGGACTCCTAGAAGTAGCAGTGCTCGGTGTAGGGCCCTGTTGCTGAGATGGAGCTGCAGGTGCTAAAGCAATGGAATGTCCCAGTGCGACACCACAGGGGCAATTGGACCGAACATGCCCCGTTTGCTCGCACCTGTAGCATCGCCCATGTAGAATCACCCATGTCGCTGATCACAAGTGTTGGCCCAATGCGGCCCACCACAAAATATGTAGGGTTACCTACCCTGCTGTCGGCTACCAGTGGAGACACTCTTGGTTTGTTCATGGGATCGGGAGTGTTTGGGTGGGTTCCTGAAGTTCGAGGATCTACCCCCATTCCCAGAGAAAGGTTGCTTCTTCTCATTTTCTTTCTCCGTCGCATCCCGCTCAGCGCGGGAAATCTCGATGTTGTTCTGTATAGAGAGGCAGCGTTCCACCTTCTATGAATAGTTCCCATAGTTTCCGGTAGGTTCATCCGCCGAGAAACATGCTCTACTCCTCTTGATCCAATGGAAACATTAGTAGCAAGATATATATATAGAAAATTGTAAATACTATACTAGCATACTGATATAAAAATCACTACACTATTAATTCACACCCAATGCCACAATGCTACTATACCATGACATGTTAGGCTACTAAACCATATCTCGACCACTATGCTGCTACTCGAGGGTCACATCTAACCCGACCGCACCCAGTCACTTTAATTATATTATGATTTAGATTTCATAGTTGTGCCTTGTAGAGAGTTGTCTCATTCGCGCTCCTTCTCTACTCGACAGTTGCTTGGGCCCCTTTAGAACCATCTTTCTATGGAGAGTTGAGTCTTGCTCGCACACTCTCCCACTTGCCTCAAATGAGTTCAAGGCATCTTGGCACTTATTCACACGGGAAGTCGAGTCTTGCTCGCGCCCTTCCTCGAGAGTCGAAATATGCTCGCCTCTTTCGTTGGCTCTTTTCTCTTCCTTCCAGAAGCTTTACTTACTTTACTTTTCTCTTTTATCTTAGGTTATTAACACTAGGATAGCTAGGACACCCCAAGGATACCAATTTAGGTTAGAGTTCTCTTGTTTATTTATTTTGCACATTCAACTCTAAGTTCTTTACTCTAGGGTCACAAGATGCTCCAAGGACACCAAAACATCAACCATATCACTCTAACCTAGAGTTCAATGACTTTACATTTTTTCACCTTAGGTTTTTTCTAGGTTAAATGTCACTCATTTTGACCTAGTTTTCTCCTAGGTTCCATGCCACACATATCACATCTCGATCTAGTTTTTCTCCTAAGTCCATATTCATGCAAGAACTAGGTTTATTAATCACTTTCATGCAATGCTAAATCTTGGACGTTTACTCTTTCATTCTACTTAGGGCCAAACCCTAATTTACCCAACTACACATGCACTAAATGCACCAATCCTTACTTTAAATGCTTCAAATCCATAAAAATACAGGAAAAAGGTTTAGTTCACCATTTTCGGTGAAATCTCCCACCTTGTGGTCTTTTGTGAAAAGAGGGGTGCTTGATCTCTCAAATTCAAATAAAAATTCATAAAATAAGATTTAGAAATCAAAAGAGATCATTAAAAACTCTTTTAAGACTCAAAAACCCCAAAATCCACAATAGCTCAAAAATCCTAAAAACTCATATTTTGATTTTTTTGCTCAAACATGGGTGAGAAGGGTTCTTTTTTCTCCCAAGGTCTTCTCCTTGTGATTCTCTTCCATTTCGTCACTTCGGAAAAGATCAAAACCCTCCAAGAGCTTCTATCCAAGCTAGGGTTCTCCATCTCTAAAGAGAGAGAGAGAGAGAAGAAAGAGAGTGCGAGAGGGTTGTGTTGCACGGGTGAGGGGTGGGGAGTGAAATCCCTGCCTTTTATAACCCAGCCCTACTACCGTGTTACAAGTTTGCTACTCTTACTGTGCGTTTTAGGGGCAAAAGGTCCGAACTTTTTTCAAAAGGTTCGAACCACGAACGTTGGTTTTTTTGCACACGCTGAAGGTTTGTACTTTTTCCAAGAAGGTCCGACCCCGAACGTTGGGTACATAATTTTCAGCAGAAAAGTACGAACCCTTTCTCCAGGGTAGGGGTTTCGCTGCCCAGATTTGGACCCTTGACCCAAGGTCCAGACCCCGAAGGTCATATGCCCAAAAACTTTTTGTCTCGAAAAGTGTGTTTTCGCTCCACGAAGCTCTAACTTTTATTTAATCACTCTGACATGCTCAAAATCCATTTCCACATGTCCACAGTCGTTTTGACTGCTCCTGGGGTCTCTTTAAGCCGAAATCCAATATGAAACTTCTCTAAAATTCAGTTTTCAAACCAACTTTGGTCCAAATGCATTTTTCTCATAACCAAACTTACTCTAAACTCTTTTTATCATATTTTTAAGTATGTTCAAGGTGACTTAGCCTCACATTGCCAATTTTAGCGAAAGTCGGAGCACCACAAAGCTTCAGCCGAAGCAGATGCCCGCAGTGTGGGAATTGTATTGCCGATACGATTCGTTGATTTCAGAAAAATTAAATCAGTTTGCAAAAACACCACACTGATCCTGGGATCTAGCCGCTCTGATATCAAATTGTTATGTCTAAACCTTTCTCTTACTCCTATAAAGCTACCGAGGCTATGGATAATGAATAACCTGACCCTTCTAGCAATTATTTTATATGAATTGAGAATATGGCTGCGGAGAATGGTAGTTCTAGCCTCTCTAATCCTGATCTGATTCCTCTTGCGATGAGTGCTGATGATGAGCGATGAAGGAATTGGAGATGATGGCGAAGGGGCTTCGGCTCCAATGATTAGAAGAAATTGAGAATAGGGGGAAACTAGAGAGATAGAAAGAGGATGAGGGGAAAGAGAGATGAGGAGGAAAGGGAAAGATCATGAGGAGGAATGGGAGATGGGAGATTAGAAAAAATAAGGATTTTATTATAATTCTTTCGTGCTTTTTACTGGTAAGAGATCATTACTTATACTCTGTTGCTCAAGTTACTAAATTATAAAAGCTATCTTTATAGGATTTTTAATAGTAAGAGAATTATGGCCGATGGGCCTTACTAGGCCGTATTCGGATGTGGGTTGGGCCACTTGACTGATCTGGACTGGCCTATAGCTTGCGATTATCTGAGCTAAATAAGATATAATGGGTTGGATGGATGGCCCAGGGCAACCTCCGACTATAAATCTCGACAACCAGATCTGCATTGTCTGGAATATCCCCACTGTCTCTAATGGATTATGTCTTCTTTGCTGTCGTCCGTCTTTCTTTCTTCAATCCTAATCCTCCGTCCCTTACCCTCTTCCTACCTTCTCAGCTACGAACATAACAGTTTCTCAGTGGTTAAACCCACTAACAATTATTCGTAGTTTTCACACATTGTAGTTTACTCATTTTACTGATTTAGGTATTGCCGATGAGGCACGGGATAGAGGCAAAGGCTTTGCAGACTAGAGAACCTAGCAGGGTCTGGAGAGTGTATTTTTTTGTATAGAGTGAACTTTATGTATTTTGAGAGGGAAAAGAAATTTGTACTAAACATACATTGATGTTCATTCTAATATTACAGTTTCAACTTTATGCAATTGTGTTTTATGTTAAAGTTGAATCTTTAAAATTTTAAGTCGTACTCTAATATTCATGTATCTCTTCGTACATGACGTGTGATTGAGATGTTACCGTTCTTTTTGGGTAGGGAGAGGTCATGCCTGATTGGTGGGTCTGTTAGCATTGTTGGTTATTTATTTATGGGTTAAAATGGACCCAACTTCCTGTCCTGTGATAATAGGTCCAGGAGACTAATAAGTTGAGTTGGATGAGCCCAATAAGTTGAGTGGGGCTGCGGTGCACAATAGACCTAATGGCAAGAGGCCCAACAATATACCTAACGTCTAGGTGGGTTGAGTCCGGTCGAGACCCGTGGGCGCTGTGTTTATATGCTTTAAGTAAATTGGTTGCGTATTTCTAACAGCTCGAGCTTTTGGGATTAATGGTTAGCGCCAACGATCCGACAAGTGGTATCAGAGCCAGTGGTACAGGTTCGATTCCCACACGGTGCAGGTGTTGGGGGGGGAGGATTGTTGGCTATTTATTTATGGATTAAAATAGGCCCAACTTTCTGCCCTGTGACAATAGGCCCAGGAGACTAATAAGTTGAGTGGAACTGCGGTCCACAATAGACCTAACGGCAAGAGCCCCAACAATAGACCTAAGGTCCAGGTGGGTTGAGTCCGGTCGAGACCCGTGGGCGCTGTGCCTATACGCTTTAAGTGAATTGGTTGCGTATTTCTAACAGCTCGAGCTTTTGGGATTAATAGTTAGCGCCAAAGATCCGAGCTTTTGGGATTAATAGTTAGCGCCAAAGATCCGACAAGCATGTCCGAACCGACTAAATTGGCGACATCATGAATGTCCGAACCGACCAAATTGGATACATCGGGGCATGACACTGCACATACTTCCTATTGTACAATGATAATTATACATCTAAGTAACATATATTTCATTCTTGTATATTTATTAAATAAACTACCATTTAAATGTATCAATATTTGTATATAATTTCTCTCTTGAGAGGTGACCAATTCACTTTGGTAAAGCACAACCCACCTCACTACACTCCTAATTGGTCGTCGATACTTTTAATTAGCCTCGTATGCTTGCTCTCCTCCAAGCTAGAACACCAAAAAATTGTTCGTTACTCTAAATTGAACTCAGGGATCGTTTTGTTCTCCAAACAAAGTTGTCCCTTGATTTCCTTAAGCCCTAAGAAAAATTTTCAAGTGGTCACAATCATGCAAAAAGTTTTCACAAAATTTTTCAAATTAAAATCACAAGAAAGATAAATAAAAATTACCTCAAAGTTAAAACTTCTTGCCAAAACTTCAAATCAAAACAATTGGGCTTTAATTTCATCCCAAAAGCTCATATTTGAAAACCCCCAATTTTAACCCTAATTTCTACAAAATTAGAAATACTACCCAAAATCTTTACAAATCTTTCAATTTGAGAGTGAAGAAAAGTTACTAACATTGATCCAAGCCTTATTCCCTTCTCAAAGCGCTAGGGTTGCCGACTAGAGTTCCAAACAACTTTCTCTTTTAACTCCAAACTCCACTCCAAGCTCAAGATCTAAAGTTTCGATGTAGGAGATGATGGGAAGAAGTAGAAGATGAGGATTAGTGGGATTGGAGGAGTAGATCAAGAAAGAAGACAAAGAGGATGAAGAAACCCACCTTCATTGCACTACTCCCGAAAATGTTTCAAGTAAAACTTGATCCAAAATTTTTATTTTTACACTAATATGTGCTATGAACTGTTCCTAGAGTAAGTGACAAAAAGCTTGATGGTTGATACTCGAGACCTGAGTTCGAAGTCTAGTTGCTTCACATTTTCAGCTAAATTTATTTCAGAAATAAACGAAACGGATAGCATGCTATCTTTCTCTCTAAAAAAATGCTATTATGCGCTGAAACCATTTTAATACCCTTCAAAAATGCTAATATGTGCTGAAACCTTTTTAATACTCTTCAAATATATCCAAAGTCTATCCAATAATGTCAAATACTATATCTCTCGCTTCAATCATATCCGAAGTCCATCCAATAGTATCAAATACTATTTCTCTCACTATAAGCATATCCAAAGTCCGTCTGATAGTACAAAAAATTATTTCTTTCACTATGATTTTGAAATTTGCAAAGGTCTAATGCACTACACTTGGATTTTGAAATATCTTGTCGAGTGATCATTCTATTGTCAGAATAGATGAAGCAACCAAATTAGATAATTTATGATGGCACTCCGTAGCTCTAAGGGCCCGTTTGGTTCGGGAATTAAAAGGTTGGGGATAAATTTTTTTATTCCTAGGATAGCTCTTTATTTCGGAATAAAGAAAAAATAGTGTTTGGTTTGTAAAGCTTTTATTCTTAGGAATAGGTGAAATAGTGTTTGGTTCATTTATGGGGATAAATAAGAGTAGTGAAAAGATATAGTAGTTAAAAATTTATAATACCAATTCTACCCTTAGCTATATTTTTATAAGTGAAGTCATAAATAAATTTTTTTCTTGGTTTAAATTTTGTATTAATTTAATACTCATTAATAAAAAATTTATATTAGGATCATTTGAAGAATTTATAATTAAAGTCAATTATTTCCCCAACCAAAAGAATATTTAAATGAGCCGAAATTTTAACAAATTTATAATAAATTCCTTATTTATGAATAAATTTATAATAAATTCTTTATATACTTCTATGTAGTAATATAACATAAATAACATATATACATTATATTAAAAATATGCAATAATTCACACACAACATTTAAAAACTGAAACAAGATTTTGAAATAGAATTAACATTATATTAAATAGCAAATAATTTTTTTTAATTGAATTACTATATACATGCAAAATTCAACCATCACCTCTCATTCCCAACCAACCAGCAGCCGCGACAACACATAGCTTAATTAAATAGTTAATTAGCTGATACAAAGAGTGCATTCTATTTCACATAAATACTCCAATTACAAATAGCAAACAACAACATGAAGGGAAGAGAACAATACTTCTATTTCACATAAATTCCTTTCTTATTGCATGTTTACCCATGCTTTTGTCTTCTTCGTTGAGAACAATGTTAGTAGCCAGAAAAGTCACAAACAATGTACTGAATGTTGAAAGATGCTGGGCATGAAAATATGTTGCAATCACATAAAAAATACAATATAGTTTTGACTGATACTGGTTTTTCAATTTAATTAAGTTTGATGCCTTTGAACCCAGATGAGAATAGAACAACAATATGAAGCCAGCAGCCTTTGAACTCCATAAAAACATTATAGAAACATTAATTCCAGCAGCCTCTTTACCCAGATGAGAATAGAACAAAATTAAAGCAACAATATAGAAACATTAATTCCAGCAGCCTTTGAACCCAGATGAGAATAGAACAAAATTAAATATTGAAAGTAGATAATCCTCTAAACTAGTAAGAATGAAATTAAAATTAAATAGTAGATAATCCTCTAAATTAAGTAATAGAAGCTAAATTCTGCATAACAGGAAAAGCTAAAAACTGCATGCATGCTGAAAATTGCAAGCTAAGAAGAAGTAAAAACTGCAAGCCAAAATTAGTGCAATTGATCACATAGTGCCCACATTGTACTATAAAAAATATATTATAAAAAAGTTCAGATTAAGAAATGCAGATGAAAGACCTGCATATTAAAAATAAAAAGCAACAACCTAAGAATAACCATGCATAGACATTGTTTTAAACTTAAACATAGCTTTAAGAAATCTACCATCTTAGACATAGGTTTATAACCTGCACTAGTAGTAATAGCAAAAACCCAAAAAGTGCGATAGTTCTTCAAACATCTATTAATATTCAATTAGGAGGGGAAGATGGCATTTCCGTAGGAAATGAGGGTATATTAGTTGGGGCAGTAGTCACTGCAGGAGCAAAGGTGGGCATGTCATGAGGGAAGGCTGCACTAGCATGTGGAAATGGGGATGGTCCAGGATGAAAGGTGGGCATGCCAGGAGTGGAGGTTGCACTTGTATGTGGAAATGAGGATGGTCCAGGCCCAAAGGATGAAGCTGCAGCTGGGAAAAAGAGTCCGCTAGGTGGGAAAGATGGTGCAACAAGCCTTTGTCCAGAATAAATCTGGTGCATAGCAATATGACGATCAATCCACATGTACAAAAGATCGCCACTTAATGTCATAAAAATAGGCCTATTGCGCTCATCTTTCAAAGCCTCGCAAACAGCAAGCACACCCTCAATGCAGTATTATATCATAGCCTGAAAATTTTCCAAACTTTTTCCAACTATTATGTGCTTTTGATTCATCATTGGTCCCCTCAACATTGTTTAATCCAACTAACAACATGGCGTGAGAGGATATGTGAAAGCCTAAACTACAAAAGCACGATTATTTTGGAGTATAATCAAATAAAACATCACCTGGATGAGATAAGAACAATGGTAGAAAACCAACAGTGAACACTTCTACAGCAACACTTCTACAGCAACACAGGCACAAATACAAAACCACCAAAATAGTAACAGAGATAGGGTTTCAAAGACTATGGATGGAGTAATAAGGCACACTGTTTATCTATGATTCCCACTCACTTTTATAGAGGAAATGGGGAGAAATAAGCCACACTATTTACCTTTGAGGTTGGTGTTCGCACTTAATTGGCGAATAGACTACACAGTAATGTCACCGAGAATAATGGAGGACAATCTTGCCTCAGATTGCAAGAGTCAGGTTGCAATAGAGTAAAGAGGAAGAAAGAAACATGAGAAAGGGGTTACCAATTGGTTCAGGGAGATCTCAAATGAGATCTTTATAATTATTGTGCTTCCTGCAAGATTGAGAGAAGTAGAGAGGATGGAGATGGCGCCCGACACGAGGAAGCCCGAGATCGGGCATTAACGAAGGGCGATGCGGGAGGAGGAAGGTAGGTGAGTGGCATTAACGGGTAAGTGCAGTTTTTCCCACCTTTTGCGAGAGGGATCAGCTCGGAAGTCCGACACGATTTCAGCAAGAGATCGGGCTTCCTCGAAGGGCGATGCGGGATGAGGAAGGTAGCTGTGCAACATTGAAGAAGACCATTTTCCAAGCTTTTGCCACCGGATCAGCTCTGGAGAAAGCTATGGCGTCCCACACGAGGAAGCTAGGGCATTAACGAAGGGCGATTCGGCGGCAATTCGAGAGAAGGAAGGTGGGTGCGGGCATTAACGAAGGGCGATTCGGCGGCGATTCGAGAGAAGGAAGGTGGGTGCGGGCATTAACGAAGGCCATTAACGAAGATGGGTGCGGGCATTCGCGAGAAGCAAGCTTTCGCAGGAGAAAAAAAAATTCCGAGCGCTACCCCTAGGATAAACAGCGGGTTTACCGCTATTCCTAAGGTCGTAAGGGATATTTCTTAACGGGTTATCCTTGGATAACCCGTTAAGAATGGGATAAATTTAAATGTCAATTTAGGTGAGTGTTTGGGTGGTTTAGCAGGATAAAATGGGCTATTCCCATTTTATCCTGCAACCAAACACAAAGTGGCGGCCTATGGTATTTCATTTGTTCACTAACTTTGGATGACAGAGGAATTTATACGAAATAGCTCAAAAGTTTGAAAAGTTTGACTTGTATTATAAAACCTTAGCCAAGCAAATTTAAAACTCTCTACAAGAGTTTTGAGAGTGTTGCTATAGTTTATCTCAAATTTTTTATTTTCTTTTAATATAATCCAAATAAACTTTTTTTGTCAATATGCTTAAAATAAGAAAAAAAAAATATTTTTTTTACAAGTGATAGATATAGACGTTTAATATTATTCTTTACAAGAAAAAAATTTATATAGGCATATCCTACATAGGATGTGCTCCTTGCAAACCGTTATTGGCATTAGGAAGGCTACAATTGGACGAGTAACGACGTGTATTATGTGATAAAGTGTTAAATATTATTTACAAAATTTTTATTAATTTTTAACAAATCTAATGCGAAATGGGCATATTGAGTTAAATAAAGGCGCGCTTGATATTTGTGAAATTGTTTGTAGAAAGTCACAACTTTCTATTGTACATAAATTAAAAGTTTCTTAATTAAGATGAATTGTGTATAAATTTTATATGGGATTCATTAATTTTTTCACTTTTAAATTTTTTTTTTCAAATATAAAATATTGTGACTTTCACGAAATGGGCACTTTCCCCTAATAAAGGAGGAAATACTACAAAGAAAAAATGAGTACCTAAGTTTTAGAAGTTTTCCAGAAGAACAAATATATATAAAAAAATCATGGTGAATTGATGGACTATTGTATAAATAGCAAATTTTGAAGTGCTTCTATCTAAATATTAGAAGAGTTTGGCAATGCAAAGAGCAATACTAATATCCATACACTGTAATCATCATTCGAGAGTGAAATATAAAATATAGGGGTAATTTTTTATATACCCCTAAAAATTTTTCTGTTTTTAAATTTACCCTTCTTAGAAGGCTAATATTAAAACTACAATTCTTACATTCCAACTTCTTTCTGAAATACTCCTGAAGTTAAACTCTGTTAGTGTGCCGTTTGGAGCTGCCGTTATCTGTGTGAAATTATCATTTTACCCTTTCAAATATACCCTTCTAGCATAACCAACTTTTTCTTATGTACCCTTAAAATTTTCAATAGTTTTGGTAGATAGAGACAAAATAGGTATATCTGATAGTTTTCAACTCCGATTATTATTTAACTCTAGTTTAACCCTAGTTAACTTAACAAAGGGAAACGGTAGGAGTATTTTTAATAACGGTGGAACGTATAAAGGGTATATTGGAAAGAAAAAAATAAAAAAGATAAATCAGATATTTCTTCAAATTTCATGGTACACAGGCAATTATCTCTAAAATATAAACCACATTTGGAAGGTGAAAAAGCATTTTTCTTGGTTGAAAACGATGGATTGTATGTCTCATAGGACAATTTTAGGATTATTATAGTGGCCTACTTCCTAATAATATCCCAACGTTCTCTTTATTTGAGATCACTGTAATCAAACCTCCACTAACTTTTGCCCAAACCGCACTTTTGTGTGAGCCAAGAAAACAAATGCGAACCAAGAAAAACATCCGCATTCTTTTCCTACCATCCCTCCCCTCCCTCCCCCTCTCCCTCTCCCTCCTCCACCTCCACCTCCACCTCCACCTCCAACCATTTTAGAGGGTAGTGACTATGCGAGCGAGACCCTCGTCGTCTTCTTCGCTTCCGCGGGATCGGCTCCTGGTGGTGTTATAGGAGGCTGTTCGATCGTCTGTGCACGCGGCACCGACCAATCGAGCATCGGAAATGAGATCGATCTGGGACTCCGGTGCCGGTGGCGGCCCCCAGCTCAGCCATTTCTTCTGGGCCGTCTGCTTCGCCGCCGTTTTCTTCTGTGCTCGCTTCCTCATCGACCGCCTTATCTATCAGGTAATCATCGTGCTCAACAATGGCGAGTTCTTGATTCTGTAGATGTCTGTATCTTGATTGACGTCCAGCAGTTTTTTGTGTTAGAGCATAGTTTTTTTTTTAATTTTTGATAATCCTTAGGTTTGATCCTTTTCGGGGAAGAAACTCGGATTACTGATTCTTCTATGACCTGCAGCGTTGGGGATTCACATTGCTGAATGCTCATTTAGTCCCTCACATTGCTGAATGTTCATTTAGCTCATCATATCCTTTTCGGGAAAAAAAAAAAAAAAAAAAAAAAAAAAAGAAGAAAAAACTGACATTAACAGTTTTATTTGTTATCTTCTTACAATGGAAAATAGTTTTGAAATCACAAAGTCTTCAAAAGTTCTTAATCTACTTTGTTTTTGTTTAATGAATATGTATTAGCTGACTACGGCTTTTTCTTGATGTTTTTTGCAACGGCATATATTTTCGTACGTTTCTTGTATCTTATTTATAATGATTTTGGTGGCACATTTTCTAGAATCTTACTAATGTTGAGAAATAAGTTCTTGAATTAGTGGATGTCGAAGATCTTGATTAATTTTAAGCGACATTTGATCTTCGATATAATGTCCTTCTTGTGGGTTTAGGATGATTTTTGGAGAACAGATGCTGTTGGATTTAATCTTGTTTACAGAGAAAGCCTAATTCTTCCTTTTTCTATGATGATCTCTAAAATTAGGGAGTTGCATTCTTATAAGCTCGTTATATTTCTATGGATGCGTGACGTATATTCTTTCCTACAAAGAAGATTGTTGCTATGTTACGACGCTCTTTTGGTTAGAAATATATATGGTTCCCAAAGTTCTTAATCTACTCAATTTCTAAAGGAAGATGCCTTTGAACTGATTAGTTTACATGCATTCTCCTTCTCAAATTTCTTATTGCTGCGTCTTTCTTGGGTCTGATGGATCAATAGTTTCACTCTTCTTGTTGTTCCCAGTAATATTAAATGATAAAACAAGAAGGTAACAAAGAAATGTTGAAGTTTATAACATCGTCTGTTAGTTTCCATTATTATTATGATATTAGTAGAGTCAGAGATCATGATAAATCTAGAGCAAGTTGTTTCTGAGCTATCAAAATCCACCTTCAATCCCCATTAGCTGTATATTGAATTGCATAAATGTAAATTTCTAACAGATTCTTCTTCTTTCAACGACGCTTGTATTTTAATACGGTCTAAATATGCTTGCATGTTGCATCACACTATCTTTCCTGCTAAAACTCTCACGATTCATCACTTCCTAATGTGTTATGCACTTTGTTCTGGTTTCCCAATTTAGTCGTATGTGAGCCATGTAATTCATCTTAGCAGTCACAGATTGACAGAAAACCTGTAATAGTACCATTGGTAACTTGATGTACTCTTAAGATAGACACATGTTTTGCACTTACTGTTGGCCTTTGGTTATCCTGTACTGTAAGGAGCAGTTTGTTTAATATAATGTGTGGGATTTCCCTTATGCTGGACTTATTTAAGTATACAGCTTACTTTATCACCTAAGTGTGCTGGAAATCCTATCATAATGGAAGACTTAGTTGAAAGGATTTCCGGTGGAGTCAGCAATTCGCTCTATTGCGGACTAATCTTTTTGGCCTTAGAGTTTTGAAAAATCATGTCAGTCCCTTTACATATACAAGCTTTCGCTCAACCACAACCACTTAACAAACCGAGTACATTACAATAAATTGTTTCCTTCCCCTCGAAACTATTCTTGGAAAACCACCGTGTAAAAGATCAATAATGAGGAAAAAGGGCGATAGAGTTCATCAAACAGCAGAGCTGCCGGCTTTGTGGCATGTGTTTCTATTATGGAAGTATGAGCTGTAATCATCAAGAAACCAAACCATGGTAATAAATCATCTAGACTAAACAGACATTAATCTTTTTGTAGAAAGTGTGAGTACCATTGTTTCTGTTTTCCTATAGTATCTATATTAATTTATTTGACATGACATTCTAATATAAAAATTGGAGTCAGTTATTTCAGTCCTCAACGTAATGATGTATGGAACAAAATTTGAGTATCAGTATTTCTTTCTTTGCTCTTGAACTTTAATATTTGATGGGAAGCATATATAATATTGATCTTAATACTTTGATTGGCTTCATGATATCATACTTAAAAGGTTTATATCATGGTTCAATCAATCAGCAATATTGTTTTTGCATGCATAAGCTTGATTACATCATGAAAATCATACAGTAGTTTTGGATATCAATAGTCAATAATTGTCTAAGCTTTCATGCTACACATAATTTATCTATACTAACTGTTAGCCTATTTATTTTCTGCATTTTCAATATTGTCTTTGGCATTTTCAATATTGTCAGTCCAAAGAAAAGCTTTCTTTTCTTCAAATTATTCATCATCCATTTTGAAGAAATTTTTCTCTGAGATATTATGTCATTTTGCAAGACTTAGTATGCCCAGACCTGTAACGTATTTAGAGACCATACCCCTTTAACGAATGTATTTGATTTCAGCCATTGGCTACCAGAATGTTGAGTACTAAAGGTGCTTTAATGATGAATGATGAGGCTAGACTGGCAAAGATTGTGAAGTTTTCTGAGTCAATGTGGAAGCTGACATATTATGTAAGCGTTCAAGTGTGGGTTCTTTCTATAATAACGCAAGAGCCTTGGTCATTGGATACAAAAGAGTACTTCAAAGGGTGGCCAAATCAAGAATTGAAGTAAGTCCTGTCTTCGTCATCCCTTTCTTTGGGAAGCTTTTCGTATTCTTTAATACATAGAAGCCCAGGAAAGAAACAAATGATTACATGAGGCTCAAAGGTTATAATCCTTTATGTTATTTAAGTCAGTTTCAGTTGCACAACTCCTATGCTCTTTACTTGTTTTGTTGGTTATGCGCTGAATGATTAGAAAAGTGCCGTACTTGAATCTACATTGTGTTTCTTCCTATATTTGTTTGATTATTGTGTTCTAGCAGTGTTTCTCAACAAGTAGTAGATGTAGCACTTTGGAAAACTTAGAAATCATGACAAAAACTCTGGTTGGAATAGTGAGTACATAGCTATTCTGCTACTTCCTATATTTATTTGTCTAATGTAGCTTGTTAACTCTTTTGAGGTATCAAGTGATGCCCTAGCTGATTTCATATTTTCTGAGTTAGACTTCCATTCTGTTTTTGTCTGATGGCTTTCTTTCTGTAGTGGTTTCCTGAGAAAACTTATATATTACCCGCTTTGCTCATTTTCTGAACTCTGTCATTCTCAATAGATTTTCATTTCTAGAATGTTTTGTTTAAAGATTTGGAGGACTGTACCTGCTTATTTTTTTGATCATCTCTGTTGGATTTGCAATTACCTGCTTGACTTTGTTTAATCATTATCTCTTCTCACGTAGGTCCTTACTGATGTTGTTCTACATGTGTCAATGTGGGTTCTACATTTATAGCATTGGTGCTCTTGTTGCATGGGAAACCCGCAGGAAAGATTTCTCTGTTATGATGTCTCATCACATAGTAACTTCATTTTTGATTGGATACTCATATCTAACAAGGTAAATATTTACTAAAAGCTAATAAACCTTGTGATCTTCTGATTATCTACAAGCGAATTTTGTTTCTTTTTATTTGTTCTTGTTGAAAATTTTCTGATTATCAGAATGAAGCTTCAAAGAGTGAAATGTATGATTTTACATGTGACCATGCAAACATTTTCTCAATCAGATATTTATGTGCATGTGGTTAGACATTACAACTGGTAAATATCCCCTTTTTTGGTGTTACTAATGCCTCCTCAATGCAGATACATAAAGGAGACATTAGCAATCATATCAACCTTTTTAGATTTTTTTTTTATCGTCGAATGAGTTTGTCCAATCAATACTATTTTATGCTATTCTATGTGGTTTTGAAGGTCAGTCATCTAAGAATCATGTTTCACAGTCTCAAAGTTCTTCAAATTCTTTCTTGGTGCCTTCTGACTTAGTTTCTATTCTAATCATCTTACATGAGTAACTTATAGTGTAAACTCTTTCCTAGCTCATTGGCCGTGTTTCTCTGGCATCCTTTGCTCATGAAATGGGGCCAAAAGGAGACATGTTGGATGTATGTATAGAATCACACATGTTCTTATAGAGCTAAGATAAAGGATTATAATCTTTAAATTGATAGTTATTTTTGATAAGTGTTTTGAAAGAACAAAACTTGATAAATCCTCCTGATAACAAAAAAAATCTATCTTCAAGAAAATGTATATGCAAGCTCACCCTACTGCAAAGTTGCAATATTTTTTTTTTTTTTTTTTTTTGAGAAAAGGCAGCATGCTGCCGCTTCATTCAAAAGGGAAATGAACTCAGCTACAGGACTGAGGGCATCAGGCCTCGAACCCAGGAGAAGGAGGAGAGAAAGCGGGGTTAAAAAAGCGAAAAAAACAAAAGAAGTTGAAAAAAGCAAAACAAAATGGAGCAGAGGTAGGCCCCAGGCCTAAGTACAGAACCTAGACCACTGCGAATGGCAATTCCTGATTTCGGCGAGGATAGCATCAAAGCTACGACTCTTATTTTCAAAAACCCTTCTATTTCTTTCGAGCCACACCATCCACCAGGTGGTCGCGATGGTGGTGAGAGTCCTTCCGCCCCAAGCCCCCCCTCTTGTGTGAGTTAGCCTCCCACAGCAAGGCGACGGTCGGGCAGGTACGGATCTCCGCTTTATTGGGTAGCAGGGTCTCCAGCAATGAGTTGGCGCAGGTGCAGGAAAGGAAGAGGTGGTCGGCGGTTTCATCAGGGCCGAGGCAGATGGCGCAGCAGGTGGGTCCGGTCCAATTTCTTTTATGAAGGATGTCTCTGGTCAGTACCCTCCTTCGCAGTACAAGCCAGACAAAGATTTTGACCTTCAGTGGCAGTTTGATGCTCCAGAGCCTGTTGAAGCGGTCGTCGACTTCCCCACTGTCCTGCAGGAAACGGTACATAGACTTGACTGAAAAGAGCCCAGAGGGGGTCCAACGCCAAAGGAAAAGGTCTTTGTTGTCGGTGGGGTGCAGTTGCGGTGTGGTCGCTTTCTGGTCCTGGATTGCGTCCTCGAGGCCTGAGGAGCCCCTCTCAAGGCCCTCCAGGATTCTTGCCCAGTTCCAGCCGTTCTGAGCAATACAGTCGCTCACACGTAGATTTTTGCTGCTAGCCAACTCATAGATACGTGGAAACTGGGTTGAGAGAGGCGAGTTCCCTGTCCAGATATCTGACCAGAAGTCAGTCCGAGCTCCATTTCCTACCGATAGTGTCGTACCGCACTTGAAGAGTTCCCTCGTGCGTAGAACACTTCTCCACCAGTGAGAGTGAGGCGTAAAGGAGGAACCCTCGCGCAGCGGTTTTCTGCGGAGATAGTAGAGCCTCGTGACTAGTGGTTCCCAAAGGGTCATGTCCATGGAGAGGAATCTCCACCACCACTTTACCAGTAGGGCGGTGTTCAAGCTTTTCAAGTTCAGGATACCTAAACCCCCATCTCTTTTGTTTCTGCAGGCCGTCTTCCAGCTGACCAGGCAACTCCCCCCTGACGCAGAACTGCTTTCCTTCCAGAAGAAGGCTCGGCGAAGCGAGTCGATTCTTTTGATGACCTAGGCAGGTGCTCTGAAGACCGAGAATAAGTAGAGGGGTAGATTTGACAGCACCGAGTTGACCAGGGTTAGCCTTCCCCCATAAGAGAGTAGTTTTGCTTGCCACCCATTGATTCTTTGCTCGATCCTGGAGACTATATGTTGCCAATCTTCCTTCGGGATGCTGCCCTTCCCAGCGGTAGGCCTAGGTACCTGATCGGGAGCGAGCCCAGTTTACAGTTTAGGATCGCTGCAAGTCGCTCACCTTTTTGGTTTCTGTTGCCCAAATAGAGCAGCTCCGATTTTGACGTGTTGATTTTGAGTCCGGATGCCCATTCGTAGACCAACCACATAAAGCGGAGGTTGCGAATCTGTCTGGCTTTGGCTTGGCAGAAGAAGATTGTGTCGTCCGCGAATTGGATGAGAGTGGTTTTTGAGTCCCTCGAAGGTCCAACTCCTTTGAGTAGGTTGTTTTGGACGGCTCTGTTTGTCATGCGCGCCAGCCCTTTAGCCACCAGCAGGTAGAGGAAGGGTGAGAGCGGGTCACCCTGACGAAGTCCCCTCTTCATTTTGAACCATTTGGTGGCGCTGCCGTTGACCAGGATGGCAACTTTGCCGTTGACGGTGCACTGGTCGATCCACCCACACCATTTCTGGTTAGCGCCAAGGCAAAGGAGGATGTGTTTGAGGAAACTCCAGCTTACATTATCGAAAGCCTTTTCAAAGTCCGCCTTGACTCCCACACAGTCGATGTGCTTGCTAGCATCCCAGCTGACTAGTTCGCTGGCAGTGACGAAGGAGTCAAGGATGAATCTACCTTTGATGAAGGCACACTGGACCGGGGAGATGATCTTGTCCAGTTCGATGAGGAGTCTGTTCGTGAGCACCTTAGAAATAATCTTGTGGACGCAGTTGAGAAGGCTGATGGGCCGGAAGTCGTTCGCCGAGCTCGCCCCTTCAGATTTGGGAATCAGGCAGATGTGCGTGTAATCAATGGGGCCCGTGTTGAGAGATCCCTCGAAAAGATCATCAAATATTTTGACGAGGTCGCCCTTGATGACGTCCCAGAACTTCTGATAGAAGGCCATACTGAAGCCGTCCGGTCCGGGCGCCTTATCTCCTGACATCTGGAAGGTTGCTTTTTTTATTTCTTCTAGGGTGAAGGGGGAGGGAGGTTTTCCGAGCTCAACGCGGTCTTGTCGGGGAAGAGGTCGCTCCAATCTCCGCACGCGGGGGGGGGGAGATGGTCTGGCGCGAAACGGTTCTTGAATTTGTGATAGAAATAATCGCTTTTGTCATTTTCCCTTTCCAGCGTGATGCCCTCGTCCTTGACGGTCCCGATCCGGTTGGCTTTGTGTCTACCGTTGGCCATTGCGTGGAAGAATTTCGTGTTTCCGTCCCCTTCTTTTAGCCAGTGCTGCTTGGATCTGGTTCTCCAAAGTATCTCTTCTTCCTCGATGATGGCTTTCAGTTGGCTTCTGAGCTTAGACCTCAACACTAGCTCGCCGGGGGTCAGACATTGGAGCTCCTCTAGGGAATCGAGCCTTTGTATCTCCTCCGCAGTTGCCTTCTTGGTTTTGCAGATACTATAGAAGTTAGAGGACCGCCACTCCTTGATACGCTTGCGGCAGTGTCTAAGCTTTGCGGTGAAGGTGAGAATGCTCCCTTGCCTTCCTTGCTTGGCTTCGATTTTCTGCCACCAGATCGGAACCAGCAAGTTGAAATCGTTTCTGCTAAGCCAGACCTTCTCAAATCTGAAGGGGTAAGGGGTACGATTCCTCTGGGTTTTCAGTAGAAGAGAGGAGTGGTCAGAGGTGATCCTGGGGAGCGCCGACACTGAGGAGAGGGGAAAGGCTAGATCCCATTCGGTTGATATCAGGAAGCGATCGAGTTTGGCAAGAGAGGGTGGGCTTTGCATGTTGGACCACGTGAAGCTTTGGTTGAGCATCGGGAGGTCAACCAGTTCCAGCTCGTTGATCATAGTGGAGAACATGGTCATTAAGCGGTTGCACCAATTACGCCCCTGTCTCTCGGTCGGGGAGCGCGTAAGGTTGAAGTCCCCGCAGATTGCCCAGGGGCCAGGGCAGGTAGGTTTTAGCGCAACAAGTTCCCGACAAAACTCGTCCTTGCCCTCCCAGGACGGTGGACCATACACATTAGTGAGATAGAAGGAGGAGCCGCAGGAGGTATTCAGCAGGCGCAGTGTGAGAGAGTGGTCCCGCACGATGGCTTCGGAGCAGGTGAAGTGCTTGGAGCTCCAGCAAGTGACTAGGCTGCCCGAGGCCCCCGCGGAGGGGATGAAGTGGCACTTGTCAAAGTCTGACCCAGCGAGGGAAAGGAGGAAGGAGCGCGAGAATGAGCTCACTTTAGTTTCTTGAAAGCACAAGACAGAAACTTTAAGACCACAAACGACCGATTTCACAATAGCACGCTTAGTTAGATCGTTCAATCCTCTGACATTCCAGGAGCATATTTGAAACATAAGAAAAGCTAAAACACCGGGTAACGGGATTCGAACAGCAGGTCGGTCAGTGTGCAGGGCCGGCAAAGCCCAGGAGCGAGTAGGCGTCCTCATCGCTGAGGTTGATGCCAAGCTTGGCGGTCTTGAGGATTATCAACTTGACAGCCGCCGCGCCGTCGTTGCCGGAAGGCGGGGAGACGGGCGCGCCCTCGCCCATGAGCAGGGTCTTGCGGGCTACGGCGCGGTCCAGAGCGAGGGTGCCTGCCCTCTTCGCTAGCCGAGGGCTCCTCCTGATGGCTAGGGAGGTGGATGGGTTGGCGATCGAGGCGGTAAGGTTCCCGACCGGCGGGGCAGGCGCGGGGCGCCGATCCGGCTGGTCGTCCTCCGGGCCACCCGGGGTGGGCTGGCTGGGCTGCTACAGGTCGCTCCGGGGGTTGAGGCCTCAAAGTTGCAATATTATGAGGCGTATTTGATAAGTAGTGAATTGTTATGCTCATGGTTAAGACTCTTACGAAGATTCATGAATCCACAATAGGCCAATAACAATAACAAATCATGACTTAAACTAATTTCTAATGTCAAATACGAGAACAACTAGAACCGGGTATTATGCGTACGAATATCTTTAAAGCAGTATTTGACTACCGTCTTCAACAAAGCATGCTTACTACTTATGAACATAAGTTGCAGAATAGAACAAAAAGACTGAGCATGCTATCAACATTTCGTTATAAAGGATCTAGGCACGACAAAATAGAAATTTCAACTTGTAAACCTAAAGTATGGCAAGAAATAGAGGCTAGTTTAAGTATACCGACTTCAAAATTTGAGCACCCTCCTCAAGGCTAAGAGCAACTTAGCCCGCAAGTTCGAAATGGGATTTGATTTCTCAGTTTCATTTCAAATCCAAAAGAATGGTGAATCTAAGTTAAAATCCTATTTAATCATGTTTAGTTTAACATTAATAACACTCAATTTCCACTTCTAGGGTTTAATTTGTGTAGAAGCAAAGAGCCTCAAAGCCCATTTGTTGGAAACAATATTCGACTAATTTGATTTAAAATTTTACAATTAATCTGGTCATGATCTTAGTAAACAGATCCGATAGTCCTCTTCAATTTTTCCAAACAAATCCAACTATACATAATTATTCCAAGGCCTCAATCCAAGCTATAACAAAATATTACAGACATTTTACAATTTGGTCCAGTAGTCCTTGAGTAAACTTTCAATAATTAGAATTTAACCTTGATCTTAATACATCAAACTCAAGCAGCTGTGCCTTGAAGCCCAATCAAAAATATATCAATCAAATTGTGCCTTAAGACATGATGCAACAAATAAGGGAGAGCACAGCAGTGCCACAGACCCATCTGATGGTAGTGGTGGCAGCAGTGGTGCTGCAGCCATGGTAAGGTTGGCTATGGTTTCGATGGTGTGTGCATTATGTCCATTTTGCAAACATGCCCCAACCAACAGTGCATGATCAGACTAAACAAAGAGAGGGAGAGAGAGTTATTTGCTTCTCCTCGAAATTATGCATCATGGCCAACCTCTTCCGTACTTTAACCTCTTCCTTAGTTTGAATCCTATTTGCAAGCTGATTAGAGACGACCTAATTACCTCCAAACCTTGACCAAAAGTTGGAGTGGACCTTGGTCGGATAGTTACGACCGTACCTAGGGAAAAAGAAAATTCTTGTAGTAGGCTTTTCAACAGAATAGGTTGGCTTCCTCTGTTTTGTATCTTATTTACAAGCCAGGACAAGTCTCATGCAATACTAATTCCAATTTTGAACGATTAATTTAACGTTAAGGGGCTGTTTGGTTCAAGTTTTGTAATGTTCCGATAATCCTCCATATTTTCTATTTAAAATATTCAAACCATTACCATTTCACTCAAGTTGGGTCGTTGTAAAAGGTGTTAGTGAAGTAGTGGAATCATTGTAGATTCGTAGGTGGTAGAACACTAGATTATTATAGGTTGAGGTATTCTCATTTCCATGCTTGATGGAAATCATTAGTAGTCCATTAATAAAAATTTACTAGTTTTTAACGACCTCTCAACCCAAGTAGCTAGATAAGTTAGTAACAAACTTGCCATTCCAAATATAAAAGATACAACATTCCCGGAATATTACAAACCTTGAACCAAACGGCCCCTAACTATTATCTGCCATCAATTTCTAAGATAATAAAACTCTTTCTATCCTACTTCAAGGATTACAGAGAACGTAAGTTCATCTTAACCTTCTCTCCATATATAAGGTAATTTAATTCCAAAGGATAATAATATGATTGTAATTGAACAATCTCATCCTTGATTAGCGATCCTAATCTCTATGGTGTTTAAATTCTTCTTTCTATGTTTAACAACTTGAACCTTTCTTTTAGAGACGTTAAAATCTCATCCATGCATACTCCCATCCAACTCTTATACCTAACAATTAAATTCTTCGAAGGACTTGTCATTTCATAGCAAGCCACTTCTTTAAATAGAATCCAAATTTGACTGATCCAAGAATCTGATACGTCCCAAACATATATCATTAGGTTTATCTCGATTCCCCAATCATGATTGTGTAATTACTTTTTCTTTTGAGTTTAATTCCTTCCATAAAATGTCACCTCAAAGGTTCCAATAATCGCAGTGACTTAAACTCGTTGTCTTGTCTATTTAACTCATCTCTAAGTCAATTTAGTCCCAATTTTCAGGCATAGGCCTAAATTATGGCCAATAAATTAGTGCTAAAATTTTGTAATATTTTGTATTAATTTCACACAGGAAAGGTTGTCTTGGTTCCTAGTTCCCTATTTTGAAATAAATTTGAAGTCCCTTTTAACAATGTTCAGATTCTACCTGATACTGTTGTTAAACTAAAATTGTTTATAAGCCCAACCTAGGTTCCATTAGTTTCTATTCCATTTTTGTCACACTCTGATATTATTTGCACATAACATATCTAGCCAATCATATCACACCCAATTTAAATTTTTATCCACTTAATATTTTATTTCTGAATTATATTTAAATGCAAGCAATTTAAATCCCAAAGTTCTTGGGGAATGGGTTAGATAGTCTGGAGTCCAGTTTTGGTAGAAAAAAGTTGGGACAAGTAAAAATGTTTGTAACTAGTTATAATCTTAATTTGTGAAGTTAGTTTGAGATATATTAGTTAAAGTAAAACTATATTTGGGTATTTTGCTTATTTAGGCATGCTATTTGTAAATTTTCATTATGTGGTTTTAAACAGATTGTCTTGTTCTGAGGCCATGCATCCATGAGGATCGCAAGCCCTTATGTTTGGCGGGCTTGTCATGCACCTGGCTAAGCTTTTGGGTTGGGGTGTGTATGTCCAATTTATACTGTTTTATGTCATACCTCTTTTCTTTATTATCATATAATTTTTTCCCTATATTTTGATGGTCAATAATCTAAAAATTTGGTTTCACAATCGTTAAATTTTACAAACTCTTGTGTTGGTTTCTTCAAACTTAGTATTCATCCTAATTATCTTTCATAAGTAATTTCCAGTGTTAACTCCTTTCCGTGTCTTTGGCTGTGCTTCTTTTGCATCCTTTGGTCCTGAAAATAGAGCCAAAAGGAGTTTTGTTGGATGCATGCGCAATGTTCCACATGTTCTTATAGAGACAGGATAAAGGATTATAGTCTTTAGTTGATAATTCTGTTTGAGAAATGCTATGAAATGAAAAAACAGCTTGGCAAAACCTCCTGATAATATGCAAGTTATTTATGCTGAGGAGACTGAAAGGAAAAGGCACCACTCTCAATAGTCACTTATGAAGGCAGATCTCTCGTGATTTGAAAATTAGATATTCTTGTGATATTTGCCTTCAAGTTCTAGGTTACATCTCTAAAGTATAAATTCTGAATCCGTGACAACTTAAATGAAATTCATGCTGATCTTTGTTTATTAGACTTTATTAGTTTGTCAGACAAAACTAATAAAAGCTGTTCTTATTGTGCAGTTTTTTCCGGATCGGTATTATCATCCTTGCTTTGCATGATACAAGTGATGTTTTTCTAGAGGCGGCCAAATTGTTCAAATATTCTGAGAAAGAGATCGCAGCTAGCTTGTTCTTTGGACTCTTTGCACTCTCATGGCTTTTGTTGCGTTTAATTTACTTTCCCTTCTGGATAATTAGAACCTCATGGTCTGTTTTGCATTACTTTCTCTGCAGCCTTTCTGATTAACTTTTTCTTTTCTTTGTTTTTTGTCAAATCATATATTTCTTATCATTTTGGATGCTGAAAAATTGCAGCTACCTGTCTATTGAGGCCTTGATGATGCTGGAAGACTTTCCTGCTGCTTTGTACTATGTTTTCAACACCATGCTCCTCACACTGCTTGTATTCCACGTCTACTGGTGGAAGCTAATATGCTCCATGATCATGAGACAGCTGAATAACAGAGGACAGGTGGGAGAAGATGTTCGATCAGGTACAAAGCATTTTATGTTCACTTCTTGCTTGATGCACTACTAAGGGAAGAATTCTACTTATTGACTCAATTGGATTTTAATCTATCTGGAAAGTTTGTTTTATTGATAAATTTTAGGGTCAACTTCAATTTGCCTTCCGGTGATTTAGCGTCTTTTCACTCTGTCACCCCGTTATTTTAATAGTTTCACTGTACTACCCCATGGGTTGATTTTTGATTAAACTGTAAAATCTTACCATAAAACAAGCTAGCAAAGTGGTACACTACAAACCAGAGAGTGGTAGAATATATAACATTTTACTAATAATCTGCAGGGTATGAGCCTTGTTTCATGGCAAATATTTATGGTGAAACAAATATTAAATCAGTGTATCAAAGTGTAACTTTTTTTTAAACCATAGGTCACGTGTCAAAACGAAAATGTGGTAAGCCACAGGTCGGGAAATTGAAGTTTACCATAAATTTTATCTTATTATATTGCAAACGAACCTGTATTGCTGTCTTACCGACTAACCAAATGTAGCTAGGTCAGCAGTGCTGATTTTCTTTCCAAAAATGTTGGCTGATGGCCTGTAGATCAGCAGCCATAGATCATTTTGAATTAAATTGCTCGAGTTGTCAGCCAACATACACACATCTTCGATAGGTTTCTCAAGACTGCTTTTTTGTTCGTGAAGGACAACATAGGACCCTACCTGTTTTCTAATAAAAGAAATCAGAATAAATTGTTGCCTTGTCCATTCTGCTTCGCGGCCTGTAACTTGGAAAGTTTGGTCAGATGAATAGGAATTTATATGATTCTTTTCCTTTGAAACTGCACAGTTGTATCCAAACATTAGGTCTATGGTGTGATTTTATTGATGACTGTTCGATTACAGATTCGGAGGATGAAAAATGATCAAGCTCTAATTCTGTGGATTTATCACTCAACTATTTGGATGGTGCAGACGCCTTCATTTGCCGTCGTAGGCTATTATGATAGTTTATAATCTTTTGTATCTACAATTTTTTTTTTGATCTCAATGATGCAGACATGAGCCAGATTAGGAAGAGAAGGTGAATAGGAATTAGCGTAGGTAGGGAAAGATGTTGTCATCGGAAAATCTTTTTATCTATTTTAATCCTTCAATTTTACAAAACATAATGATTCATAATCCCAGTGTTATACATGGGCTGTATGCGACCGGGATTCTCTTCCGCTTCCTTCATGAAGGCTTTGGCACGACAAAACAAAGAAAACAATCAGCTGATGAGTATGAATTTTGAGCATCATTTCTTTTTTTAATTGTTCAGGTTATGTAGGCCCCTTTTTTTTTTTGCTTTTTTCGTTTCGTCTCCCGGGAATGCTGTTTTAGAATGAAATAAACTGCATAAATGCTGTTGTAGTAGAGCTGCTTGTCACGGACTTAAGCGAAATTGCTTAAGAAGTCCGCGCGGCGCTCGCCTTCCTTCGCGAAGTGAGCAAGCCTACACCGTCTCTTGTGAACTTGGAAGAGTAATAAATGGGAGACTCTTGGGAGCTCGTAGCCTTCACTTTTAGCTTATGCTTGTATGCCACTTGGCACCTTTTCATTAGATAGTTGGGCGGCGAGTGGTCTATAAAAGGTTGTGACCTCCACCCCTTTTAGTAAGTAAGAAACATTGTAGCTTTCTAATTTCAGAAATACAAATACTCTTCTTCAAACTCTCTCTCTTGCAATTCAACTTTGGGCGAGTAGGTACAAGTTCACAAGAGACGGTGTAGGCTTGCTCACTTCGCGAAGGAAGGCGAGCGCCGCGCGGACTTCTTAAGCAATTTCGCTTAAGTCCGTGACAGTATTTCAGAAATATAAATACTCTTCTTCAAACTCTCTCTCTTGCAATCCAACTTTGGGCGAGTAGGTCCAAGTTCACAAGAGACGGTGTAGGCTTGCTCACTTCGCGAAAGAAGGCGAGCGCCGCGCGGACTTCTTAAGCAATTTCGCTTAAGTCCAAGACATGCTGCTGCTTCGTAATTGTTGTTGTTGTAGCAGAACTTTCGCGGCAAAAGTCATGGAGAAATTAGTTCTTTACTTTCCATTCTGATGGTAGTTGGTTAGATTTACTTGTGATAAAATGCTGGTTATTTTTATTTGTGTTTATGAAATATTGACTTTCTGAAAAGAACAGGATTTGCTGATCTGACAAAATGGCTGAGGAAAACTGTAATTACAGCTTAACACAAAATGGCCTGCACTTCTGTAAGAGTGGCATAGACCAAAAAAAAAAAAAAAAAAAGGGGGGGGAAAAAGTGCCAACTTTATTTATTTATTTATTTATTTATTTACTTAAATCCTCTCAATTGTTGACTTTTGTAAGGTTGGTGGTGGACTGCCCAACAGCACACAATTACAAATCACACTCTTCTGAACAACACTAATATAGGTGTAATGATTTTTTTTAAAAAAAAAAATAAGAGGCAAGACAGATAGCTAAATAAGCTTCACTTATTATTTATATATTACGGACACTTTTATAAATTTTGCTCGGACATTCGCATGTCCGTATCGGATTCGTGTCCGATGTGTATACGTCGTGGACGCGCGTTTAATGCCGATTCATAACGCATAGAATTAAAAAAATATATATATATTTTTATTTTATTTTTTTTATGCATATATAATGTAAGATGATAAATATTTTAGTTTTTTGATGAGTACATATAAATATTTGTTGGCCAATATAAATAAATTATGTATGATAAATTTTTTTTTTAAAAAAAATATATAAACTATCCATACAAATTTTATTAATTTTTATTCGTATAAGAAATATAACAATATTTTATCAATAGTCATATTTTATATATAATAAATATATATTATTATATTAATAATATAATATTTTATTATTTGTGTTCACGTTGTGTTCGCGGCTTAATTTTTTGGAAGCTGCCGAATCGTCGTGTCCGAATCATATCGTGTCTCATATTTCGTGTCAGTGTCCGTGACATTTAGGTTATTATAGACTTTTTCAACCCTTTATTTCTAAAACAGCTAACTCAAAACTTTTCTTTTCCCTCTAAACTACAAATTAAGGTAAACACTCAGCCAGAAAAGCAGAAACATGAAAAAGCAAAACTAAATTTTGAACCAAAACAAGCACAAAAAAATACTAAAAGAGCACAGTAAGGAGATACATGTAATATTAAATTACAACTACTAAATAAAGTCAATCAATTTTCAACGTCTCAAAACTAAATGAAGTTGATACATATACGCTAGAATCGAAACTTCATTTACCATTAGTAATTTAATAAATAATTAAAAAATATTAGTTAGAAAAAAAAATTGGATGCAAAATTTGAAAATATTATTTTTGCCATCAAAAAAATAAATTATTTGAAAATATTTTTGTTTTGTAAAAAGAAAGAATATTTTGAAATTAAATTAATTTTTTTTTTTTTTTTATAAAGTTGATTCTTTTTAAACTTGATTGTTTCGATTGTTGGTTTAAATATTTGTTAGTGACATAAATATGCATTTAAATTAATTTATTTCTAAATTTTGTTATATTATTAATATTTTTTAAAAAAATTTTCTTGCATAAAAAAAAATAACTAATTTTTTTTCCCGCCAAAACGATAAAACAATTTTTGTTTGCCGTACGAAAATAAAAAAAAAGTGTCCGTTTGTTTAAGATAATTTAAAAATATAGAAAAAAAAAATCCATTAGTTAGTTTGAGATAATTTTAAAATATAAAAAAAAATATAAAATAATATATTAATATTTAATAAAAAAGAAAAATAGAATGTGGAACTTTGTTTTTCTACATAGATATTTTGTGACATAATATTTTATTCATTTTAAAATTTTAATTTTTTAAATTTTGTTATAAATTTGATTTTTTCTAAATTTTATTATTTTGATTGGTGGTTTAAATATTTATTAGTGACATGAATATTCATTTAAATTAATTTATTTTTTAATTTTGTAATATTTCATTTGTTTCGATTATTTTTTATTTGTAATTTAATTTTAAAATTTGATTTGTTTTCGATTGTGTTTTTATTTGAGATAATTTAAAAATATAGAAAAGATATAAAATAATATACAAATATTTAATAAAAAGATAAAAATAAAAAGTGAAACTTAGTTTTTCTACGTAGATATTTTTCTCTGTCATTTCCTGTCCGCTTTTATATATAGTATAGATATAGATATAACTATTTATTTTTATATATAGTATAGATATGAATTAGGTTGGAATGTTATTGATAAGTCATTAATGTTATCAATTGTTTAGCCATTGGATTAAGAAATGTGCGGTTACGATAATAGTGGTTTCCTAGGATTTAGTGACTGGTTGATTAAATAATCAAAATCTTAGAGAATCACTATAATTCCAACCGCACATCCTTTAATCCAACAGCTGGAAATTTGATAACATAAATTGTTTGGTACTATCGATAGTATTCCAGTCGAAATCTATAGATATACTATTTATAGGAGTCCGGCTGTAATACTATCGATAGCACCAAGCAATTGGTGCTATCAAATTTTCAGGCCTTAGATAAAAGAATGTGCGGTTGGAATTATAGAAGTCCCCTATAATTTGTAGTATTCAACCAACCACTCACTAAATCCTGAAGGGCCACTATTATTATGCTATTGATAGCACCAAGCCCTTGATGCTAGGTTTTTGACTCTTGGATAAGGAGATTTGCGGTTAGGATGATAGTAGACTCCTTGAATTTAGTGGGTAGTTGGAAAAATAATATAATTTAAGGGATGAAAATGATTGAAGGGATAGATCTAATGGTAGAAAATTTGGTAGCACTAAGGCTGCGTTTGGTTCGGGGATAAGAAAAATTTAGTTATACCGGGAATAGGTATAAGTTATGGTATTAGCAATAACTAATGTAAATTTGCGTTTGGTTGGGTAGTTGAGTTATACCGGGGATAAAGAAAATTGTGTTTGGTAAATTATATAGGAATAAGAAGAATAAGAGGAATAAGAAAAAATTATGTTTGGTTGGGTATAGAGGAATAAGATGAATTGAGAGGGGATAAATATGTGTTTTGACTATTTTGCCCTTTAAATTAAAATTTAAGTGGGAGTAAAAATTTTAAGTGAGAGTAAATAAAAATTAATTTTTAAATTTTAAGTGGGAGTAAAAATTTTAATTTTTACATTTATATACATTTTAAAAGATTTATGAAATAATTGTATACATTTTAATAATTTAAAATTAATAATTATTTTTTACAAAAATGAAATAAAATAAAATTTTTAGATTTATTAAAAAATAAATTTAAAAAAATTAAAATTTATAAAATAAAATATTTTAAATTTAAATATTTTTTAAAATTTAAAAATTTTAATTTAAAAAAATAAAAAAATTAATTTTTATTAGGTGTATGCAAAAGAAAGGAAAAAAAAAAAAAAAAAAGTGCGGTGAGTGAGAGAGAGAGAGAAAGGGTTGCTTGGGGAGCAAGCCTTCCCTCTCTCTCGATTCCCATGGAGAGAGATAGAGAGAGAGATGCCCACGTGCCCATGCCCCTTTCGATTCCGTGCAAAATTCTAAAACCCAACTTATTTCAGCTCCATTCGGGAACGCAGGTTCCCATCTAAACCCGGGATAGGAACAACAGTTTCTTTTTTTTTTTTTTTTTTTTTTTTAATGTTTGGATATTAAAACGGGGATCCCCTTATTCCCGTTATCAAACGCAGGCTAAGTATTTTGTATTATTGATAGCATAGTAGTCGAACTCTATCTATATACATATAAAAATTATAACGGGGTCGAAGACGAATGAGTTGATCCAGCTCATGCTTGGCTCATTTATGACGGATTCGATTTGATTACGAAAGGAACATGAGTTAGGTCATGAACAGCAATCGAATATATATTCCAGCTATTTCGAAATCGGACAAGAAAGGACAGAGGTCTGCTCATGATTTGAAATTAATTTTGAAAAAAAAAAAAATTAACTTATTTTATATTTAAAATTAATTTTGATTAAATTATTTTCAAGCCTACTACTCGCAAGCGGGGAAGTAGACTTGCAGCGCTAGATCAAACTAAAGGTTCGGCCTGTGGCTCGACCTGGATATACTGCTTATTGTATGACGTGGTGTGCGACGTTCACGCAACAGTTTTTTTTTTTTTTTTTTTTTTCCTACGACGCGTCCACGTCTCACATCTCTCTCTCTCTCTCTATTCCTTTCTCTCTCTCTCTCTCTCTCTCTCTCTCTCTCTCTCTCTCCTTGTGGGTGTAGGGGTAAATAATACCATTCACACATTCTTACGCAACCATCTTCGGCGGGTGCTCGGCGTGAAGCAGAAGAAGAACCAGATCAGATCGGGGGATCGGAGATCGGAGATCGGAGATCGGAGATCGGAGATGGGGCGGCTGTTCTTGATAAGCCTTGAAGGGAAGATCTACAGCTGCAAACACTGCCAAACCCACCTCGCCCTCGCCGACAGCATCGTCTCGAAGGTCCTCCCTCACCTCCCTTAAACATCCCCCTCTTCCCCGCCCTCTTTGTCTCTGGATGAATCCTTTCTTTATCGTCGATCGGAATTCCTGAGGCATCAGAGGTCAATTCCTCTCGATCGATCGCGAAGATGCTAAAGAAGAAATTGTGAAATTTTGTGGTAGTCGTTGCGATTCTTTGCTCGATGATTCTTTTCCTTTGCTTTTCCACATTATTTGCCCTAATTAGCCCCCGATCGAGTTTTTCCCTAACTTTGATCTGTTATCTAATTAAATTTGCTTTTTAATGTAATTTTGCAGCATTCGTGATCTTTTGGCTTTCTTTTTGTTATTACTGCTTACTTTGAGATGATTTCTCCGTCTGAGAGTGGATGCCCAATTCGTGTCTAAATATAGTAATTTGATTGATTGCAATGGAAGAAGTGCTTAGTTATAATAACTATTTATGCTCATCTGAGAAAGTACTGCCCTATAAATTGCCGAGAGGGTTGTCAGGGAAATCGACGAGCAGAGCATGTATTCGTGCTGCTGGTTTTCCACAATCCGTACTCTTGCATCTATGGTTTGGAAGTGAAAAGAAAATAGAATTTATAAAGGATGATTTCTACATCCTCATGTTTATGGTCTTTGGCGGGTTGCTGTACATAAATATCAATGTTTTGACCAGAAGTTAAAATGTTTTGTTGGCTGAACATTTTGAGCTAATGTGAAAAGGATTATTAATAGCCTCTTGCAAGATTGTTTTGACTCTCACGAGCTCACGAATTCAACTGCGTCTAGTAAGTAGCATAAACCCTATTAAATGAGGAGACCAATTAGCTTTTTGATGTTGCTTGTCACAGGAACAGTCTATAGAGAACAATTTTTAATTTTGTAAATCGAGACACTTTGAAACTAGATTAATACAAGCCCTTTGATTGTGCATAAATTGATGCTTTGTAGTCTTAGATAAGCTTACTGTTGGTCCAGAAGATGTTTTACTTTTTTATTTATGCGCGATCTCTGTATCCGCTTCTTTCACCCACTTTTAATTACTAGGGAGAAGTTTCTTTAATATTCAGATACTCACTTTGGAGTTTTTTTCTCACCAAAGGTATGCCAATAATTATTGCGACAATGATGGTATCATTATATAATTCTGAATCTTATTGATGAATTGTTTTCATTAACAAGCAGTCCTTGGACATTACAATGTGTGAAAAACATTAAAAAAATTTCATCATCAAAGTTTCTAGAGTCTAGACTCTAATGTACATTAGTCTGGTTTCCTTTGGGTCTTGATTTTTAAATCCTGCCTTCTCAAAGAAAACAAAATTAAATGTGTCTGCTGGGATGAAACATGTATATCTGCCTTGAAGATCTGATTCAATGCTGCATTGCATACTGCTATACCTGCTATATTTGCAAACTACTAATGTAAATCAAAGACTAGAGCATCACAAGCTTTACTAAATGTAAATCTAAGACTAGTGTATTGCATGCTTAAGTACTCTTGTTGCCAATTTGCCATTAAGAAATCTGAGACACTTGTAGAACTGCAGTTATTAATTGAGAGAATTATATGGAACACTTATATTGTTTCCTTGAAATTTTTGTGCTCTAGTTTTATCTTGATTAAATGGCACTATAATATAGCTGTAGTTGAACATAATGTTTCTGTGTAAATTGTGTTTGTGCATATTGAATTCATAAAGCTGCATCTCATCTTCCTATTTGCATTCTATCCAGGCATTTCACTGCCGGCATGGGAAAGCTTATCTCTTCAGTAAGGTGTAAGTAGCTTAATCCTTCCATAATTATCAACAGTAGGGCATTCTTTAGTCTATTTACTTGTTTTTGGATGAAAATGGAAGTTTTTCTGTAACGACCCGGCACACTAGCAATAATAACTCGTTGGGCCCAAACCACAGCCCAAAATGTTTAAGCCCAGTTATTATTACTAGTGTCCATGTCCCTTATATACCCAAGAGTAACTTTTTTCCCATCCGATGTGGGACTATTAGGGTGTCACAGACTCCCCCCGTTTAGGCCTGACGTCCTCGTCAGCCCAAACACACACACACACACAGAGCCCAAGATCATCAGGCGATGTGAGACTTGTCTTGCTAGCCCTGTCATCTAAACCCAGGCTCAGTTGAGACTTGTCGCATACATCCGGCTGGTAACTGGTTCTGATACCAAATGTAACGACCCGGCCCACTAACAATAATAACTCGTTGGGCCCAAACCAAAGCCCAAAATGCTAAAGCCCAGTTATTATTACTAGTGTCCATGTCCCTTACATATCCAAGAATAACTCCATTCTCATCCGATGTGGGACTATTGGGGTGTCACATTTTCTATATAATTCCATTTTTTCCTTTTCTACAGAGCTGTTCCTTATGTATGATAAAACTTTTGGTTGACCGATACTTAGCTGTATGTGACGTTTCTTGCACTACCTATGAGTTCTTGTAATTTATCAAAATGTTTTCTTTTTTTCGTGATCACATTGAATACCTGACGAATCCTTCTAATGTCAAGCCATTAAACTACAATATATGTCATGAAAAGAAATCTTATAATTCATCATCGATCCACGATTTGACCCTACTTGATTGCTCATATAATTCATGATCTAATTTTGACATGGACCTCATTGTTTTAATTCAATATCAATCATTGTTCATGAGTTTCTATTTGTAATCGACTATCTTTAACTAAGGCTACTCGATTAGAAAGAATTAATAATGAGTCAATCACTCCTTCAGGCTTTACGTAACCAATGATATAAAGGCCGTGTCAAACCGGTTGGTTCGATCGGTCCGACCGTGATCTAGTCTATAATGCGGTTTGGTTCAATTCTTTGAACCAGATAAGCCAAAAAACTGCTTTGAACCATTTGAACTGGTGGTTCAACCATCGAACTGGTGAACCGGTCCGGTTTTAATCAAGTCGGCCGGATTTTTTTGTATCAAGCCATATTAAAATCTTATGGCTTAAATCAACTTAACTGATTTTATTTTCTATTGGCAGATTAATCTTATAAAAATTGAAAATTATAAACTTACTAGTGCAATAACCTGCGCTTTGCTGCGGAGAATTACCATTGAAATAAAAAATTATACATAATAAAATATGAGTTGCTGAAAATAATTTAGAATATGTAATTTAAATATACCAATAATTTGAAGTGAAACATCGAATCCTCTGAAGTAAACAGAAGAGAAGAGTTCATGTCAAGGATAAATTAGAAAAGTATGTCTGCCATTTAGTTAATTGTATATGAAAATTTCCTGCTACTTTGTTGGGGGGAAAAAGATATAAAAATTAACTGCCCAACAAAGTTTTAAAAATAATCCACGAATCACTAAAAAGTAATGAATCAACCGGGTAGAAGAGCAAACCAATTGTGGAATTAAAAGGCATGCCAAAACCCAAAGAAAGTGGATAAAACTCATGTGGAATAAACTATGGGTATGCAAAAATGCTTAATAAAAAACACTTCTTTTTGGACAATCCCTACTTATAAGTAAGACAACGCAATACAACAGCTGATGACGAATAAAACAACTAATACAATAGCTAAAATTGAATAAGAAATGATAGAGGAGAAAAAGGGGCAAGAGTAACTAATTATTAGGAACATACAAATAAAACAACTCATTTTTGCTTCTTTGTACTTTATTTTCATTCAATACTTCAAGAAAAATATATATGTAATTTATAACGCTCGAGGAGATGGAAAAAGGAGTCCTGGTGTATCTTCTTTTTCTTCTTGTTCTCCTCCTCCTACAAATTAAAAGGCACATCTTAGAAGTAAATAGTGGATCAAACACAACAATCACATGGAATTGGAAGCACCTAAACAAAAAAAAAAGCAATATCAAATTGCAAACCCATTGAGAATTTTTCATCAAAATTATCAAAATAGCTTTTATTTTTCATCAAAATTATCAAAATAGCTTTTATTTTTCATCAAAATTATCAAAATAGCTTCTCCTGTGTTCCTCTTTTGTTATTCATTATGCTACTGCTGTTGCTACTTCTTTTACTTTTGACCGTCTTGCTAATGCTGCGAGTGCTGTTGCAGCCGTTGCTACTGGTGTTCTTCTTCTTCTTCTTCTTCTTTTTCTTCTTTTGACATTGATTGTCTTGGGGCTGGTAGTGCTATTGGTGGTTCTCCCAACAATTTGATATTTTGATGCATTCGAAATCCATGTCTGATGCCTCATCAGTTATTAAAGCAATTTGTTAAGATTTGTTGTTATAGTCAAACGGTCTCCGAGTTGAGTTAAGAATTTTACACTTAAAATATAAAGTTCACGCTAGAATTGTTTTGAAAACTAATCATGAAAGCGAAGAAGAAGAAGAAGAAAAAAACATTCTTGAAAGGGCATCTTTTTAGAAGATTCTAGCAAGGGTTACTTATCCACAAAACTAAAGCCCTGTGTTAGGCTCTTATTAGGCAATTCGGCAAATTTCAATCACATTAACTTAATCTTATATTGAGAAATACACCTAGGTGATGAGTTAGTTAGCTGTGAAGATAATTCTCAACTAATATGCTTAAGCATACCAAATGACATACTGTTGAAGCTTTCAAGAATTTAATTTCTTAAAAAACAATAATTGCATAATCTGTTTAAGGTATACCATATCAAAACTACCAACCACACTCCTGTCTATCTCTAAACAATAGTAATACTATGTAATAAAAAGTAATGCTACACTTAACACTCTAATGACGTACCCACTCATATTTGCGTAGTAGTGTGATTCACCCATCATGTGAGCTCACATAGCACTGCCCCGCAAATTGATCAATTAGTTGCAATTTTTTTTTTACATGCGAATAAAAGAGTGGACAAAGTTTTTCTTTTTAGGCTAAACAATGCAATCTACAATAGTTTACTACATGCTGATACGGAAAATTTAAATTGGATAACTGGTGTAATTTACCAAAAGTATAGTGCATGACAAAAGAATAAAGAAAAAACTATCAAATCAATATAAGTTAGATAGAACAAAAATATCAAGTATCAAATATAATCAATATAGAAAAAATTTAGGAGACATGCAACTTTGCTTACAAAGAGAATACAAGGAAAAAAGAAAAATTATGTATAAAAATAAAACATTACGCTGCTTCAAAATCCTATCAAATATGCGAACTAACCTGAATTGGCATTCCAACCAATATGTGAAGAGAAGTGTAATACTTGTAGAATCCCACAAAAATTGAAGTTACACACCTAAATTGACAAAACATCAAACACATACAGTGCAAAATAATCTTTGTAGAAATTCGATATTGCATACTTAAATTGGCATTTCACCGAATAGGTGAAGAGCAAGATCACCTTGCACAGATTTGAAAGCTTTAATGAAACTCAATATAGAGCAAAAAATTTAAAAGATGAATACTAAATTACAAAATACAAAGCAAATTGAATCTATTTGTTAGGTCATTTAATAACTTAGAACTGAGTTTCAAAAGCCAAAAAAAAAGAAAAAAAAGAAGAGAAAGATAGTGGTGTTGATTAGTTCCTAAGTTTTTGTTTCTTTATTTTGACAAAGAAGGACTTTGCAAGTTAAGAATCCAATAACAAAATCGTAAGCGTTCATGGTGCTTTTAACCATATATAGAACTTGGAAAAAAAAAATTCAACTATTATCTTAAAACTATACTTATAAACACCAAAATGATACAAACATTTTAATTAATAACTACAAAATACACTGAAAAATGCTAATAGTCAATTCTCAACACTATATGTAAAGACTCTTGATGTAATTAATTAATGTGATCTCTTAATTTGGTGGTAAAGGCATTATGAGAATGACAAAAAAAAAGATATTAACCTGTGAAGTTGAAGTGAAGCATCTTTTTTCTGATGCAATCTATATGATCTGCTGATAAATCTCTGATTGAAACATAATTTTAATACAAAATTGACTGCATATAGCCAAGGTTAAAAAATTACACAGGAACATTAAATTGGGTGCTAAAGAATAAAGTTAAAGAATATACAAAGACCCCCAACTATAGGCTATTTTAAAATAAATCCCTCTTTATTTTTTTTATTATTGATATCCCAACTACTTTTATCTGGTTTGATTTGAATTACTTATGTAAGTTGCTTTGAAGACTTAGATCAGTTAGATAAAGAGCATGAACAATTGTTAAATTTAAGATAATTGCCATGGAATTAAGGTATTGCCAAACAAACAAATGAATAGAGTTTAAATCAAAATAAACAAAAATAGTCTGGGTGTCAATCAAGAAAAAAAAAGTCGAAAGATTGCATTTTGAAATGGCATATAGTTGAGGGTTCTCCATAATAAGGCAGTAAGAACGGGAATTCCAAGAGAATAAGATATTTTCTCTACAAAATCATCTATTAAAACTAAGAAATTCATATTTTCATTTAATGAAATTGGATGTTTAAGCAAATCCAACTCACCGTGAACAAAAACCACCAAATAATTCCAATTTTTTTTGTAAAACAGGTAAAAAAAAAATAGATGAAAAAATAGGGAAAAAAAGAGAAAAAATTGAGGAACTCTCCCAGTTGATGTTGGTCTCCGAGAGGGCGAGGCTCGCCACAGTTGATGTTGGTCTCTGAGAGGGCGAGGCTTGCCACTGCTGCCACCGCCACCTCGATCTCCACAATCATTGCCTACGCCTCCAGCTCCGCTGTCACCGTCTTGGTTTCCACCGCCTCCGCCACCGCTACGACCACGCCGCTAAAGCATCTTGTACGGGTTCTATAAAAACTTCACAAAGAAAGAGAGGAGGTAGGGTTGTGGGGAGTTGGGAAAAGCGGATGACATATAAGAGGAAGAAGCGTATAACGCAAAAGAGAGGGTAGGCAGTGCCCTAACCAATTCAGGAGGAGAAAGAAAAAGGGGGTTGTGGGGAGGTGAAGGGACGGATGCTGGAGAAGAGGAGAAGACATCGAGGGGAGATGAGGGGTTGTGCTGTGGAGGAGAGAGAGAGAGAGAGAGAGAGTAGACAACCATTGTAAAAAAAAAAAAATCAAAAATATTCCAAACTACGAAGGATGCGCCACGTCAGGTTAGAAACATTGGGGATTAATATAATGGTATACATATCTACTTAATTTAGTCTAGAAATCATTATTTTAGAATTAAGTATGATATTAGAACAATAATATATGCATATTTTTTTCTATAATAAAATTAAAAATAATAATTAAATATTTATAATGTTATGCTGTCGGCGTTGAAACCAGTGACCCTTGTCCAGTAACATTTTCGGGTCGCTATTCGACTTGGTTTTTAAAACATTCCACGTAACCATGAAAAGTGTATATTATTCATCTTTGCATGGAATTTTTTAATTCCTAGTGTAACTTTTGGAGGGCTGCACCATGTTCTTATTGATTTTCAAATTTTCTGTACAATGTTATTTGAGGTGTAGCAGACAACACTTGGATGATTAGCTTGTGCAAGATGATTCTGAAGATCATATTACTTGCATACTATTAGTTTTGTATGGTTAATCTACTACCTGACATTAACTCAGAAATCAGCCCCTTGTATTTAGGTTTGCGAACTATTGATCAAGTACTCAGGCGTTACTTTTTCCTTGTAACTGGTTTACTTTTTTGGGAGCGTCTGTGATCTCATAAGGATATCCTGTACTATTGAGATGATACTAACGGAAAGTTATGTCAGGGTTTAAATTGGTTTGCTTTGGAAGACCTTTAGTTCCTCCTTTGGAGCTAAAAAAGGCCTCGCAGGCAATTGATTGTAGGCACAGAGTCCAAGATATGGCTCTGTGAATGTGTATGTTTGCATTATCATCATTTATCTGTTTCACTAGTTAGGGCCCCTCGACTATCGAAGATGTTGAAGCTACTTCAGATGCTGACTAGTAAGTAAGACTTAGAATAAGCTCAAGTGCATTCTTGTAAAAATGGAGATAGCCATGTTCACTGTCAAGAGATTAAATTACCTTTCAGTCGCTTAATCCCCCACCACCAAAAAGAACAGAAAAAACTATTGCTTGAATGCACTGGTGAAATAGAAACCCCTATCCTTCTTTGCCTGCTGCACTAAAAGGGGCATTCTGCTCCTTTGCAGGCCTATAACAGATAAAGGGCATGCTATCAGTTTTTGTTATGAACTAATCCCATGTTTGTGGTTAACGGCTAATTAATTTTTAGCCATTTTATGAAAAGTGTCATGTATTTTCAGAAAATTTGGATTATCCAGTGCTTGTCCTATGAGAAAGATTAACCTTGAGATCGTACCTCTGATAGCTTGTTGTGTGTCCTTCTGGCATAGAAGTCATTCTATACTTTTTGTAATACTCAATTGCATTATTAATCTTCATCTCATCATGAACAGAGTGAATGTGACTGTTGGAATCAAAGAGGAGCGCATGATGTTGACCGGGATGCACACTGTTTCTGACATTTTCTGTGTTGGTTGTGGCTCCATTGTTGGTTGGAAATATGTAATATGGCTATATTTTATTTTGATCTGTACCCTCAGGCTCTTCGGCATTGCGCAGACAACTAAATATTGACTTTGTTACAGGAAGCTGCTTATGACAAAAATCAGAAGTACAAGGAGGGGAAATTTATCCTTGAAAGGTGTTCTTTCAACATTTAAGTTTCTTATGCATGCTTTTTAATAAAAACTATCAGTCAAAATATAAATCAAATTCGGTACATTGTTTGCTAGTTGTTGCATTGCATATTATTGGTAAAGCTACTGAATAAGCTTTTCTACGCACGAGCAGGTTCAAAGTGTCGGGCCCTGACGGAAGCCACTACTGGGTGACTCACGACACTCACATGGGCGGTAGCGATGTCGATGATGCGAATGAAAGTTAGAAATGCTCCATCAATTTCTTTGAACTGTAAATAAATCCTCTCTGTCAACTTTCTCTCTGCATGAAGACTTCCTTCTTTATCTGCGTTGTTGACATGGTCTTATGTATATATATCGTTCTGAAAGTAGTGCTTCTCCTTTATCGCCTGCTAAATGTTGGTGTAGTGCAAATTTATCGATTTGCAGATTGATGAATTTTTTATTATTGGGGCTAAAGCTGGTGCGCCTCGGTGTCTATTTCTGATGCTTTTGTTCATGCAGTAGTATTGTAAACATCATGTAGTCTATTTAGATGGTCGTAGGTACCGTGTCGCATAGAAAGTACTAGAAAATATTCAACCCTTCGTCGGTAATAAGATCGTGTACAAGGACTAGCAACTGCGTGTAAGGTGTTGCAGATATTCTTCAGAACGCAAATGATTTTAAACATTTGCGTCCAAATTTTTGTTCCTCGGTTTTGTTGTTGCATGTCACGTTCCAAAACCCTTTTGAAAAAGCATTTTTGGAAGAAAATTTTATTTGAAATTAGAAAAGTGTTTAAATTTTTTTTATTTTTAATCCTGTCTGAGGCGCATACAGGCTCATTGCATGTATAGATTTTTTTTTTTTTATTCATACGGACAGTCTTTTCCTATATATATATATATATATATATATATATATATATATATATATATATATATGTAGTAGGGCATAGAAGAAAAATCAATGCAACCAAAATCATAACAACAATCTAAATAGGGAGGAATCAACATAATAGCTGCAACTGAAATTGATCCACAAATCTTAATCAAGAATAAAAAAATCACTAGAATACAAAAATTAAATCAAATCTGAACTCAAAGCTACAAATTCAAGATACATAATCTCTACATAATAAGAGAAATGATAAATGGAAAGCAAATCAGGAACTAGCAACCAAAATTCACAGCACGAATTATCTAGGCGCTAATTAACCATGTCCTCACGCGGCGCCAATTCCCCAATGCCAAGCAAGAAATATAAAAAATGCTAAATTACTAGAAAACCTTTCTGTAATATTTCGTTTTTTCACTTTATCCCTCTGTCATTTAAAAGCCTACATTTTGGCTCATCGTAATTACTGAATTGTCTTTAGGGGGCAACGACGTTAACGGAGGTGGTAAATTGACGAAAATGCTCTTCTTGTGCTGACCCGCGCCAGAGGAGGAGGAGGACGACGACGATGGCGGCGACGCGGGCGATGAGCTCCGCCGCGTGCGACCCGATCCGGAGGAGACAACGATGATGACGGCGGCGGCGAAGCGGGCGCGAGCTCCGCCGCGTGCGACCCGATCTAGAGGAGGAGGTGGACGATGACGACGACGACGAAGAGGGCTCGGGCGATGAGCGCTTCGACGACGACGACGACGATGACGGCGAAGCGGGCGCAGGCTCCGCAGCGTGCGACCCGATCCGGAGGAGACGACGACGACGACGGCGGCGAAGCGGGCGCGGGCTCCGCCGCGTGCGCCCCGATCCGGAGGAGATGATGACGATGACGGCGGTGAAGCGGGCGCGGGCTCCGCCGCGTGCGACCCGATCCGGAGGAGGAGGAGGAGGACGACGACGAGTTCGACGAAGAGGGCTCAGGCGATGAGCGCTTCGACGACGACGACGGCGGCGGCGAAGCGGGCGCGGGGTCCGCCGCGTGCGACCCGATCTTTTTTTTTTTTTTTTCTTTTCTTTTCCGAAGTCTTTTTTTTTTTTTTTTTTAAGGGATATTTCCCAAGGGTATTTTGGATATATACAATTATATTTTCAAAAAAACTGACGGCTCACTTACGGAATCGTGACGGCGGAGGAGTAAATGCACATTTCGGTAATTACGATGTGACAGATTGTCGACTTTTAAAAGACATGAAGTAAAGTAAAAAAGCGGAATATTAGAGGAGGATTTTCTGTGATTTAGCCTATAAAAAAATATTTTTCAACAGGGGTAACTAGCCACTGAAGGCACCCAGCACTCACTAATAAACAAAAGAGTGCCATCAAAAGATAACTGCATATAGTCAACTGAGATATAAGAATAGTCAAGTATAGTAGTATGAAGATAAATAGGTAAAGATCATAAAATAAAATACCATCTAATGCCACTATTGTAAAACGAGAGTCAATTATGTAATGCAATGAAGATATTAACTACAATAGTAAGATAATATATAAGCAAATGTCATAAATAAGCTATCTCAGTGATGCCATTACTGTAATCGAAACAGCTAACCAAATGCTATGTATAACTCAAACAAGAGTACTATAAATCAACTAGAAATATAGATCGTCCAAAGTCATACTCACTCATTATGGTCTGCTATAAAAATCCGACCTAAGCTTGCCCACTAAATCACAGGACCAATAAATAAATTCCACTCCGGAGGGAAACAATATGTTGGACCCAAGGTCGCTAACCCTGTTTAAGAGCAATGTACATCAGACTTGAAAATGAAGTGCTCAATGCGACGAACGCTATCTAAAAACAACACCCTCCACTAAGCTGGCAAACTAAAGGTAGTAAACCCTGTCTAAGAGAAACAGTGCCATTTCAAGTTATAGTCACATATGTATGATCCAGGCTCCAACAATAACTCAGACTCAGCAGTCTAATCAAAGCCCATAGTCAAACAAAAAGGGGCTAAGAAATCGAAAAGTGTCAACGAAACCAAATAGGTCCATACTCACAAGTATAATCATAATCTCAAAATTGACTAGCATGCTACATGTCACACCCCGAGGCCCCCTACTAGGAATCCATTTAAAAATAGAGATGCGGGAAGCCCGAATTTTTTTTTATCCTTATCATGGGACATACAAATCCGTCACAAATATTGAGTTTCCTATGTCCACACGAACAAAGTCTTCTCCGTATTTGCACGGCATACCAATTTTGTAATGATTTGAACTTCTGCAAATTGTGGGGTTATGGTGAAGAATAGCTTGAAGGACCATTCATACGATCTGGTAAAGCTTCAAGCTAGTTGAAGTGTTTTCGGTGCAGATTCGGCATGAAAACGGAATTAAAAGAATATTGAACTTTAACCAATTGAACGAGAAACAGTCAAGAGACAATTGTGGATAAGTCCAAATTGGGTTCCGAAGGTTTCAGAATAATTAGGAGAGAGTTGAAATCCCAAGGAGCAAAGTTGAAATTTTTTTTACGAAGTAAATCGGAGCTGAGAGGGGTTCAAGGTCCATACCTTGGTGGGACGGACTGAACCTTTGTCTTGAAAGATTGGACCCTAGAAGAGTTCGGACCTTCCCTGTGAACCCTGGGAGTTTTGGGTTCGGGGATTGAACCGTGATCACACGGACCTGTCTGTTAGTAAGGTTCTCAGATAGGCGTTCGGGGACTGGTCCATAAAGCACGAACCGGTCCATCCACGCATAGGAAGCCCAGAGAAAAAGCAAAATTGTAAGGCCCTAGCCGGAAATTATTTTGAAATCAAAGTTCGAAAAACTAGAAATTGTTTTTTTTCAGCTTCACTTCAAAAAATAACGAACTCGCCACAAATATAGAGTTTCCCATATATTTGCACGGCGTACAAATCCCCAATAATAACAATCACAATAAACATTCACAACTCACAATGTACTTAAGAATACTATTTATTAATCAACTAAGAAAAATCTCTAATCAGTCCATCACATAATATATATGAATATCCAAATAATATCCGATTCAATAGATACAATTTGAAATCCATGTCCACTCAAATAACCACTAATTGAACCTGAACCATTGAAAGAAACGTAATATAAATAACAGAACCAGGTAGTCGCTAGCTCTATCTGCCGTAACCTCACGCCGCGCCCGTTCCCGCATCACCGACCTTATCACCTGTGGAGAAGGGGGTGTGAGAAACCAAATATAGATTTCCCAGCATGTACAACACGCCACGAAGACAACCCGTGCTTATCGCGAGAAAGAAATATGATGGTGATAATAACAATATATATATATATATATATATATATATATATATATATATATATATATATATATATATATATATATATATATATATATATATATATATATAGAGAGAGAGAGAGAGAGAGAGAGAGAGAGAGAGAGAGAGAGAGAGAGAGAGTGAAGACCAAAGGTAATGCAAGATCAATAAAATAAAGTATAGTAATCAAGATAAGAAATAATGCCATGATTGTAATACCACAGTCCTCTGTAGTCACGCCCCGAGAACAATTTGAGAACCGAAAATATAGAAAAACCTTCAATTTTTGTGAAGCATTTTTTTTTTTTATAAATCCCGCTCATGGAATGTGCACAGACCCACCACACATATAGAATCTCACAATACAAACGAATAGTCTTTCCTGTATATGCACGGCGTAGACACATTTATAATATACACATCAACCACTTACAGAGTTTGCGGAAGGAGAATTAACATGAATTTTAATTAAGTATAGATTTGTAAGAATTTAAACAAGAAGCCAAAATACCAAGTTTTGAAAACGGCGCAATTAGTTAAAAGCCGAATAAACAAATACCATTCAAAATCCGCGTCCACCATAAAACCATTTCCAACATTCACTTATTATCCACAAAACCACATCACATCAAGTCCATCCAACAGATAAGAATAAGATAAACCAACAACTAAACTGAAGTAGAAGAAAAAACCAAAATGAAAGTCTGATGACTCGCTAAGCGGTGTCCTCACATACGTCCCATCCCCCACTACCACTAAGTCCTGTAAAAACAGTGAGGTGAGAAATACAAAATGAATCATATTTCTCAGTAGGTATAACGCGCCAACGGGGACAAGCTAGTACTCACTGGATAACACGACAGATAAATAAGCTAAATAGCAATGGTAGAATGAACTGAATGAAAGTAAACTATAGTGTCAACTGATAACAAATGAGAATTGTAAATCAAATACAGAGAACCGCTACCATAAATAGTCATTCAGAAAACAAGAACTCATAATTAACCGTAATAACTCAATCACAACTGCCGTGTCGGTCCGCAGACCTCAGGCACTGCCACAAACCTACTCGATGTGCCGGTGCAAGCAAACCCCATCTGCACTAACCGTGGCACTACAATGGCTGCAAAGGGTCCTCTCACGCAAAAGCGCAATGTAGGGATCACGGGTCAAGTACGACCATCTCTCCGGAAAAGTACGGTGGCCAAATCACAAGTGTGCGTGAAATGCGCCATGAGCGTGACGATCAAAGATAGATCATAATCAACCGCCATGATCAGCCTTATAGTAATAAGCAAGTAGAATCGACCCAAAGAACAAATGGAGTGTAAATAAAGGAGACCAAATATCTAATGCACCTAGATGTTTACGGATGTCTCGATATTAATGTATCCGTCAAGTAATTGTTAACTACTGTAAAAGTTCATTATTCCGCTTACGCTAAGTCCAAGAATTAACTAAGCAACACAATAACCGTGTATCATGAACATCTACGACAAGGGAAGTATAAACAAGTGCCAACAGAGGAGATTCCATAATAACCATGAAATAAGATAAACAACACTATTTGACATAATTTAGATAACAATAATAAGAAGAGAAGGATCGAGTTAATCAGGTCAACAACATTCTCGACTTCGGATTAGAGTACTCACCTCAGCCGGTAATCTCGACTGTTAACTTCACCCGATGGATCACCTGAACCTAGACAAGATCCACCAATAATAGTCAACACCCAACAACAATGACCAGGAAATTAGTGATCCCAATCACTAAGCCAAAGATCCAAATCGTTCCAACTTGTCGAAACAATTTTTTGATTCTCGAACTGTCGCACCCGATCGATTCTTCGATAAAAAAAAAAGATACCCAAACGACTTCGTCGTCGTCTCAAACAAGGACAATTAGTCCAAAGGTCCCACCCACGACGTTCTCACTGTCCGGGAATTCCCACCTGTGCTATTTGCACAAAAGTTCCCACCATGCTATTTGCTAAGCTGTTAGACCTTTGAGTAGATGCTCGGTCGAAGGCCCTAGTCAAAACACCTCGCCTTATCGCACTCACTGTGCACTATCGTCTGCTATAATATTCTGTCGACTATGTAGACGAAAGTGGATCGGTAGGGAGCGACTTCTTTACATATATCTAGTGGGCCACCCAGCAGATGGACGAGGATTGAATTTGAATATTCCCTATCTCGTTAGTCAAGGATGACGGAGGATATGAAATCTATGCATTCAAGTGAGCGGCTGCCTTTTTCGCTGATCATCATGCGGATTCTTCGCGCTCATAAGATTGATACTCGGTCTACTCACTATCAGCATAGCTTGGGGATAATAAACGAGTCGACCGTTATTAAGTTTGGGCCTCCGAGATCTGTAGATGATACTCTGCTTGCTCCATGAGCTTCAGGTAGGTAGTTCACGGCCTCCTACTGACACTTTTGAGGATAAGGCTTTCGTTACTTCTATTTACCGGGAGCAGCAACGTCTTTCATCTGAGTATGAACGTATATCTACTGAGCTGCAATGGAGTTCTTCCGAACAATCACGGCTTGGTACTGAGCAGCACATGATTTCAAAGAAGCTTGGCAGGCTATCTCGTATCATGCAGGCGATCTTCGACATGATCGGATGTTGTAGTGCCGATCTTCCCCCTGCAGATGCCGATTCAAACTAGCTATCCTCGAGCTTCATGCATTCCTCTTGATCATGCATCTCTTTATGTCTTTAGTTTGCATATAATTTCTTCTCCCTCGTTAGGTTTTAGTTTGGCTTTTTGTGACAAAAAGGAGGAGATGTTTGGTAAGATGAGAGGTTTATTTTGGTTGTATTATATGTAAATCACTCTAACTCTTTCTCTAACTCTCTATATCTTAATGTTTAATCTTACTATGATTACTCTCTGTGTTTTTTATTTACAAATCTTGTGGTAATAACAATTTTTTCTATCAAATTTTTTTTTTTTTTGCAGAGAGTTTAAGACATCAAAACTCCTAGTAGCGTCTAAGTCATAGAGTTTGTTTTATGAATAACTTTTGTATTTTATTTTCTTGGATCGATCATGCATGGAAATTGTTGTTTGGTGATTGCAACCAATTTCCTTTATTTTTTATTTTCTTTATGTACTTTGAGTCTTTATTGTTTTGTCACGAAATCGCCAAAGGGAGAGATTGTTATAGCATATATTGTCTGATTTTGTGAAATCTTTGGAGTCTTGAAGATTGAAGTTGAATATTTGAAGAAGAAGACTAGAAGACTAGAGATTAGAAGACTCAACGATACAACAATGGAATTCATGACACCTAGGTATGATTGATCAATGTTAGTGGTGGTTTATTCACAATTAAATTGATTAGAAGACTTTAGAATAGGTTGTGATTGAATAAAAATCAAAACTGCACACTTCATGTGTTCAGGGTCCGGACCCTTGAAGAAAATTCCGGACCCCAAAGATTGTTTGACTTTTCTGATGCTGAAGGTCCGGACCATTGAAGAAAAGTTCTCTTTTTGCGCAGAGAAAGTTCGAACCCTTGAGGAAAGGTCCGGACCCCAAACAGTTTCCTAGCATTTACACAGGGAAGGTTCGGACTGTGAAGGAAGAGCTAGTCTCCTTAGCATAAAAGATTTTAAAGTACCAAACAATGTCCAAAAAATGGCATGAAGAAAATGGCAGGGCAGCCGAGAGCCTGGCCGCAGGAGTTAAAACCGCTCGAGAGCATGCAGTGGAACCGAGGCGCGATAGAGAGCGGGAAAGTAAAACTGGAGGCAAAGCCGGAGGAACCAGAAGATGCCACACCCAGAGCCAATGATAACTCTGTTTTCTTTTGAGGATGTTGACTTGATCGCCTCAAATTTTTCTTTGTATAGAAAAGCCAGAAAATAAGATCGAGATCGTTTTTTTTACCATTGGCTAAGACGATGGTGATTGGCCAATGGTGATTGGAACGAAGTCTCTGTTTATTTTCTGGGATCGAGTGCAGAAAAGACTGTGGTAAAGCCAATATAGAAGGAATGTAGTATGCTTATCTTTCGAAACTGGACTATTCCTTTGACCCGCAAAAAGCTTCAGGAATTTGGAGTAAGCCAAGTCCGCTTTAGGTCCATAAGAGCGTCGACTTTGTCCATAACAGCAGTGGTGGAAGCTGAAGAAATAAAGGCACCGTGAGGTTGGAGGCCGGTGATAGCAGTGATGTCAAAAAAAGTCGGGGTGAAAAGACGCGAGCGAAAAAAGAATGTCTTAGATGGAGGAGACCAAAAACATAGAGACGAGACAATAAGAAGGTGATCGACTTGGTAAGAATTGCGGGAGAGTTGGACAGTGTCGAAGATGCCCAACTCCTTCCAGAGGTCGGCAAAGGCACCTTTGACTCGATCGAGCCAGTGAATATAGGGCTCGGAGACGGTGGGCCAGATACACAAGCTTTTCCCTAAAGATTTGTTGGAAGACTAGATTCCTAGATAGACAGTATCTACCAATAAGGGAATGCCATCAGTCGAGAAAGGAAGGTCTTCTCCTCTGGATTCTCAGTGAATGAGGGACCCAGAATAAAATGCATGGGTCTCCTCTGTGGGACGAAGGAGACGGAAGTCGACATTGGGGTTCGACGATAGCGGAGTAGCTCGAGATGCCATTGGAGAAGGAGAAGAAGTGAGCTGAATGAAACAGCAGAGGAAAATGCAAGAAGGAGATGAGTGCAAGAGAGTGGAAAGCTCTTTGAGGACAGAAGAGGAAGTTTAAAAGGGGGAAATAAATCGCTCGAGGCAAGCAGTTTTCGAGAGGATGAAACAGTGGCCGCCGTTTTCTGTTCCTCGAGGACAACGACATTAATGGTGATTAGATTGGGCCGTAATAAAAAACCATCGGATAAGAAGCTAATGTAAGTCGGGTACTCATCACGAACTATATTAGAAATCAAGGACACAAATCATTAATAAGGAAATGATGGAGACGCGATCGGTGGCCATCGGATGGAGGCATCAGGCGGACTGACCATTGATCTTAGATTGTCCTCGATTAGGGGACAAGTAAGACAAAAGGATGAGATAATGGCGAAGGACAAAGAATGATCGGCGATCTTGTCACACGTGCCGATTATTTTTTTGTCTCAACATAGACAGGAAGGCACCACTATCTATTTGGAAAAATTTTGAAGGAAAAGTGGCCAAGAAATATATAATTATTTTTTGAAGAATATACCGTTATTCCCAATAAATTTTTTAAAAATATATCGTTATCTAAAACGGCGATTAGTCCTAAGAGATTTTCGTACGTGTATAAATAAGCAAACTTTCTTTTGTAAAAGGGGTTCCGCAATCGCGTAAGCCAACGACCACCCTACTTTTTTAATATCTTCAATTTCTGCATCTACAGCTTTCCTAAACTATATTTATTGCTTTCTTTTACCGCTTTCCTTACAGCTTTCTTAGGAGTAATCTTAATCTTGTAACCGAATCCTGTAACCCTTTCAATCTCGAGCAATGCAAAGCGATTCGGCGCGTTTAAGCCGAGTCGATTCCATAAAAATCATTCCGAGTCATTGTACGGCGGACAGCCTGACTCCTCGAGTCAGACTCCGTGTTGTATTCGAATTGTTGATTGATAAGAATCCGGCCAAACGGATCCCTCGTCGACTTAATTATTTGTTTTTGGCACGTGGCGCACTTCAGAGGGTCAACTTCGGAACCGATCGAGGATCTACTTCCGGGTCAACGGTGATTAGCGCAACTTTTAGCTCCCAACCGTTCCTTTCGGCTAGGAAGAGATTATATTCGATGGGTGAGTCTATTGACGTGTCTGAATCAATCAAATTTGCGGTTTTAAGGCATGACATTAGGTGTCAACACCGACTATAGCTACTTTTCATTTTTATAAATTTACACTAATTAGCCTTTTTTTAAAATTTTATATATTATCAAGCTATTTTGATCTGAGCTGGAGCGATTTTCAAGAAGCTCTACTCTTTGAATAAATCAAACTCAAAACTTGGCTTGAACTCGGCTCATTTAACAAACAACCAAGCTCGAGCTAGGTAGCTTGCAAATCACGAGCCTTTTCTTCTGTGTGTTATATATATATCATAATATTGCTTTATGTTACCGGTTCCTATCAGAATCAAAGGGTTCTCCTTGCGTAAAGTTGTGTATAGATTCAGAAGTAGGAATCGTAGCAAACGGCGTGTGGGTCCTTCACAGTGTTGATCAAAACTGGGTTGAAGTGGACATTTTGTTAGCAGTTCGTATCAAACAGTATTTATAAAATAAGCTGTAGCATCCCCTCCGTATACGCAAGGTTGAGTCATTCACAAGTTCGTGGTTATATGCTAATCGCCCTTGCTTTTCATCTAACAAATATATTATATTATAACGTCTTATAAAAAGCCAAAACACAGTCAAAGAATCTTAATCTCCCATAGTAATCGGATCCACGTGAAACAAAGATGTCATCGTCACGATGCATGTGTGAAATGGAAAGTTTGTACGGTCATCTTCGTGTGGATGTACAACGCGCGATAATGCGTGGGATTTGAATAAAGTAATATTTTATATGCTTTACGCTAGTGGTTTCAACGGATGCAACTCATATGGTTTTGACTAATGAATATCCGTAGCTGACGTAAGAGTACAAATTCTACAAGAATCTTCTCCTCGACTCAATTAATTAGGGAAGACATATATTGAGATTAAAAAAAAAAAAAAATTTACAAAATGGGCGATGCTAGGTGTACACCCCTTTAGCCTAGGGGTGTACATCTAGGCTGCGTTTAGTTCGGATATAAAAAAAAATTGGTTATTCCGAAGATAGGTATAAATTCAGGTACAAGCAAAATTATAATAATTTTGTGTTTGGTTGAGTATAAAGATTGTATCGGGATAAGAAAAATTGTGTTTGGTAAGTTAAAGAGGAATAAGAATAATAGAGGAGATTAAAATTTATAAAATAAAATAAAAAAATTTAAAATTTTATAAATTTAAATATCTTATCATTTCAAAAGTTTTAATTAAAAAAATAATAATAATAAGCAACGGGTGGAACAGCTGTTTCACCTGTGGGGTGGAACAGTTGTTCTACCCTTATACCGGAATAATCTGGTATGGAGAGAACAGCTATTCCCCCACACTTAAATACTATTTTTTGGGTATAAAAAAAGGGATAACTTCCTTATCCCCTTATACCGGTTGCCAAACGAGGTCCTAGAGTATGCTAGATAGATAGGTAGAGTATGCTATCTATCTATATTCTTTAGCCCAGGAGTGATCGTTTTGTTTGCTCGATGGTGGGTGAAAATTAAGAACGGATTTTAACATTAACATGTTTAATTATTTTTACGAGAGAAGGAACATGGATTAAAATTTGATCAAATTGAATCATTAAGTAGAGCAATGCTACATGTACACTCCCAAAGGGGGTGTACATCTTACACCCACCCATCTAAGGATGGGGAGGTCACTTCACAAATTGTGAAGTGACCCCTCACCATACCCCACCCATTGGATAGGTGGGGTGTGTGATGTACACCCCCAAATGGGGTGTACAAGTAGTATTTTCCCATTAAGTAATAGGCAGTAATCAAATTCAGTAAGCTTATCTGTCAATATCATAAAATAATATCAATCCTACAATAGAATAAACGGTTCTGAATGACTATGGTTATGATTACTTGAAGGGCTTATTTAGTTTATCCACTATAACAATATTAAATTATAACGATATATTTTTGTGATATTTTTTTACAAGTATCTAATTTATATTCCATCTATATTCAAAATTAGATTATAGGGACACATTTTTGAGACACATTACAATAATGCGTCGCTCTGCATATATAGCGACACTAATAATAAGTGTCGGTATTTTTTCTAACAGTATTTTTTTTAGATTTTAGAAATACTTAAAAGTATCACTATAACATAATTTTGTTGTAGTGATATCTAATTTAGACACCGGAATCGAAATGAAAATGAAATTTACTAATTCTGATAGCTATTATTTATTTTATCAAAATTGATTTTCCAATTCCATTTAAGTCTAGATTGAAAATTATCCCATCTATTTATAGCATAATCCGACTTTAAATTTAAAACTAATTAATTCCATAATAAATCACTTAAAATCCTCTTTTTCAAATGCTTCTCTCATCTCCCTTCATTACTCTCCCCTTTCTTAATCAAAACTTGCTCTCAAAATTTTAAATATCATAATTGTTTATTCAAATTTTTATTATTTAAATAACAAACTAAATATTTTTGAATGATTTATTATTTTATTTTTTTATTTTAATACAATCTAATTTTATTTTTTATTCTCATTTCAATATTGAACCAAACATGCATTAAAATTCTGCTCTTAAGAACTTTAGATGAATTGACTCATACAAATAGTCCAGCCAATCAACAAACAGAGGATACCCATATGCTAAGGAGATGTTTCATTACAATAAAATTAGATTATAGGGACACACGTTTGTGACACTTTTATATAAGTGTCCTATCTATGTTCCATCTATATCCAAAATTAGGTTATAGGGACATATTTTTGGAACACATTACAAAAATGTATCGCTATACACCCTAGCGACGGCATATATAGCAATACAAACCATAAGTATTGGTATTTTTGTCAGCGATATTTTTTTTTAAATTTTAGAAATACTTAAAAGTATCGCTAAAACATAATTTTGTTGTAGTGTTTGGATTCAGCGGCTTGTATATGCATTGCAATTTGAATTGCATGCATTTCAAAATTTGGTGTTTGATTTGGTGCACTTAAAAACAACTAGTATAATTTAACTGCACAAGAAGATTCAACTATAGTAATTAACATAATATTCAAATTGGTTGTAGATTTAGCTCTACGGCTCCATTTGGTTCAAGGATAAATTTAAAAGGTATAAATTTTTTAAACTAAAAAATATTTGATCAAATAATTGTAACAAAAGATAAACTTAACTATCTAATTACTTTTTAAAGTAAAGAATATTTTTTCTTTGACATTAAGGCTGCGTTTGGTTCGGGTATAAGAAAAATTTAGTTATACCGGAAATAGGTATAAGTTATGGTATTAGCAGGAACTAATGTTAATTTATGTTTGGGTGGGTATAAGAGTTATACCGGGTATAAAGAAAATTGTGTTTGGTAAATTAAAAAGGAATAAAAAGAATAGAGAGAATTAAATTTTTATAAAATAATGAAATAAATTTTAAATTTTATAAATTTAAATAATTTATAACTTAAAATAAAATTAATTAATTTTTTTTTTAAAAAAAAAAACTGCAGATGGAACAACTGAGTTATTCCACCTGCTGCTTGGAACAGTTATTCTCCTCTAATCCCGGAATTAGATGGAACAGCTGTTCCAAATAGCTTTTTGTTGTTTGGGTACAAAGAAAGGGATATTCCTCTTATCCCCCTAGTTCTTGTACCCAAACGGAGCCTAAGGCTGCGTTTGGAATCGGGTTAAGGTAGAATTAGCTAAACCGGGAATAAGTATAAAGTACGGAACTAGAACGAAAAAGCGTTTGGAATGGTTTCAAGGATACGAGATTTTGTGTTTGGTTTAATAATGAGGAATAGGAGGAATAAAGAGGATAAGTTGGGTAAATTACCTTTTTGCCCTCAAGAGTTAATATGTGATAAAAAGAGAGAGATGAGAGAGAGAGGGATTTGTGATGATGAGAGCGTATTGGGAATAAGAAAAAGAGAGAGAGGAGAGAGAGGGATTTGTGATGATGAGAGTGTATTGGGAAGAGAGAAAGAAGGGGAGGAGGAATAGTTTGGTAAAAAAAAAATTTATAAAATAATAGGTAAGAACTGTTGTTCCAGCTTATTCTAGTTGTTCTGGAATAAGCAATACCAGATAGTTCCAAATGCGTTTGGTAGAATAAAAAGGATAAACCCGCTATTTCCGGTTCTAGCCCACATCCAAACGGGCCTAATAAGAGCATATTTGGTTTGAAAGATTTGAGATTTAGTATAGATTATAGAAATCTAAATAATCCAATTCAATTATTAGTATTTGATTTGAAGTACTGACATTCCGATTTTTACTCGGGCGAAATCGAATTCTTCCAAAATAATTCCTCTTATGGAGGTAGGAATCAATTGTGATTCCGAAAGGAATTGAAAAAAAAAAAAAAAAATCTTTTAATAATTATTTAAATTCAAATTTCAATTTATATTTAATTCTAAATTGTAATTTTATATTTGAATTTGATTGTGGATTCAAATTTTAATTTTAAGTTTTTTAAATTCTACTTTAAATTTCAATATAAGTTTTGAATTAAGTTCTAAATTTAAATTTTATTTTTAAACTTACATTTAAAATATAAATTTAAATTTTAAGATCGAATTTGAATTAAAATTTTGATTATGAATTTGTATAGTAAATTTAATTTTTTAACTGTTAATTTGCACTTTATTTTGATTCTAATTCTTTTTATAAGCCAAACAAATTCAAGTTTCTATCTTTTCAATTCCTATTATATTTTGATTTCAATTTCTATTCTGAACCAAACGTGACATAAGGAAAAATCCTTCCGCCACATATAGAAAATAATAAATTTTACAATTATAGTTTTTAATTGCAACCAAATAAATTATTTTACTAGATATATATAAATATAATTGTAATATTGAGCTAGGTTTCGATACTATCTATATTATCGGAGCTCTGATATTATAATTTTATTTTCAATCTTAGGGTGTTTAAATCAACGATCCATACCGTTAAGTATAATCTAAAGTTTATAAAGTTTTTAAAAATAAAATTTTAATTTTTTTTGACATTGTTTATTTGGTAAGTAAATTATGTCAAAATGAACAGTAAAAATTTAGCAAATTTTAAAATTTAAGAATAAGATTTTTGAATTCAAGATCAAGAATAACTTAAATAGTTTAAAATATTTTCTATCAAAATTTGAATAAATTTAGATTCTTCTATACCGTTAAACTATAAACTCGTCATAGTAGCCATCAATTTGATCATAAAGTAAATTATATTGAAAAAATATAAAAAAAAATTTAAAAACTTTATATAACTTAGATCATAAAGTAAATTATGTTCACCAATTAAAAATTTAGGATACAAAATTCCACTAGTATTTTTATTTTTTTCCTAAATTTATACTATTAATATAAATAGCTATAATTTTTAAGAATATAAAAATATAGCGTTACAAAATAAAGTTGATGATAAGCTAGGATTATTTTTTGTGCGAGAAAAAAAAAAAAAATTTAGTGCGAGCGAACGGAGAATTAAAGACACAATTTTTGTCAAAAAATTTTATCCAAATATTTGGCTAAATAATTTTCGTCCGCCGAAATATACGGAAATGATTGAAACTGCTCAAAAATTTGCTTAATTTTTTTGCTGAATAATTCATACCCACCGAATTATTCACAAATTATTAAAATTTTTTCAAAAATTTATGTTTCATTTCGAATTTTTGAAAAAAATTTACACACGAACTGTTTAATTTAGATTTTTAATAATTCGTGAATAATAATTAACAAACTCTAGAAATTGGATTGAGCAATTGTAGCCAGAGATAAACTTAACTATCTAATTACTTTTTAAACTAAAGAATATATTTGGTTTGAAAATTTTGAGGTTTGGTATAGAAATCGAAATAATTCATTCAGATTATTAGTGTTTGATTTGAATGAATGATATTTCGATTTTCATTCTGGGCAGAATCAAATTCTTTCAAAATGATTCCTCTTATGGAGGTGGGAAATCAATTGTGATTTCAGAACGGATTGAAAAGTAATAATAATAATAATAATTATTTAAATTTAAATTTAAATTTATATTTAATTCTGAATTGTAATTTTATATTTGAATTTGATTATGGATTCAAATTTTAATTTAAAATTTTTTAAATTCTACTTTAAATTTTAATATAAGTTTTGAATTCTATTCTAAATCTAAATTTTATTTTTAAACTTAAATTTGAAATGTAAATTTAAATTTTAAGTTCAAATTCAAATTCAAATTTTGATTATGAATTTGAATAGTAAATTTAAATTTTAATTAAAATTAAAATTTTAAACTTTCAGCTTGCACATTATTCTAATTCTGAATTTTCTTATGAGCCAAATAAATTCAAGTTTTTGTCACCTTGTTTTCAATTTTGATTTCAATTTTTATTCGGAACCAAATGTGTCATAACCGATAATCTTCCTGCCACATATAAAAAACAATAAAATTTACAATTATAATTTTTAATTGCAACCAAATAGATTCATATATATATATATATATAATGCGGCTACTATAATATTAAAAGTCATTGGTACTATCAAGTTTTCTACCTTTAGATCAACCGTTTTAATTATTTTCACCATTTTACTATTTCTCTAATCACTTATTAAATCCAATGAGCCCACTATTATCTCAACCACACACATTTTTTAATTCAAAAATTAAAAACTTAATAGTATCAATAATTTTGTATTATTAATATTATTCCAGCCTAGCTATATATATATATATATATATATATATATATATATATATATATATATATATATATATATATATAGTAGAACTTATATGCTTTTAAAAGTATAAGTCTATCCATACTTGTAAATTTTTTACCATTAAATTTGTATTGGATTTGTGTTTTTTATTTTATCTTTCTCTTTTTTTTAGTTGACTTTACAAAAACACAAATCCCAATACAAATTTAATGATAAAAAATTTACAAATATGGATGGACTTATACTTTTAAAAACATATAAGCTCTACTCATATATATATATATATATATATATATATAGAGAGAGAGAGAGAGAGGAGAGAGAGAGAGAGAGAGAGAGAGAGAGAGAGAGAGGCTGGAATACTATTAATAGTACCAAGTCATTGATACTATTAAGTTTTTAACCGTTGAATTAAGAGATATGTGGTTGAGATGATAGTGGGCTCCTTGGGTTTAATGGTTGGTTGGAAAAATAGTAAAATCTAACGGATAAAAATAATTAAAGAATTTGATCTAACGGTAGAAAACTTGATAGTATACTAGCCGGACTATATATATATATATATATATATATATATATATATATATATATATATATATATATATATATATATATATATATATATATATATATATATATATATATATATATGAGCAATGCTACATGTACACCCCGAAGGGGTGTACATCATACATCTCCATCATTTTAATGGTGGCGATATTTCTTACGGGTCACATCAAGTGACCCATCATCAAACCCCCACCCTTAGATGGATGGGGGTGTGAGATGTACACCCCTTACGGGTGTACACATAGCATTTTCCTATATATATATATATATATTGAGCTCCTAAGTTTTTTATTCTTGGATGTAGGAATGTGCGGTTAGGATGATGGTGGGCCTCTTGGGTTTAGTGAGTGATTGGTGGATTAGTATGGTCTAAACGGTAGAATTAATCAAAGGATTAGATCTAACGGTAAAAAATTTATAAACACCAATTGTTTGGTGCTTGTACAAACATAGTAGCCGGACTTATATATATATATATATATATATATATATATATATATATATATATATATATATATATATATATATATATATAATTGTAATATTTTCATCTTCTATTTATAATAATAATTAACCAATCATATGTAACTAAGTCTACCTAGATTCCTTTGTAAATAGTGGGCCCATTTTAGAGGTTATATGTATATATGGCAATAACTAGATTTCAGATTGTTGTTGTTTATTTGACGAAAAGTCAAAAGCTTCATAACTGAATTTCGCTCACTGTATATTTAATTTAATAAATATTTTTCTTTTTTAAGAGAAAGTTTGCATATTATTTAATTCGTTTATATTTTAAATAAATTTAGTTAAAAATATAAAATAACTAAGTTTCAAATTCGGATATCAATTGTTGAATTTTTTACTACTTGCGTTAGAGATGATTAATAATTCAATAAATATTTTCATACAAGCAAACAAGAGAGTGAAAAAAATTTGAAGCTATTAATTTAATTAATCTCTTTTCATCGTGCAACAGACTTTGTCAGAAAGAAAATGAATTATAACAGTTCGAAATAATAATTTAGTTAAGATCAAACACAATTCACAACAAATCAAAATTTTCTGGTGATGTTTCTTTTTTTTTTTCTCTGTTTTAATCGGGATATGTATTAATTCTTATTATTTTCAGAATCCGTGCTATTTTTGTGGATTTTAAATCTCCGAATAGACGATTGCTGCTGATAGCGGGGCTACAGTTTGCTGTGTCCTTAAGTTGTATTTGGTTCAGATATAAAAAAAAATTAATTATTTCTGAGATAAATATAAGTTTAGGTACAAACAGAAATTAAAATAATATTTTATTTTTTATTTCTGTTTTAATCGGGATATGCCTTAATTCTTATTATTTTCAGAATCAGAGTCGTGCTATTTTTATGGATTTTAAATCTCCGAATAGACGATTGCTGCTGCTGATAGCAGGGCTACAGTTTGCTATGTCCTTAGGTTGCATTTGTTTCGGATATAAAAAAAAACTAGTGTAGTTACTCGCGCGATGCGGCGGGTAAATATTATCAAAATATTTTTTTATCAGAAAAAAAAAAAATTAATCATTCTCAACCCTAACATAAGAATCTATCAGCAACAATCAGAGTAGAATATTTATTCACTCAGGATTAAAATCTAAGACATATATAGGAATGTAATGAAGTTTAGAGAGAGAATGAGAGAGAGCTCACGTTCAATGAGCTACGGTGACGGCGACAACAGTGGTGGAGGAGGAGAAAGAGGAGTAGGCGGAGAAGTGGATGATTCTTATCAGCGATGGCGGTCGCGGTGGCAGTGGCGGCGATAGGTAGGAGTTGATCATGAGCGATGCCCCCCGTGCGGCTAAAGAAGGCAAGGATCGGGTCTAAATTATCGGTGAGGTCGGGGGTGGAAGATTTTCAAAAACGGAGAGTTGGATTGGACGAAGGTGGCCATGAAGTGGACGATGGAGATTTTGATCTTTGAGGAGGAGGAGGAAGAGGAGGGCAAGGAGATTTGGAGGTTCTCCACGACGGGAAGGAAGAGGCAAGGATCGAGGGTGGAGGGGTCGAGGGAGAGAGCGTTGTTGTCAACGGAGATAGTGAAGAGGGAGGTGGTGGCTTAGAGAAAGAGGGAGAGAAGAAGAATAATAATAAAAAAAACTCAAAAAGGGGGAGATATAATTAATTCATTGAAAGTAGGGAGTGAGAAGAGTTGGAGGTTGGAAATGGGAAGAATTTATAATTAATTCATTGAGAGTTATGAATAAGAAGAGTTAGGGGTTAGAAATATGAAGAGTCTATCATTAATTAGAATTGAAAAAGAGAAGAGTGTAAGGAAATTGTGACACGTGACAAAAAATAGGAAAAATCATATAGAGGTATAGATTAGTTATTTCTGAGATAGATATAAGTTTAGGTACAAATAGAAATTAGAATAATTTTATATTTGGATGAGTATAAAAATTATATCGAAAATAAAAAAAATTGTGTTTGATAAATTAAATAGGTATAAAAAGAATAGAGGGGATTAAAATTTATAAAAAAAAAAATTAAATTTTATAAATTTAAATATTTTATAATTTAAAAAAATTTAATTTAAAAAAAAAAAACAACAAATAGAGCTGTTTCACCTCTTATACCGAATAACTTAATATGGAAAGCAATAACTGTTTTCTCCATCAAAAATTATCTTTAAATATAAAAAATAAAATAACCTCATTACCCTCCCTTTATATTCATTGCCAAAAGGAGTCTTAATCAATGCATAGGCTTTCCCACTCCCGAAGGAAAAAGCTTTTTTTTTTTTTTTTTTTTTTTTTTTTTTTTTTTTTTTCTCGATCGAGTGGAGTGGGAACAACACATAATTCGATCATTTATTACCCTTTGAAAAACGTGAACATCTTAGAATAAAATAAGAAATTGAAAATACAACCCAAAGGCACAGCTAATCCCTATTCTCTCTTCGAGGATCCCCTTAATTATTTATATATATAATTTTTAAAATATTTTTATTTACTATAATAGAAATATATTATTATATAATAATATTGAAGTATATATTTTATGAAAAATGCTACCTGTATACTCTCAAGTGGGGTGTACATCCTACACCCCACCCATCCAAGGGTGGGGTGAATTCTATCGGTCACTTCGAAGTGATCGGTAGGTTGTCCCCACCCTTGGATGGGTGGGGTGTAGGATGTACACCCCACTTGGGAGAGTACAAGTAGCATTGCCCTTTTTATATAGAGAAGTGCTAGGTGTACACCCCAAATGGGGTGTACATCCTACACCCACCCATCCTAGGGTGGGTATTCATCCATTCGTCACTCGATGTGACGAGTGGAATTCACCCACCCCTAAGATGGGGTGGGTGTAAGATGTACACCTCATTTGGGGTGTACATCTAGCATTTTCCTTTTATATAATGAAAAATGCTAGATGTACACCCCAAATGGGGTGTACATCTTACACCCACCCCATCCTGGGGTGGGTGAATTTCACTCTTCACATCGATGTGACGAGTGGATGAATACTCACTTCAAGATGGGATGGGTGTAGGATGTACACCTCATTTGGGGTGTACACCTAGCACTTCTCTTATATAATAATATTATATATAATATTTTAATTATTTTATATTTTATAAAATATATTACTTTTATATATATTATTAAATATTTTATAGTTTAAAATTTTTTAATCTATCTTTTATATTACCTATACCTTATATATTAATTTTCAATATATAAAAATTTTATATCTATACATCTATCTATACAAATCTATGAAGTTTTAATATTTTTTATCACGTGATAATTTTTTTTTCACCTGCACTAATTCCTATTTTATAAAATGTCATAATTTTTTCTGTCCCCTATTTTATTTTATGAAACGTTATAATTTTTTCTCTTCCTTTCTCTCTATTTAGGGGTCGTTTGGGTACAAGAACTAGGGGGGGATAAGGCCTTATCCCCCCCCCCCTAGTTGTACTAGGGGGGTCTGCTAGGGGTGGGAACAAGCAGTTCCCACCCCCAGCAGGAATTTTGAAAATGCTTTAGCCCCGCACGGTTTCCGAGGTGAGCCTCCTTTCTCATTCCTCCATCGCACTGAGCTACTCTTCATCCATCTTCCTCCTCGCATCGAGCTCCTCTGCCTCCATCGGACCGAGATCCTCTTCCGCCCTCTTCCTCCCAAGCCTTCGAGCAAGCCTCTAATAGCCCCTTTTCGCGCTTTTTCGGATCCCTCCTCCGTCGGTGGGATCGAGCTCCGCGCTTCCCGAGACGAACCCTCTTTCTCCTCTTCCTCGATCGGAGCCAACAAAGGTTCGCCGGAACCCTCCCCCGTCGGAATATTGCCATTTTCGCGCTTCCCCTGCCGCCGCACGTTGTCCGAGATGTTGAAACTCTCTCCTCTTTCTCGATTGCACCAAGCTCCCCTTTCCCCCCTTCCTCCCACCGCAGCGATCGAACCCCTCTTCGGTGGGTCCGATCCGAGCCATCAAGGTTTGCGCATACCCTCATCCTTCGGTGGTACCGAACCCCGCTCTTCCCCTGCCGCCGCACGGTTTTCGAGGTGAGCTGCCTATCTCCTCGTCCTCGATCGCACCGGGCACCGCTTCCCCCTCTACCTCCCACGGCATCGAGCAAGCTCTGATCGTAGGGCCCGATCTGTGACGCTCCTCCTCTGCGGTGGGTGATTCTGCTCCCCATTGCTTATTCTCAGGTTCGAAATATTGCCATCTTCTTGCCATAATGTTTACTGGTTGTAGTAATATTGCCATCTTGTTTGAGAGAAATTTGTGCTGGTTGCACTTCTGTTCCCATCTTGTTGCCATAATGTGTGCTGGTTGTCATCCTGTTGCCATCTTATTGCCATAATGTGTGCTGGTTATAGTAATATTGTCATCTTGTTTGAGAGAAATGTGTGCTGGTTGCACTCATGTTCCCATCTTGTTGCCATAATGTGTGCTGGCTGTCATCCCGTTGCCATCTTCTTGCCATAATGTGTGCTGGTTGTAGTAATATTGCCATCTTGTTTGAGAGCAATGTGTGCTGGTTGAACTCCTATTGCCATCTCCTTATCATAATTTGTGCTGGTTGTCACCCTGTTGGCATCTTGTGTGCTGGTTGTGTGTATGCTTCCTATCCCCTGTTGCCATCTTATGTGATGTTTGTGTGTATGCGGCCTATCCACTTGTTGCTTAAGATCTGATAAACAAATCGACGATGATGACGGTTGCCATAAGTATCTGATGGATGGCATGGATTTACAATCCACTGCACCCCCATACCATTTGGCAATCATTTGAGTCAAATTTTTTTTATAAAAGGTAATATGCAATCGGGTGATAGGCAGCATACACACAAACAGCACATAAGAAGGCAATAGGGTGATAGGCAGCATACACACAACCAGCGCGCAAGATGGCACAGGGTGACAACCAGCACACATTATGGCAAGAAGATGGCAACAGGAGTGCAATCAGTACACATTTCTCTCCAACAAGATGGCAATATTACTACAACCAGCACACATTATGGCAAGAATGTGACAACCAGCACACATTATGGCAACAAGATGGCAATATGTTGACAACCAGCACACAAAATGGGCATACATATAAAGTTGGAAAAGCGGCTTTGTCGGATAATTGCTAAAAATATCGACGATGATGACGGTTGGCATAAGTATCTGATGGATGACATGGATTTACAATCCACTGCACGCCCATACCATTTGGCAATCAATTGAGTCAATTACTATTTAAATTTACTAAATAGTTGCAATGATTGAAATTCCCCGGCATTACCGGTTCAATTAGATAGCACCAAATGATTTGAACTACACCTTTTTCATCTTGTATGCTTCACTATTGAACTACGTAAGTAATTCACTTTAATTTGTACATTAATTATTGTTATCATTGTGCCTTCGTATACATCATATAACTCTTATTCCAGATGCGTCCCTTCAAGAAACATACAAAGACTCTTGCAAGAAAGAGTGTGGCTTTCGACCCGCTCCCTAATATCCTAGGTTCTCAGGAGGGTAGTACCGGGCAGCGTGCCCAACCTCATACCCGAACTCAAAATTGGTCTGAAAGTATGGACACAATTTTTTTGTCTTTGCTCACTGAAGAGCATACATTGGGGAACTATGTGAATGGGTCGTTCACCAGTGTAGCCTGGGTTCGCATCATTTCTGCATTCAATGCTAGGACCAATTTGCAATTGACCAAAGAACAGATCAAGAATCGGCTAAAAGTTTTAAAGCGCACCTTCATGCTTTATAACTGTTTAGCCAACAAGAGTGGATGCGGCTGGGACTATATTAACAATATCCCGACTGCCGGTGATCCAACTGACTGGGATGCAGTGATAGCGGTAAATTGAACCTATAAGTCATAAAGTTTTTTCTAAAGTCTCGCGTACTATACGCATAATTGACATTATACATTCCTTTAATCTTTCTCTAGGAAAATCCGGCATACGGAAAATGTCAAGATAGGCCGTTTCCGGCATATAAGGATCTGGCGTTCTTGACAGAAAAAACAACGGCCACTGGCCGATATGGTTTTTCTTCAACTATGCCTGCAGCTCAAACTGTTCAAAGTTCATCCTCATCTTTCCCTGGTGAGGATGATACTGTACTTGGGGTAAGAATGTCGGATTTCAATATCTCACCTACTCCATTTGAAGCAGGATCTTCTGCATCGCCTCAATATGCGAATATCAGGGCGACGCAAACCTCGGACTCCCTAAGCCCTACTCCTGAAATCCCTAATGTCGGAGGTAGTGCTAGTGGTAGCGGTCATAGCTCCGGGGGAAAACGACCACGCTCCCCACAACCCACAAACCCTCCACCCAAAAATACCTCGTCCTCTGGGGGACGGCGGCGCAAACCTGATGCCGGGCTTAGTGTAATCTCTGAGATGGTAGAAATAGGCAGGCAAAAGCTTGAGCTTGCCCGTGAAATTTATCAGAGCAAAAAGACGAACAAACCTTTTATTCCAACCATCCAGGATTGCATTACCCGAGTGTATGCGATGGCAGGTATTACTCCAGAAAGAGTGCTTATTGCAGGCGACGCATTGAAAGATCCAAATAATCATCAACTCTTTATGACCATGACCGACGACTTAGCAGTAATGTGGGTTGACCGACAAGTGGCAATGCAAAATGTAATATATAAGCAATACTTTTCTGGATTGTAGGTTTTGTTTTAAATGTTTATGCCTTTGTTTGTTTTCTCAAACTGTTGCCATCTTATGTATATTATGCTAAGAAGACAATTCTATTTTGTTTGCATGATGTTTGATCTACTTTTTAAATATTGACTTTATTAACAAGAATGCTTGAAGTAGTGTTGTATTTCAACGTCATATGTTGCGATTGTCACTGTTGAATCTATATTGTACTTACAGCATAAATGGGTGATTCGAATTATGGTAATGTGTTTTCCTCCACAATCAATACCAGCTTAAGGGACCTTTTAGATGATGATGACGACATATGGGATGATGTATTTGCGATGTTGGTTCAGCAAGGTTACTTGACATTTAGTCAAACCGTCGAAAAGCAACCGTGTCATACCCGTCCATTTACAGGGCACCAGCTAATATGTAATATATTGAATGGCCATCCTGAGCGTGGGTACGACCAGTTTCGAATGCCGACCACGACTTTCATTACACTGCGCGATGAGCTAGTCCGAAAGGGATTGGTACAAAACATACGCAATATGACAATTGAGGAACAGTTAGGAATATTTATATTTTGCATAGGACATGGGGTGGCTAATAGGGTAATTGCTGAAATATTTCAACATTCGGGTGAAACTATCAGTCGACATTTCAACAATGTGCTTCGGGCGATTGTGACATTGAAAGACGATTACATAACACTTCCGCCGAATAATGTTCCGATGCATTCCCGAATTAGATATAATGCAAATTTTTACCCATTCAAGGTATGTATGCTTTTATATTAGTGATTTTACTTATATGTCATTTTGATATTTTATTAATTGACTTAGTATGTTTGATGTTTACTGGCAGAATGCAATTGGTGCGATTGATGGGACACATATTACCGCGGTTGTCAGCAAGAGCAAGCAACCGAGATTCCGGAATCGCAAAGGTCCTTTGACCATCACTTTCTATTTGTCTGCACTGGTCAGCAGCTGATATGCGAGTACTCCGATGGGCTTGCGAAAGTGGAGGTTTCACAATGCCCGAAGGTATATGGAACACCACATTTCTCTTACATTACTTTAATCATGGGGAATATAAAAATTTACATTATACATGTTTCGTAAAATCTATAGGCAAATATTATTTGGTAGATTCAGGCTATGCAAATACATAAAGATTTCTTGTACCATATCGAGGGGAGCGTTACCACATTAGCCAATTTGATGGAAACACATGGGGGCGCACTCATCGAAGTCCGCGCGACCTATATAATCATCGGCATGCTCAATTGAGAAATGTGGCGGAGAAAACATTTGGTATTTTAAAGATGCGGTTCAAGATCTTGACTGTTGCAACACCGTTTTCATATAAGTCCAATGTCAGATTGCGATGGCATGTTGCGTTATACACAATTTCATTCGACGACACCAAGATACAGATGCTATCTTTAACGAAGAGTTAGAGGAACAACCTACGGAATTTGATGACGAGGAAACCGGTGATTATGTTGGTACTACAGAATCACGCAGAAGCGACGAGTTGCGCATATTTATAACTGACCAGTTATGGAATAGTCGAAGTTAGATATATAATGGATTGTATTATATCGAATTGTATGCTTACAATGGGGTTGTAAAATAGTCTATTATATGTAATTGCATGTAAGAAATGTGAAGGTAAAGGAATGTCTAATGTGTGATCGTATGAACCTAATGGACTGAATTTTATGTGATTGAATTTGTTAATTATTATGTTGGCCCTATAATTGGAGAACTTTCGATTGTGTTATGTCATTATTCTCACATATGTTTGCACATTGTTGTCATTATTCTCACATGTGTTTGAGCTGGTTTCACCCTGTTGCCATCTTGTTGCCATAATGTGTGCTGGTTGTCATCCTGGTGCCATCTTCTTGCCATAATGTGTGCTGGTTGTAGTAATATTGTCATCTTGTTAGAGAGAAATGCGTGCTGGTTGCACTCATGTTGCCATCTTGGTACCATAATGTGTGCTGGTTGTCATCCTGTTGCCCTCTTCTTGCCATAATGTGTGCTGGTTGTAGTAATATTGCCATCTTGTTTGAAAGCAATGTGTGCTGGTTGAACTTCTATTGCCATCCTTCTTAGGCCAGAAATGTGTGCTGGTTGCACTCCTGTGTCATCTCCTTGCCATAAAATTTTCTATTATTTTTAAATATTTTTAAATATTTTTAAATATTTTTAAATATTTAATATTTAATTGTAAATATTATTTGAATTTTTTAATATTAATCTAAATTTATATAAGGTTGATTAATACCATAAATTGATTTAATTTTAAATTATATCATAAAGGGCAAATATGGAATACAAATATTTATTCCCTCAATTCTTCTTATTCCTCTATACCCAACCAAACATAATTTCTCTTTATTACTCGTATTCTTCTTATATCCTCTATAATTTACCAAACACATTTTCTTTATACCCGTATAACTCTTATACCAAACCAAACGCGAAATTTACCATTAGTTCCTGCTAATACCATAACTTACAGGGGACGTTTGGTATGGGGATGGAACGGAAATAAGGGATATCCCCCTTATTCTACCAAACGCATATGAAATTATTCGGTAGTGCTTATTCAGTATAAATAAAATAAGCGGTACAACAAATCTTCATACTATTTTAATATTTTATTTTTTACCATTTTACCCTCCTTCCCTCATTTTATCTTTTCCAATAAATC